>JAVJIF010001426.1:0-198997 GCA_038442645.1 Agave tequilana | reverse complement strand
GAGAGAAGAAAAGGAGCTGCTCAAATCTATGGCGTCCAATCTCGGCCGCTTGATCCGCCGCCCGCAACTGTAGGAGCTTCGATCCCCACCTCGTCCTCTTTCTTCTTTCTCGTTTCTCAGTCTAAATCCTGCGGTTCGAATCGTTTCCTATGGTTTAGCTTCATTCGATTTGATTTGTTCACGAGCTTATTAGTTTAGATTTCATAGGGCATCAACTTCACTTGATAGAAATCAAGAATTAGTCCCTTAAAAATTTCATTTTTTTGCTGAAAATGGTTGAAATAAGAAGTAAGGAACGGTATTTCAGTTTGATTTCGTTAGATAGCTGCAGTACTTGTGATGGAGCTGAGGATTTTATCATATTCCTAACGATTAAAAATTGTTCTGAGGGAAGCATGTTTATTTCGTTGTTCATTGTTCCACTTGATGTAATTAATTAGGGCTAGGTCTTGGGTGGAGTTTTACTATGTTTTGGGTTCATTTGGAGCTCGTAGTTTATACGCAAGTTTGAGGTGTCAGTTTTAAGCTTAAAAAAATGGCAATGAAAGCCATATTATTAATATTTTAGCCGAGTTTTTTTTTCTGGTTGTAGCCTTGTAAGAAGAGTAAGCATTGGAGCCTTGATGGCAACAGAAGAGTCGTGGAAGTAGAGCTAGGATGGGGTCTCTGGAAGAAAAGGGGATGGGGATCTCTGGAAGAAAGGCAGAGACGCATTTAAGATGTAACAAGTTCTCCTAGTTTCCCCTCAAACAAACTGTTAGGAATCTTCAACAATTATGCACCAGAGATTTTCATTTCCCCCAAATCAAATTACCCTATATCATATCTAAGCAAGTCAATTTCATCTAAAACCATTCATCTTATATAAACTCTAGCATCGTCTTTGCAACCCAGTTTCTCGTGATGCTTGCCTCCAATGAGATCTCTTTCTATTCCTTATTTTCCTACTTCCTACTTAAGTTATTCAGATTGAACTTCTATAAGACTAGTGCTATGTCTAGGGGTGCCGATGGGTTGGAATCGGGTTAAATCCTACAAGACCCACCCGCGGATCCATTATAAGTTCTTAGGATCCACATGCTTATCCAAACTTATTAAGAAATTTGGGATCCATATAAAGGATCTATACTAATAATTTATGGTTTGGATCTGCATTTTTTGAATTATATAAATCTAATCTAAATATGCCAATTTTCATTAAGAATCAACTAGAAAATGTCAAGAATTTTTTGTTCATATCTTGTTATATTTGATAAGAAATACTGGACATATTTAAACATGGCCAATAATCTTATTAATTATGTTTAGGAAGAAAAAGATTGATAGATTAAGCTTAGTGAACTAAATCATATAAGTGTGCATTTTCTTATCAGATTTTGACCTCAAGGATCCATAACTTGATACAATAAGAGATCAAATTTATTTCTAGAATCCAATCCCTACTTAATTAGCTACCAGATATGATTTCAATGATCCAAACTGGGAAAGTCAAGTTGGATTTGGATTGGGTTTTTTGGTATAATTGGGGCCCATTTATTAAAAGGCCAGTACCCATTTCACCACAATTTTCCTTTAGATATTTGAACTAGAAAACCATGATTTCGATTGCTGAAGATAAATATCTTTTAATAAATAGGAAGTATGTTAAATGACGATTTGGTTAAAACTTGTCATTACTTGTGTATGATGAGACTATCTATTTGCTATTGTTGGAATATCAATGGAATCACGACTCTGTAGATTCGTTTATTCTCCTCATGCGTGGATGATGCTTTCTTTAGAAGTAACCAGATCATATTCACATCTTCCTCTTGGTAGTACATTTGCTCCCAAGGATTTGTTTTGTCAAACTTCATTTGCTGACTTGTATTAATAAGCTACAATACATGATAAAATGTTCCTCATGTTCTTCCCAAATGTGTCCTAAGATATGTCCAATGATTGAGAGATGGGCTGTGTGAATCAGGGTTCAAAGTCTCAGCCGTTCCGGTTCCGACTCGGCCGAGTCGGAATCGGAACGGCGTCCACCGAGATGAAACCGTTCCCCGATCCAACATTTTTCATCAATTTTTCACGACTCGGAAAAAATCCGAGTCGACTCGGATTTTTTCGAGGTCGAAACTCGTGACAAGTTAAAAAAAACTTACCAGATTTGAGTTGCTCGTGGTTGTCTCCCTCACCGTTGTCCCTCCCTCACCGGTGTCTCCTCCTCGTTGTCACCTCGCCTTCCTGCTCGTTGCGTGCTCCTCCATCTCTCGCCTCTCTCCCCCTCTCTCCCCCCTGTCCCGCTCTCCGCCTCTCTCCCCCTCTGTCCTGTCTCTCCCGCCTCCCCCCCTCTCTGTCTCCCCCTCTCCTGCTTTTCTCCCCTCCCTCTGCCAGTCTCTCTCTGATCTCGATCTGAGAGAGAGAGAGAGTCCGAGAGGGGGGAGAGAGGAGAGACAGAGACAGAGAGGGGAAGAGAGACAGCAGGAGAGGGAGGGGAAAGCGACAAAGAGAGATCGGGAGAGGGAGAGAGTGTGGAGAGGGAAATATGAAGAGAGAGTGAGGGAAGTGAGGGAAGAGAGAGGAAGAAAGACATTTTAGGGAGAGGAGCAATGGGCTCAACCCGGGGGGAAGAAAAGAAGGAAAAAGAAAAGAAAAAGAAAGAGATTGAAAAAATAATAAAATAATAGTATATCATGCAAATTTATACTAATTCAAAAAATCTCCAAAAATCCTCAAAAGTAGAAAATATCATCCAGAGGAATAATGTAAAGTCACATTCAAGAAATTCAATCCCGTTTGCAAATTAAAAATTCTGAAATCGATCGGCGGTACCGGTCGTCACTGCTTTTAAGAAACTTGCAAACTAAATCAGAAAAATTTCAAGAAATTATGAAAAATCTAAAATATTAAAAAATAAACATTTAAACTGAAACAAGCCAAATTCGAGTCGTGATTTTGGACATTTGATACATATTCCGGGAACGTGTTTCGGGAACTGGGTATTACACACCAATTACCCTTCAAAACAAATTTATTTTGGACATGTGATACATGAATTTTGATGTCTATATTTTTGTAGGATTTGTTGTGATTTTTTCAGAATTTTTTGAGCTCTCTATGTAGCGTTTTACTCGTATCGCCCGAGTTCGTTCCGCGACACTGAGACCGATGTGGAACGGTGCCCTTCGAGTTGGCGATCGAGACCGCGACTTTGAACCATGATGTGAATCAAATTGTAGTAGTCCTGGGTTTTAGAGGAGGCACATATCAATTGGGCATTCAAATCATTTTCCTAACTGGTTTCTTCTAATTGTTGCATGTCTGGTTGTTTGACTTGGATGATACAAGCAGTGATGACGGGTTGTTTCAACTTTATTAACTGCATTTTCAGTATCTTTGTTACCCATGAACATTGGTGATGCATCTAGCAGGCCCATCTCTCTTTGGTTCATGGCAACACTTGCTGCTGCATTAGGTGTGGCCCTAAATCATGTTTTGAGTCCTTAAGATGCCTTTTCAAGGTGATCCACAATCCCCTGATTCCATTCTTTTGAAAGCTCAATAGATAACCAGGTCGGACGATAATTGGAAATGCAATGAAAATTAGGGTTTAGTATCCTTACATTGCAGCTTCAGCTAGTAATTTATTGGATAGTTTCATGAAGTTGTCAAAATAAGTTTAGTTCTGCATTTATCTGCCTTGAAATTTAGTCCAGGGCCAGCCAGTAACTATTCATTTTTGAATGCACTACAATATTGTTTAATACCAACTAATAAAGCCTTATTTAAAATTCTTTTGTTACAAAAAAGAGCAGATGAAACTAATGATCCATCATTGCAGATGAACTCTACTTTTGTGTGATTGCATTTTGAACCACTAGTTATAAGTGTTTTAAATGTGCTAAAACAGGTCCTGCTATCAGCTAGCCAGGCATTTTCTTATTCTTTTTAACACAAAAAGGTGAAAAAAAAAAAACTATCTATCATTTACATGAACTTATGTAAGGGAGTTTTCATTAATCTTCTTCCAATCATATGTGCTGTAAGAGGTAATTTTTTTCAAATGTTAGATAATAGGCACAATTACAGATCGAGGTGGTTCTTGAGTTTTATTTACAATGGGCAATAGAGAGTTCAAGGATCACCCATAAGCTATCAGTATGCCTACTCTATATCCAAAAAGAGAGAGTTGTGTCTGGTCAGTTACATTTGCCCTAGTTGGAAAATTAATAGTTGGCATATGTAACATTATATGCATACTTGAATGTGATCATTCCATTTTAACCTCTTTTTGAGAAATATTGAATGAAGAACTTTTCAATGTTTTCAGGATGTATGTGCTGTATTTTTGTAATGTATTTAAGGCTTTCAGGCTTTGACCAATCTACTATTACTCTTTGACTGTGCTATTTTTTTTAAAATCATTGACATACATGCAGGCATTATTTTTCTTGAGAAGTTATAGACATGTCAGACACTTCAGTCATCAAATCTTTCCAGGTAACTTCTTCTACTTGCTAGAATTTAACAGTTGTTATAACTATTCAAAGTGAGGGGCTTAGATCATGTATTTTTTTCCAGGTGGTCCCATATGTCAAAAATCTACAAGGTTAGTCTTGGCATGAAGCATGTTACAGTTTTTTTTTATTTGAATGGCAATCCTATGTTATCTAGAAGAATTGTTGTTTTTTACTCTGAAAACTACTTAAAGTGTTTCTTGTGATGAAACCAAATTTAATATTGATATTGCTCCATGGTAGTCTCTCAGAAAATCATTCATGAAACTTGCAGGGAACTATTGGAGTTCTTTCCAAAAGACTCTGTTATCGAGTGTGGAGCAGGTCGTTGTCATCAGGCAGTGGTATTCTGTCAAAGTCTTCACTTTCATCTTTTTGTAATTATTATGAGGCCTTATTCCTTAATTGAAAGCCGTAGAAGGGGCAGCCCAGCGTATGTGGCTCCCACTACTGTGGAATGGGATTGGTGATTTTTTGAAGAGGAGGGGTTGGGTGGGTGGTGGTTGGAACATAGTTCCATTGATACAGTTCTATTCTTTTTGTTTGCAGGTGATTTATTTGATGTTGTTGTTCCTCACATGGGTGAATCTATTACTGATGGAACACTAGCAACCTTCTTAAAGAGTATGCAATACTCTCTCTCTCTCTCTCTCTCTCTCTCTCTCTCTCTCTCTGCGCTGCGCGCGCTCGCGCGCACACAGAGGTAGGTCTCGCTCATTGAGCTCAACAATACACTTAAATTTTATTAGCTGTTATACCACTTGAGCTCAATTATATATGGAAACTCTGAAAGCAAGCAAAGATTGAATTAAAAACCCAAATTCAAATTCCCTAGTGGACATAGTTCATCTTCTTAAAACATCTGTAAGTTTAAGATTAGAATTAAAACTATATAAATGTTAATGGTTTTAGGAAGTTCTTAGAGAATTGAAAACCAAACCAAGATATGATTGCTAATTACCCACGGAATTTTAACTTATAGGCCTCATAATGCCATTCACTTTAGTGGGAGAATAGGTTTCCATGCGCAGTTAGCTTTTCAGAGTTAATAGATGGAGCATACATATGTTGAAGCACAAAATTAGAGTGAAAAGTTAAATTCCTATTCGTCTCTCCTTAGACTCTTTTCATATGTTGTCAGTGCTTGTGTCTGTTCAAGATTTGTTAGCACTAACAAACCATCCTAGTTGTAGCTTGAGTCTACTGGTTTGCTTTTCAAGCTTCAAATGTAATTTAAGTTTTCGTAGAACAAGCTCTAAATATATTTCATTTAGGGTGTGTTTGGTTATAAGGAAGTGGGGATGTGGGAAAACTCATTTCCCACTTCCCTTGTTTGTTTTGAACCGGAAATGGGAAAAACCCCTTTTCCTTTCCCCTTTTCCCTTTTATACCTCCCTTTTACACTACAATTTTTTCACTTTCAGGGTGCTACAGCTATTTTTGTGGTCATATAAATCTCACTTGTAATAAATTGTAGCTTAAAACAGTTAATTTTGATGCCATGTAAATTCCACGCGCATGCCAATACACTCTTAAAACATCACTTCAGAATTAATTTTTAATTTAATATTATTTTATAGTCAATGTGCCAGATTCGGCGTAATTCTTTTTGGTTCCATGTGCCCGATCCGGTGTATTGAGTGAAGACAGCTGATCCATGTGCCCGATCCGGCGTAATTCTTTTTGGTTCATGTAGCCTACCCCAAATACTTGGGACAAATGGCTTAGTTGTTGTTGTTGTTGTATTATTTTATAGTCAACTTTTCCACTTCCACTTTAACGTTACTAACCACACACCAAAAAACAATATATTTTTTCACTTACACTTCCACATTTTAACCAAAAACCGGAAATGAAAATTGCAGAAATCCCAGTTTCCCGAATCACACTACACTTTCACATTCCTATCCTCATTTCTCACTCACATCTTTTCCTCCCGTTTCCATCAAACCGAACAGGCCATTAGTGAACACAAACATTTCATGAAAAGTTTTCTCCCATTTTGAGTCCGACTATGCATATCTGCCTTTGTCAAATATTTGAATGTGTAACTTGTGTCCATTATGTTTGGTGGGCAGAACCTGGTGACCGTGTTGAAATTGACGAACCAATTGCCCAGGTTGAAACAGACAAGGTATTGTTTCTTTGCTGTGATATAATTATTTTTACTTCCAAAGTAGTACTAGATATAGATACTTTGCTTGGGTGAAACTATACTTAATGTTGTCAAAGAGGTTAGACAGTTATTGTCATCCAAAACTTTATCCCTTATTCAGGTGACAATTGATGTTGCCAGTCCTGAAGCAGGGGTTATTGAAAAGGTTAGATACCATTTCCTGGATTCTCTACAGCCCTGGTTTATAGCCAACACATCTTTACCATGATTCATCTCATGGTTTTCCCACTTTTTTACTTTGGCGTCTATTTATTGTTTGCAGTTTGTAGCCAAGGAGGGCGATACTGTGATGCCAGGAACCAAGGTTGCTGTAATATCAAAATCCGCTTCCAGTGACACACATGTTGCTCCATCGGAAGAGAAATCAAGCCAAGAGATCCCGAAGTCATCTCCTCCAGAAAAGAAACAGACACTTGATGAAGAAAAGCCTAAAGCGGAAGCACCCATCAAAGAAAAACCTAAACCTGCTCCCATGCCTCCTAAAAGCTCAGCTTCAGAACCACAGCTTCCTCCCAAAGAAAGAGAGAGACGAGTAAGTTTCCTATCTTAATATTTTTCATGCTTTAGGAGATCTGACAGAGAATTGTGTTGGTATTGCTTCAATAATTTTATTTGTTTTGAAGGTTCCGATGCCTCGGCTCAGGTTAAGAATAGCGACCGTTTAAAGGACTCTCAGAACACATATGCAATGTTAACTACGTTCAATGAAGTTGACATGTAAGTGTTTTCTAATTTGTGAAGTTGTCTCTTGATGAATTAATTTTACGTCCGGATACTTGCTAAAAATTGGTCTTTTTATTTGTCTATTAAGGCCAATTTCATATGTAAAATATGTTCACATCTATTTACTTTATAGGGTTTTCGGGATATAGTGCCTAACAAATATCTTATTTGGACATTAGTTCCTCAAAATTTCATATTTTCAACATATTATTATACCCGAAGTGTGGATGCACTTTTTAGGAGTGCATGTGCTATAATTCTGTCAAAGTCTTTCACCCAATCATTTTTGTTAAATCACTAGTTTCTGCATCTCTCTCAGCTAACCTCTTCATCTAACCCGTTATTCTTTTTCTTTACCAACTAAATCTTTCATTATAGCAAGGGGGAGAGGAATGACGGTTGTCGCAACACTTTTTCCTTTTCTTTCATATTTTGTTTCCCTCCTCTCTCTCTCTCTCTCTCTCTCTCTCTCTCTCGCTTTCTCTCTCTCTGATGTTTCATCTAACCTAGCCATCATTTATATGGATCAATCATTGATGTCTAAATTTAAGCCCCAAAGTAAGGCGTGTCCAAAAATTGAAAATGTTAATGGTTTGCATTGGGAGTCAACCACGACCCTATTTGGTAACAGGAGTTAGCGAGAATTAGATAGTTATTCTTGCTAATTCTTGCTAGACAGGTGAAAAGTCGCAGGAATTAGACTGTAGGGAATTGCCTCACAATGCAATTTGAAACCGTTTTAAAGAGTTGCCAATTCCAGATGGGTGTTGGAATTAGCAATGACTGGGGCGGGTCAAATATTATCATGCACTGCAATTACTTTTATGCCCTTGAGGTTATTTATCATCACCCCCAAATTGAAAGCAGTGGGGCAAGGAGTAGGAGAGGAGAAAAGGGGAGGGAGAGGTTGCTGGTGATTGCGGAGGTCTGCGAGGATGGAGATAGTACCGATGATCGTGGGGTCTGCGAGGATGGAGATAGCTGAAAAGAGTTGGGCGAGCATGAGATTGTGTTGTATGACCGGAGGCGAGCTGCGACGAGGAAGAGAATAGCGGCGATCAACGGAGAACCTGGTGTTGTAGGCCATGGCGATCGATGGTGAGAACTTGGGCGAGCACGAGATCCATGGGTGAGTGACGACTAGGAAATGAATGATAGCGGTAATCTGTGGAGAAACATGTTGGTTGACGAGGAGTACAGAAGGAGATCAAAGAAGAGGATGAGATCGTTGAAGGAAATGGAGTTGGGGTTTAGGAAAAATTCTTTTGTTGGATTTTTTGAAAAATTTGTAAATTAAAGAGGAGGAAGATAATTTTGTAATTTTATAAATTTGTAAGGATTTTTGGAGAATTTTCTGAGGAAGAAAAACTTGAATTTGGGGCTTATTTGTGTTTTTTGTTTGAAAAAAAGAAGCCTAATGAATTTTGTGGATTGTAGGAATTAGAATTTACGTGAGAAAAGTTTCTACCTTTTGAAAGGCAACGAATTTTTCAGTTAAAAAAACTTTCAATTAACTGGAAGACAATGAAGTGAAAAAATTACTGAAAAGAACTAATTATTTCACTCTACTTTGGTTTTTTGTAAAACTTTATATTTCTCTATGTTGAAATATTTATGAATGAAAAAATAATAACCCAATAGTTATTGCACCATTGTGTTCAAATGCATTACCAAATAGATTAGTAAATTCCTTTGGAAAAATAGCTAAAAAAAAAAGAAAAGAAAAGGTATTATATCAATCATATATTACTTAAAAAGTAATATCAATTTAAATTTCTCTTAAAAGATTCTAATTTATACTTTTTGATGTTTGTAGCTTAATTCTATTATCTTTTTATTAAATATCAAATAAATAGAATTCATGACATGATTCTAATTTCAACTGTTGAAGGGCAAAATCGTCAAAAAAGTCAAAAAAACATTATACTTAATTCTTTCTTATTCTCCAGGCAACTTTTTACTTACTATTCATAACTCCTAATTCTTTACTTTCCAAATAACCAAAAAAAAAAAAAAAAAAACAAATTCCCAACTCTTATACAAATCTCTCTTCTCCCAATACACTAATTCCTCTTGCCAAACGCCCCCTAATTGTTTACAAGTTATTCTTGCTACATTATCTATTATCAGTTAAAAGAAAGCGTTTTTCCACCTTAATTTTTTTTTGTGTGTGTGTGGGGCTTGAAACGGTTGAAGGAGATGGATTTGATGACGAGAATTCACTGCCCATATCGCTGACTTGGAGGGAGCTAGGAATAAAGTTATAGGCATCTTTTATGACATACCATTTGTCCTTGTGATTTGCTGATCTATTTTTCTCGTTCAGTTTCTAAATTGTCCTGCCAAAGACTGATTGCGTTATTTGATCTCATGCAGTCTTTTTCATTCATTTCATTCCCTCTAAACTACTGGGCAATTGGATGACGTGAAGAGAAGGGATGGTGGGTTTTAACAGGGAAGAGGACAAAGGGGGAGAGATTGAACAGATGGAAAAAGAAAAGATGGAGGGTTATTTTGGTTTCTTTAGGACTGTACTGTTGTCGGTATATTTTCACTTTGGGGGTGTCTTTCTACTACCGAGACTTTTAACAAGTGGGCCCTACACTGTGAGGGAATTGATATCCAAATATAACTTTTTGGGACTAAATTATTTGGACATTCGTTAGGGACTTGTTTCCTAAAACCCCTACTTTAAAAAATCTACATAATAGATGGGTCTACCTCCAATTTGCAAAATTGTAAAATACTAGATTTATATGTTAAATTGTTATGGTTGTTTTACTGCTAAACATGCTCAAACATTTATACGGGCAAGGATATAAAGTGATACTGCTGGAAATTTCTTTTCTATTACTCCATCTCTTGTGCCTCAGTGTTCCTGCGGCATCTTTAATGATCTGCATCTTTGGTGATTACTTTTCACTGCACTTCACCTTAGATGGGTGGGGAATCATATTCACCTTTGGTGAACTTGACATCTTTTGAGCTCGAGAAGACCCAATAATTAGAGTGTTACCTAGTAGTGCAAACGGATATGGATAATCCGCATTGTATCCAAGTTCGTATTCGATTTCTGAATACGGATATCTGGATGTGATGTCCATTTAGAATATGAATATGGATATGATAATGGTAAAAATATCCGACATGTCCAAATACATATTTGAATAGACCAAATATATCCGAATACAAAAATAGTTCAAGTACAGTAAGTACTAGATGTGTGATATTTTGGTTATAAAAGATATGTTCATGTGATTTTTATATAGTTTTAACATTTTTCACATAAAAAGTACTAAAATTAAGAGTAAACTCATTTCCTCCTTACTTTTTCTTGTTTATATTTGCTAATATTGGATTAGTATTCGACAAATATCCGAATCCGATCCGAGTCCTAATTCGTATCCGACAAATATGGTTAGTGGGTTAAGATATTCGTATCCAAATCCGTATTCCGCTAAAGAAAACGAATATGAATATAAGAATATATATATCTGCCACGTACCCGATCCGTTTTCACTCATAGCGGTACCACATGTGGTTCACATGTGGTTTGGATCAACCATCCACCATGTGCTCTTTGACCGCTATCATATGGAATAGCCTTCTCTGCAGGACGATCCCTCAGACACGGACGCACGTGCGCGCGCGCACACAATGAACCTGATATTATATTCTAAATGATAATTCTTTTAGTATTTACATCAAAATTTCTTGTTTATACCATACGTTGATATTATCACCACTATGTATTGTGTAATACAGGACAATGTGATGAAACTCCGCTCAGATTATAAGGATGCCTTTGTGGAAAAACATGGTGTGAAATTGGGACTAATGTCAGGTTTTATTAAAGTAAGTAGTTTGTGATGAACACATCATGTGTCTATTTCTAATGTCTACTCTTTTTTTTTTTTTACCTTGAGCTAAAAATATTGTTAGGCTGCTGTTACTGGACTTCAAAACCAACCAATCATAAATGCCGTTATTGATGGTGGGGATATCATTTACAGAGAGTACATTGATATCAGTATTGCTGTTGGTACACCGAAGGTTTGTCATCTATTATTCACGATTAGATCTATTTGACCCATTGATTTATACAGAATAGTAGTCATTACTGTTTTCCTGCCTCACTATATTGTCTTGTTTTTATTTTCCACAGGGCCTTGTGGTTCCAGTTATCCGCAATGCGGATAAGATGAATTTTGCAGAAATTGAGAAAGAGATCAATACCCTTGCTCGGAAGGCAAACGATGGGACGATATCAATTGATGAGATGGCTGGAGGGTCATTCACAATATCTAATGGTGGAGTGTATGGAAGCCTTTTGAGCACCCCCATCATCAATCCTCCACAAGTATTGCTCTTGGCTATCTCTAGTTTGGTTTCAAGTCGTATTTATAATGTTTATATGTACTTGAATATCTTTGGCCAGACACTACTGCTGCTACTGCTACACTACTACAGTTCAGCAGAGATCTATATTGGTTTCTGAAATTTTAAATTCTCCATCATATATATTTTGTTGTTATGTTCTTCCCTTTTTATGCTTCCTCCTTTTAGTTCTCGTGAGCATCTTCTTTTTGTTATGAAATTCCTTTCAACATGCAACATCTTTCTAGAAAAGTATTATATGGTATGCTGCATGTGCCACAATCTTAACTAAAACATTACACACAACACACCACACACACCACACACACACACACACACAACACACACACACACTAAGATCCTTTCAAAAGGATTTGGACCCGAATCTTTCCCACTCAAATTCAACCCCCGACATTCAAATACAAGATCCACTCCGTTCAAGTTGATCTACATTATTTGAAGTCTCTAAAAACTAAAATCATGACTTTCGAATACTTTTTGCTAACCATCAAGTGGTAGCAAAACGGACGGCCGAAAGTAGTGAGTTGTTTAGTTTAAATGCTGTATAATATTTTAAATTTGACAAAAATTGGTGTGTAGGGTTTTTTTTTTTAAATGTTTAGATCATGAGCAAATGATCGGATCGAGAATTTGTATGTTTAAAGTCATAAATCTAAGCAAAATGTTATTTTGAGCCGTCCATTTTATGCATACGTGATGGATAAGCAAAAAGTATTTAAATGACATGATTTTTTATTTTTAGAGACTTCAAACGATATAGATTAACTTGAACGGAGTGGATCTTGCATTTGAATGTTGAAGGATTGAATTTCAGTGGGAAGAATTTGGGTCCGAATCCTTTTGAAAGGATCCTAGTCTCTCTCTATAGAGAGAGGAATATGCATATCAGATGCCATCTGACGAGTTCTGATTAGATGGCTGCTGATTTCTCTTCCTTCTCACAATTTTTTAATCCAACCTTATCAAATTGTAATTATCCCTAAGATGTGTATTTGCAAAAAGTCATGTGTTTTAGAGTCCGTTTGATCATGTATCTATTGGTTGCAAAAGGCGTATTGTTGAAAAATTGTTAAACTTTGAACCATTAGAATCATGATCAAATGGATTCCAAAACACGCGATTTTTTGTAAATACACATCTTACGGGATGGATTATTATTTGGTAAGGTTGGATAAAAAATATGAGAAGGGAGAGAAATCAGCCGCCATCTATGACATTTAATATACATATTTTCTCATATATATGTGTGTATGAGATAAGACTTGGCTCCTTCGGGAAGGATTTGGAGTCAAATCCTTTCCATCCAAATTCGATGTTAGGAAAATCATGTTTAAGATTTATCTCATTCAAATTGATCTACATCATTCGAGAGTCTATAAACCAAAATTCAATTGATTTCAAGTTTCTTTGCTTATACATCAAGTGAGTACAAAAATGAACGGTCTATCTATCGAGTTACTCAGTTTAACAATGTAAATAATTTGGATTCTAACAAAAATTGATAAGAGTTTTTAAGTGTGTAAATTATTCTCAAATGGTTGGATCGAGAATTTGTATGTCAAATATCATATATTTAAACAATGTGCTAGTTTTTACCGTCCATTTTGTACCAATGGATGCATGAGCAAACAAACTTCAAAATAGTTAATTTTTTATTTTTATCCCCTTTAAATAATAATGAGCAACTCTAGCGAAATGGATCTTCCATTTGATTTGTCTAATATCGAATTTTAGTATGAAGTATTTGACTCCAAATCCTTCCCGAAGTAGCCAAGTGCGTGTAGACTTAGAGTCATTCCGGAAGGATTGGAGGCGAAATCCTTCTCACTCAAATACAACCCTACGATATTCGAATGCAAGATCTATTTTGTTGAAGTTGAGCTACATGTTTCAAGTAATTAACAACAAAAAATCATGTATTTTTGAATACTTTTGCTCTTCTATCAAGTAGGCACAAAATGGACGGCCGAAAATAGCATCATACAATTCTCGATCCGATCATTTCATCATGATCTAAACACTTAAAACACTCACACCATTTTTTTTAGATTTCAAATATTTTACACTGTTAAACTAATTAACTCACTAGTTCGGCCGTCCATTTGCACCTACTTGATGGATGGGCAAAAAGTATTCAAAATACATGATTTTTTTATTTATAGTTACTTGAAATAATGTTGATCAACGTCAATGAAGTGGATCTTGCATTCATACGTCGTATGGTTGTATTTGAGTGGGAAGGATTCGGCCTCGAATCCCTCCAGAATGACACAAGTCTCTCTCTCTCTCTCTCTTGGGTATGTCATGTGTGTGTGTAAACTATTGTATGGTATATTGGATGTGTCACCTTAACTATAACATTATTTTACACCGATAGACTTCCCTCTAACTGATGTTGATCAACTTGAATAGGATGGATCTTAAACTTGGTTTTCCTAACATTGAATTTGGATGGGAAGGATTTGTCTCTAAATTGTTCCCAAAGGAGCCAAGTCTCTGATCCAGATATTTTTAACTAGATATATATTGAACTTGATATGTATGAATGTAATATTTTTATATATATCCACGTACACACATGTGCGTGCGATATATGTGTATCAGCGAATGGATGTCATGGTTTTAATCTCGACAAATTGTTTGCATCGATTTGCAACTTTTTACTCTTTGGACTAAACTTGGCATATGGTTTGCCGATATTTCGCGTTTCTTTCGTGTATGTACTGTATTTATGACATGTTCATGTCAACTTTCATTATTACTTTTTATTGTTGGTTTGTTAGCCAGATATTAGGTTATTGTTCATTTTAAACCCAAATATTTTATAATTATTGGTTTGGTTATTGGATTTTTGGCATCTTTAAACCTCCTGAATTTGCTACTGGTACTTGCAGTCTGCCATCTTAGGCATGCACTCCATTGTGTCGCGCCCAATGGTTGTCGACGGTACCATTGTCCCAAGACCAATGATGTACATTGCCCTGACCTATGATCATAGACTGATTGATGGAAGAGAGGCCGTTTTCTTCCTGCGCCGTATCAAGGATGTGGTTGAGGATCCCCGGAGGCTGCTACTCGACTTATAGGCGCAGATTTTGCTACTGATATGGTCCTCTTGTTTCTCAAACCAAATAATTTACCTCTGAAACTGAAATTTTGTAGGTACCTTCTCAGTGTCATTCATCAGTCTTTTAAACAGAAGAGTGGCTGTTGCCTGCAAGAGACCGCGACATAAAACTATGTTTATTTCCTACTGAGTTGTATGATGTATTAACTATTCTCTTCCTACAAATGAGTTGTACGAGGTGTCAACTGTGCACTTTTTGTTTGAGTTCTTTGAATCATACTGCTCGAACTTTGTGCAAGAGGCATGCTATCTTTTTGCTTGGTCTTGCATCTTTCTTTTTAAATAAACTCCATAAATTCTTAATGTTATATTCGAAGTTTGTTGCTCATATATTTATGTCAGTTTCATACTAATATAAAGCAATAGCTCTGATTGCTTATTTCTGATTCACATCTCAGGTTTAAGAGAGGAAAATGCTGATGACATTATCTCCTCATCCTCTGCAAAAAGTTGCAGGTTCTTGCTCTTCAACAAGAATCCTTCAGCAGCAGCATCGAAATCGAAGAGGCAACCGAGTTTGATAAGCTCGGCGAGTGCAGCAATCTGGTCAGCTCTCTCAAACAGTAGGCCTTCTGATATCGCTTCAGAAAAGTATGTCGCAAACTCAATGTCTGTTTTCTGTCCAGATGACCTGTCGATCTTCTGAATGAATAACTTTGAGTTCTCCCCTTGAACTGTCATATTCTTTGAGAGAAGTAGGCTATAATTCATCGTAATAGGTTCATCGGTCTCTTAAGACAGTAGAATCAGTGAGGCATTTTACAATCTGTTGCCTCTTTTCTGTGCAAATATCAAGGGAAGAATCAGCTAGAAAACCAAGAACGATAGTGATGGGGATGATGACGATCCAACTAGCTATTGGAAGATGTATTCGCATTGGAGAAGAAAAGCCCTAGATTGGATTTGTGTAGTAGTATTTGACTAAGATTGGGAGTAGACTTTGATTAAGATTAGAAGTAGTCTTTTTCTTTATTGATTTTCTTTTTATTATTTTTTTAAGAGTTTATTTATGATAAGAAAAAAAGACACGAGCAGTACACGTGACCTTCATCTATAAATATTCTTATATGATGTTTTTTGAAATCAACGAATAGAGCTATTGAAAACTTTTGAAACCCTAAATCTATTTATTGAATCGTTGTGTGTGAAGGATTAAAGTGGGATAGTGATTCTCCTAAGTGCGAGGTCCAAATTCCTATCTTCTCCTCCAATTCTATCCCAAGCCCTAACATTTTCCTTTCATTATGCGTAAAATTTGGTATCAGAGTTAAATTTCTTATACCTCTACAAAAATCTCAAAAACCTTAAAATTAAATTTAGATTTCTTCTACTCTTATTTCGTAGTTTCTGATACATAGCAAACAAGCAAAAGGTTTGTGTTAATTACTGAATTAGCTCCATGAAGAAGTTGACAGTTTCTGTGAACCATTTGGGCCAATGGGTTCTTCATGTCTCGGCCGACGTAGAACGTCTCTCTTCTGATCCTCTCTGTGTGCTCTCTGCTTTCCTCCATTTCTCTCAACTCTCAGCAACATCTAGAATCAAAATTATCGAATGCAGGGGAGAGTGGTGAAATAGAGAGAGGGGGGCAGTTTATCGAATCAAAATATTTCTAAGAATGGCCCCCACGTCGGTACTGGCCGCCAGCGTAGGGCTGCGGGGCGCATTTTTTGTTTCAACCGGAGTTGACAACCTGATTGAATATTTTTCTATTTTTACCTCTATATTGCTCGGGTGGTTGGCAACCCCGGCCGACCGACCGACAACATTTTTTTTTTTTTAATTTTTGTCTTGCATGCGAATTGGAGCCAAAATGAGCAGATTATTGCCCAAGGCTTACTTGTCGGGGTTGCCAACCTCAGTGAAGCCCAAAAACTTAAAAAAAAAAAAAAAAGAGTATTGTCGACCAAACGCAGCGAAAAAAAGTATTGATTCGCCCGGTCAACCCCGGACGAACCAAAAACACTGCCCCCTTGGCAGCGTCAGCGCCACACTGACGGCCAGCGTTGACGTGACGTGTCATAAGACCATTCTTAGAAATATTTTTGAAAGGGTCTATTTTTGAAATTATTTTTAACTAACAAGTTTTTTTGAAAAATTGCCCTCTTTTATTTCCGATGCTTTTGCCTTTTGCTTGGGAAAAAAAAAAAAGCAGCGAGTACTATTTTGGAAAAATGGACTTGATATTTATTGGATCCTTGGTTGCAAAGGCAGTTCAGCATCTTCATGACACTGATCACATTACACAAGTTTCCAAGTCCCAAACTAGACTTACACTCTTTTTACGCAAGGTTCCAGGTTCAAAACTTTAAAGTCGATCAAAACAGCGTCTTCAAAAACATCATATGCTGCAGCTCATGTTGCAAGCAACGCAGGCAGTGAAATTGTGGAGTATGTCACGTCGAGGTAGTGCAGAAGAAAAAACTGCAAAATCCGATTCAATTTATCGTAATCGATTAGTTAACATGTTGGTTAACCGTATTCTGAAACACGGAAAAAATCATTGGCTTATCGAACTATCTATTGAGCCGCGAAAAAGATTCAACAAAAGACAGAAACAATCCATTATCTGTTTTATGTCAAGCAATACGTGGAGCAACTCCCGACATAACAGTAAAAACAAGACGTGTAGGCGGATCGACTCATCGCATCTTGCAACTGGTCTTGCCCTAAATTTTGTCTAACAAAACTTCCACGTAAAGTTGTAGGAAAAAACGAGGGACGCACCCCTATATTTTGACTATGCAGATGAAACAAAGATGTTTCACAAGAGAAGGATTACAAAGCTGACATCTAGGAGAATTTGTGAAATCAAGAGATCAATCATATAAAAAAAAAACATACATTATCAGTTTTTTTGCTGGGTAAAGGGGAAAAAAAAGAATTAATACGCTATCGTATTATGAATTCTAGAATACAGTCCAGGCACAGAAATATTACTGTATCTACCATCCCAGCAAAACTATTCAAAACCCTTCTCACAAGGCTAGCTTCTTCTGAACAAATTGAAGAAGATGATGTGAAACTGAATTCTCTTCAGCTGAACCCACCAAAAGGTTACACTGCCTTCTTCCGAGCAAAGCGCTGAAGAGACTTCGGTAGCTGCTCAGCCTCTCCGGCAATCCTCTGCTTCTTTGGCGGCTGGCCGTCCTCCGCTTGCTGCTCCAGAAACGACCTCTTCGCCCTGAAGACCTCCTCTTCCTTCTTCCTGGCTATCTTGCTCGGCTTGCTCCTCCCCTTGGTTTTATTCTTAGCCTTCTTGCTCTTGGCTTCCTCAATTGCCTCTTCCATCTCTTCTTCCACTCTTTCTTGCTCAGCTTCTTCTTCGGCCGCGGTGGCTTCAATGTACCATCTGGTCGATCCTGTGGTCGTGAGCTTCAAGAAGAGCGTGCACCTCTCTCGGATCTCAGGATGCCAAAGAATCATGGCTCCTCCCGAGACGAACTCCACGAATAAGGATTTGCCACCCAAGAATCAATAGGCTCCCCTGATCCGGGACAAGAATGGACGAAATACCCATTGAATGCCCGATACCCAGAATATCTTCATAAGGTCGGAAGCAGACTTTTCCAACCTGATACCCCTTCACCATTGTATGGCTCATATACTTTTCATACTTCTGATTATGGAATGAATCCCTCCATATATGAACTTGAGACCCGTTGCCCATGGCAAGCAGCCCCTTCTGACTGAAGTCTAGGGTTTGGGCACGGCCAACATAAGTATGAAGAACCTCAAACTTCCTGAGGTCCCACAGCTTGATCTTACGGTCGACGCCGGCAGTGGCCATCAGATGACCACCAGAGTGGAAGGCGATGGCCGTCACAGGTCCATGGTGGCACAGCATTGTAACAAGGGGCTTCACGCTTGTCGGTTCCACATGGTGACCTTGCCACCAGAGTGACCTAAGCCAATGACAGCATTGTAGGGGTTCACCCGCATCACGTCAGTCCGGCCAAGGCCAGTCCGATAGTTAGCCACCATCAATCCTGTGCTAATGTCTTGGTAGTGGAGCTGACCAAATTTATTGATGGATGTCAAAAGGAAGTGCTTGTCCAAGAATTGGAGCTTTAATGGTGCCCCATGGTCCTGTAGGGAAGCAAAACAAGATAAACCTTTCTACAAAGAGAAATTCTGCAGGTAAAGAAAGATAATAAAAGCTATCAAAGTTCAAAAAGGAAATTTGGAGGTACAGTACAGTTCTTTTGAAATACTAGAGAAAGCCCTTAGTTATATATACCATTCATTCAAATTAGAAGTTGAAAATCATTTTATAATTAAGCTGAGTCTGAAGTACACACAGGTAACACTGCTTGGTTGTTAAGGTCACCTTGAGAAACCCATAATTAGACCTGATTCAGCATCACATATACGTATGTATTATGCAACATTTTCATCCTCCCAAAAGGATGTGACATTAGCTATTAAGATATAAAGCCCATGGGACCTAGTAGAGGGTATTTCTTGTTTGCCATTTCTATATGTTCGCTTCGGCTAAGTCCACATGTAACAAAATTACTCTCGTTTGCCATTTATATATATTCGCTTCAGCAAATAAGGCCACATGTAATAAAATTACTCCGTGCAAGAAGTTTTGCTGGTGGGTTTAATAATTCTATAAATTCACTTTATTTTTTACTTGTTCATTTACATGATTCTTTTGTTTCTCTAATATTTATAAGCTCCTTTCACATACATGCCCTCCCCAATTTATAAGTTTAATTATTTAATTAAACCTCAAAAAGTACTAATTGCATGTATACCCTCAAAAATATTGAATTTTCATATTATACCCATGTGTTAGCATCCATGCACATCCTTTAGTTAACTCTGGAGTAAATTCTAGTTTCTATAAATTCTATTAGCTAAATATGCTAAGTTATTATTTAACTTCTCAGAAATGCATTTATTTAGAAGACTAAATGTACGATGTGCATGTTTCAATCTTCACTAACAATTTTATAACTCTTTTAGGCACGCTCTTATCATATTTTAGATTGAACTCATTGAGATTACATGATAGATAAGCGGTTTCTAAAGATAATAAATATTTTTATAATTAAACCTTTACAGTTAGGGCTTACGACAAATTACTTTCATGTGCAAGTCTTTCTTCCCTTAAAATATAATAAAACTTCAGTTCCCCTATAACTCCTTTGTAAGTTATGAGAACTTTAAATAACTTAATCATTAACTAGCATCTCTAATTAACAAGAATTAAAAAATTCATGTTTATCTAAAGGAACTGTATTGATGCTAACCCATGGGTATATATGTAAATCTAACGTTTTAAGGGTATACATGCAAATTGATAGATTTAGAAGGGTATATATGCAAAAAAGAACACTATCCGTAGTTGGGACCAATTTCTACCATGTAGGCTAGCCAAGTTCATAAAGGCACATGATACACAACCCAACCCACCCAACCCAGACCCCAACAAAAAATAAAATAAAATTAAAAAAAGGAACAAAACATAACACGCGTGCCCGCAAACACACAAGGAAGAAAGAAAGATCAACCACCCACTCACAAATCCCATTCAAATCCCCTGACACCACTAATTTAAAATTTTCACTTCTCTTTTTACACATCTAAATAAGGTTGTAAAATATAGGGAAAGGAATATCATTTATCCAAGCTCATGAATCATCAAATGACAAGAAGTTGGGAAATACAAGTCCACACAATACTCAAAGCTCTCATTCGAGCCCAATAAAATGCTGACCTTAAGACAGTGAATTTCTGTCCCATGCCTGTTGTAGATATACGGATACCTGTCACAAAAAGAGTCCTTCTGTGAGTAACCATGGCATGATTCAAAAATAAACATCAAAAGGAATTTAACATGTTACAGATGTCACAGAAGAGGTTTATCACTGCTTCAGCACAGAAACTGTCTTTAAAGAATGTGCTTTTATTTTTGAACTAGAAATTTCAACTATAAACATGAGAATGGAAAGGGGGAAATTGGGGGCGGGAATCCATATACTAATTTAAAAGGATGAAGAAGCCTTTTTGCAATAAAAAAAATCGTGAATTAGGCATCTATCTTGATATTTCTTTTTTTATTCAGCTTTTGAAAAAATGACCTGCTTTTTAATTTTTTGTTCACTTGTTCAAGGGCTGCCCACATTTTTCTTCCTAAATCTTAAATAAATCCTTGTGAAAAAAAGTATAACCAACATGAATTACAATCGAACAGTCCAAAATTAAATGAAATATAACCAATTGGTGCAACTTCTTCCAACTAAGCTCAAAGTAATAGTCTTGGTTTCCTCCCATAATACATGTACTTGGTAGCTGTCTGTGAACTAGAAGTGAAGGCATAGGAGACTAATCGCGTCTATGCATTGTGCTTCTAACATGTCCTCTACTTTCTAATAAAAATGTGGGGGAAAAGGGGGAAAAACAAAGAAAGGGCACAGATAAATAGAAGCATTCAAAAATTTCCATATAATTTCCCTATAAAAGATGCTTGGGAGGGATTACTTTTTCTGAGCTACTGCAAAAAATTGATCATTCTGTAGGAACACGACATCTCGCACCGTTTCCCTAACCTGAAAAGAAAGCAATATACTGCATAAAGAACAATTACAGATGCATTAAGGGAAAAAACAGTTATAACAATAATCCATATGAATTGTATTTAACAGGCTCAAACAAATAATACATTTACAGAGTTACCAGAAAATAAATGTCATTTTGTTTCTTAGATATCCCTTCCGAATTAAAACTTCAATTGATTTACAGACAAAAAAGCTATTCATAGGACCTTATTCCCTTTCCACACACCATCCCCCAACCAACCAACCCAAAGAACATGTTCTTTCATTTATCGGGTGAGGTCAGGCACCATAAGTGACTTGCAAGTTAAACAGGTTGAGAATGGGTAAAAATTGATCTAGAATAGAAATCTCCTGCAGTCAATAGGTAAATTTATGTGCTAAAGCAAGACATTATCCAAATGACCCTATGCCAAATCTTTAAGCATGCATGAAAAAATAATAAGCCCAAAGAATCCAATCCATCATTATCTTCAAAATCCATTTAGTGCAATTAGCCATTTGCAGAGTAGCCAGTCTAAAATGGCTTCTAAGACTTGAACCTGAAATAAGATCTGCATCATGCTTAATCTAGATGATCCTTTACATTGTTCTACAGTAGACAATGTTTAGGTATCTTCAGGGTAAGAGGTGGGGGGCTGGGCCAATAAAAAACAACATTCAGAGAGAGAGATAATTGAACACACTCATTTATAGCTAGAACTGATCAAATATGCTCATGTAACTATACCAATAGAACATGAATACAGAACTACACATTTCACGTAATATATTTTTCAGGGATCATAAATAGTTGTAGAACCATAACAAACCTGAAATTCTTTAATCAGATCCATACTTATCATGTCAATCATTGCTAGGTGACCCTTGCGCCCACCCACCATCATATAACGACCACTCGTCGTGTAACCCAGTGTGTATGGACCTAAATCTGCAAATTTACAACAAACCTAACATGAATTCTGAAAAAGAAAAAAAAACTCTGCAGAGCAAACCGTTAACTTATCCAGTCAAATAAAACTATTAACTAAATGAATAGCATTAAATGAGACGGTATAAAGAAACATCTTGAGGCCATTCTTCAGCAAAATCGATTAACTTATCCAGTTAAGATGAAATATAAATAAAAGCTAGAGTGGAAAATATTAAATGAAACCGTGTAGCATGGATAGCTGTTGCACGGGATTGCAGGATTGCAACTAATAGAAGGTTTGATTATTTTACCTGGCAATATCATATCGAATGGCTTCCTAGAACTATTCATATCTACTTCTTTAAGTATATCCTCTTGCTTGACCCTCCATGTCTTCTCTAAACCTTCAGCCTCCAAATAGCCTTCCTCACAAGGCATGAGCCACTGGTAAAAGTTCAAAAATGTCAAACCCCAAAGAAAAACATTGCAGTTGCATCCTTGAGCAATAAAGGAATCAATCAAAACCAAGTTGATAAAAAAGTATAGTTCATATGACAAGGAAATGACATTTCATGTTTCCTGGACTCAAAACAATCACTTGGGAACAAAAAAGCGGTGCCATAGTTGCCCCCATAACTAACACATGGGTGCACAATACTGATGATTAGTCTTAGATAAAATACGCTACAAAACTACAATGAATAATTGTACCAAGCAAATGTTATTCGAAAATGGAAAATAGAGGCAAAATTTTGAGTACCTAACTTGCAGTTGCAGATTATGCATTGATTTTCAATTATACTAATATAAAACTCACATGATAAATCACAAAATCAAGTAGTTTGAATTAAGGCTCTAATTTGCAAATGCAAAGTGATATAAGGGCTGCCAGAAAGCATGTTGTTGAAAGGCAGTTTTAAGGTCATGAACAGTGCAACAGTTGTCTATTGCTAAATTGCATCAAAAATAGCCTTCATAAAGAAGTATAGTTCTTACGAAAGGAATGGACATTTCAGGTTCTTGGGACTCGTAAGAAGAACTTGAATGCAAAATCACTCATTTGATCTCATAACAAGCACATGAATATGACACAATGATGAATAATCTAACAAAGGGGGAAACTGCTATTACAGTGAACAACAACAGCAGTAAATAGATGCACCAGATTTGCATGTCTAACTAGCAGATTACACATTCATTTTCAAGCTACTTCAGACAAATATCAGTAACCAGTAATCACAAGATGTTCCCAAGTAATTTACACTCAGCTAGCAAATGCATGACAGGAAGCGATGTCATTTAGCATATGCTTGAAGGTTGTTTCAGAGATCGCATGACAGAAAGGGATGCCATTTAGCATCTTCTTGAAGGTTGTTTCAGAGACCACAAACAACACAGCAGTCATATGCAGCCAATTGGAAGACATGTTACTGGATTATGTAGAGGCAGGAACATGTGCCCTCTGACAACGTTCCTACATATTAATAAAGACAACCCTTTCTCTGTCCTAATTTTGTTTCTGAAACCTCTCAAAACAAATAGTGCATTAGACGCTTGCACCTTTGATACAGAAATAAGTCAATAACATTTCTTGATGCAACTTACTCTATAATATCACCAAATACTATGCATTTTGCTACCTTTGTCTTTGGTTCTAAATAATAGGCTAGCATAATTATTTAACAACAGATTACTAAGCTTGATTAAAATTATTTTGATGCTATTTATTAATTTGATATCTTATTCAGAGACAAGGCAAAGAACAGGGGCGTAGTCCAATCATGACTGATAGCTTGAACTGAAAATAGCATCATAAGCATCACAAAATGTTGATGAAGGCTCATGTCTTCGCAGCCTTGTACTAGTATTGGTGAACTAATAGTCGATAACTACTTCCTAAGACTATCCACTATAATATGGTACAGTGTTCATGTTTTCTAGTTTGTATTACCATTAAATCTGCTTCACTTCGGGTCTGTTTGGTAGTCGTAACTGGCCGTAATTCGTAGTTGTAATTGGTAAAGTCTTTTACAATTGTAAATGAGTTACATGTATGTAAATTTACGGTGTTTGGTTGGTAATATAAAATTGTAAAGTGGGAAAGTGTATTGTACTTTACGGTATTTGGTTGTCGTAATGTATAAGTCGTAAGTGAAAAAGTTGACCACAAAATTAACTGTTTGGTGATTTTAAAAGTTTTAATACTGCAAATAAATATTAAAAAAGTTAAATATTAAAAATTTTAATATTAATATAAAAAATATTACAAATTTGTATGACCACAAAATTAACTGTAACTGGGCTGTAAGTGAGTGGTAACTGGGTTGCAAGTGAGTGTTAGTTGAGTTACGTAAGTCTTTTACGAATTACGGTTCAAACAAACGCCGTAGTTGTAACTGGGTAGTAAGTCATTTACGAATTACGGAGTTTTACGCGAAACAAACGGCCCTTCAACAAGACAGAAATTGTTTATAGCACAAAAATTGTTGACAATGTGTTTGATTACTACTCTAGGTTTGCCTCTGAGATTAATCAATAATCATGTCGTTTTTCCTACTTAGTCTAGCCAGGCGCATTTTTAATGGCTGATACAGAGTAACATTAGCTTAAAATTTTCTCGCATACCAGCAGACCTCGTAAGCTCTATTAGCAAGCACCTCTCTGCCTATAGTTGTAATTGAGAACTTGCCTGCTGTGAGGGTTTATTAGATTAACAGCAAGCGTAAAGCCTGGAAAATACTCCATTTAGCAGTCTTAACCTCAGGTTAAACTGGATAATCAACACCGGGTGAGAAAAAAGAGCAAGGATAATAACAATATTCTATTTCATGGATTTAATTATGAGTTGAAAAACAGCAGGAATAGGGGTACCTTCACAACAGCGAAAAGAAAAAAATTGATGTGAAACGGTGTATGCGTGTGAATCAGAAGTCAGTGAAAGAATAAAATGTCGCTACATTTCGCCAACTATACAATATTTGGTAGGAAAATAATTAAACAAATAATAAGACAGATGTATTTTAACAGAATATCACAGTTGCAGTGATACCGCTCTAGTCTCAGATATGCTAATGCAAAATACTACGTTAAGATGACACAGTTATAAAGTCAATGCAAACAACCAATAGGCATAGCAGATGCACACGATCTCACAATTTAGCGGCGGCAGCAGATATAATCGATAAAATAATAAAAATGAGTATCAACTCACAAGAAAATGGACCGAGTTAAGAGAAGTTACCTACTGAGGATCACAGAGATCTTAGTGACCTGTGAAGAATGCCGATGTATAAAACTAGTCGTCACGATCATAACGCCCCAAAAAACACCTGAATCGGACGCCAGATGTGAGAGTTACGCCCGAAAAACAAAAGTAACACTAACCGGTCTGTTTCTGAACAACAACACCCGTTAGTGTAGCTTGGCGGGTCGAGTGAGATTACAATAGCAAAGGGGTTAAATGACTTAAGCACGTCTTTCCTTTCTTCTGTAGTTGGGGGTTCGGGTCGGTTGAGTTCTGAGACCCGTTTAACCCTTCAACTTCTTTGTGCGCAGGCAGCTGTTTAGGGTGATGTTGGCAGTTCGTCAATGCGGCATGGGAGCAGGCGGCAGCGCAAGCGGCGCTCGACCTGAGCTCGAGCACGCAAAGGAGACACGCAAAGGAGGGCCTATGCTCGCACGGAAAAGAGGTGGGGTGGTGTTGCACTGTGGAGGTGAGAGGAGGTGGGGAAACTCGACAGTGTTGTCGATGGGAGAAGAAGGAGAGGGGGAAGCAGGTAGCGGCTTCGTGGAGGAGGAACGACGATGAGGGGAGGAGGCTCGAGCGATCGAGGAAGAGGGTGCGTGAGATCGGGGTCTTGAACCGAGAGAAGGTGATGGCAGAGCAAGTAGGGAAAGGATGATGTTGATGGGTTCTTGTGGATTTGGAAGGAAGAAGATGAAGACACGGAGAAGGTTGTGGTTTCTAATTGGACTGCGTGACGTGGAAAAAGAAGGGGGGGAGAGATCAAAAGGGAAGAACTGTAGGGTGGCGGTTGAGCGTAGAGGGAGAAGGCAATAATCTAGGGTTAGGAGGTAATTAGGGTTTAACCTAAACAAGTTGAGATAAACACAATCTCTCATAACAAACTTTTATCAGATTCTTCATTATTCCAAAATAAAAATGCTTGGCTTGTATTTATAGGCCTTACAAGCTTTGAGTTCCCAAACTACAGTCGATGTGGTACTAAAAATTAAAAGAAAATACAACTACTAATAAAATCCAAAAATAAAAAGAAAAGT
The DNA here is from genome assembly GCA_038442645.1 of Agave tequilana. Taxonomy (NCBI): domain Eukaryota; kingdom Viridiplantae; phylum Streptophyta; class Magnoliopsida; order Asparagales; family Asparagaceae; genus Agave; species Agave tequilana. Next base: position 172,311 of record JAVJIF010001426.1, on the reverse strand, counting down.
ACATGAAAACCCTTAAATTGCTCGAATCAAACTTGAGTTGCGCGACTTCATCTTCTTCGATTCACGTCCCATGGCTGGATGCCCGCATTATTCTCCCGGAGTGGGAGAAAACTCGACCCCGTCGAGTCAGGGAAAATAGTGCTTCTCTGCTGTACTGAATCAGTCCATTGAAATCACCTTGATATAAATATGAATCAACGGTTGGTGCTTTTCCTTTATAGCAGTCCAAGTACCTGTAAGTTCCACCAACTTTGGTGGTGACAGTCTCATCCTTTAAAGCTTTATCAACCTTCTCTGTTATAATGAGATAGTATCTGGGAATGTAGTAAGTGCAGGTCTCCCAGACAATGGCTTAGAGAAAGTCTTAACAACCAATGGGCTACAATCAAAACTTTTGTAATTCACTAAATCATTAACATTGAAGGTAGAACTAATGTCATAATCTCTAGGAAGATCTATAACATAAGTATTACAATTCAGTTTATTCAAGATCTTGAACCAGCACTACGGACATGCAACATCTTAACAGTTCCCGAAGAAAATTGTCTCAAATAGATCTGAACCATCACACAATCACCTACATTAAAAGTTTTAAATATTTTTCTATTGTTAGTTTGTAAAGTAGGTTTCACATTGCTCTGTTTATTTTCATTACTGATCTCTGTGTAGTTTGTGCACGTGTTTATGTGATGTAAATGCAGTAAACTTGAATGTGCTATAACAGAATGGTGTCGGCAGTAAGGAAGTGGTTTGCAGAAAAATATGCATGACTAGTGAAAAATGGGAAGAGAACAGTAGTAATAAGAGATGGGAAAGGTGGAGTTGGCAGCAAAGCTAAAGTAGATGCCTGCTTGGGATTTCCAATTTTGAGTCTCAAGCATAGTAACTTAATTTGCTTACCTCATGCTCAAATTGACACATGTTGGATACACCGTAAATAGTGACATTTTTGTTGAACTATGGTCTACCTAATATGACTTGACCTACATTCATGGTGATCACATCACACCAGATATTGTCTTTGTAATGATTGAAATTGACTGAGACTAGACATCGTTGTTTGACCTCAAGTGTCGTGAAGTCAATCCATAACACTTTGAATGGGTAGGGGTAGGATACAACCTCTAATCCAATATATTCAAGCGATTTAAACGATATTGCGTTGACAAAACTTCTATTGTCCACAATCACTTTACAACTCTTATCTCCAATTTTGGTAAATGTGTGGAAGGTAGCATTTTTTCTCCAATCGTCTTTTTCAACTGGTGCGCAAAAGACACATTTAACAACAGACAAATGAGTTGATGGTATTTGATTAATACAATTGAGACCAACATCATCACTTGTGCGCTCTTTGTTAGTTTCAGAATCTTCTCCTTTAAAGATGTACATCAGAGTCTGACTCAGTGGCTTCGGTGAGTGTTCCGTCTATAATGGTGATTCTGACGAGACTATGACAACTAGCAGCTAAGTCTTCGTAACATTGGCATTTGTAACACTTGATTGTGAAACTTTAAAGGATTCAAGTCATTGTTTTTGTTATCTCGTTCAAGACTCTTACCCTTGATGTCATCCCTATGTGAAAGGGTTTGGGAACTAAACCTATTGGATAAGGGAGATTGGAAAGGTCTAGACACTGAGGGGCCTGAGGCCCCTATAATCGTGACTTTTGGAGGTTTGGTTGGTCCTAGCAGAATCAAAAATCGGACTAACGCATACGTTGTCTCTAACTCGTTGACCCCTCTACCTAACAGTTCAGTTCGTAAGTCATCTCTAAGGTCGGCTTTAAATTTAAAAAGAATTTAAGTTTCACCTTCCTTATAGAGGGTGTGGGACCGGAAAAATTCGAAGTAAAGTTTTTTAATTTAATGAAAATTACAACAGATTAAATCCAATTACAGAAGAGGGGAGGGTTTTGAGTGGATCTCCTCTTTATTTAATGTTGGGTTCTTCGTGTAGCGGTGGTTCTCCGTTGGCGAGCCGAGCTGGAAGCTTGATTTTTGAATCTTCTTCTTGTTCTAGTTTGAAGCACATTGATAAAGTATGAAACTTTAATCAGTAGCTAACAATCTCCAAGAGATTAAAATTCTACTTGAACTCAGCAAGTGTTAGAATTTTCCCTTCTCTCTTCTCAGGCCGAAGTCTTGAAGCTATTAAAAAACCAAGAGTTTTATAAAGCCACAAAGCAAAAGCCAAATGCTTAACACCTAAAAAGCTGAACCCCCTCCCTTTAGCTATTCATAGCTATTTATAGGAATTTTTAGAGTGTAATTGCCCCCTTAAATCTATCCATAATGGGTATTCATTCCCTATTTTATGGAGAATGTGGGTGTTAATTGACCCAATTGGTGACTGTAAGTTACAGCAGAAATGCGGGTCTCGCGTTGGACGCGGACCTCACTTTAGCGTTGAGTCGCGTACCTCACTTTGGCGTTGAGTTTTGAAACACAGAGCTATACAGGCTTGCATTTTGAAGTTGGAAACGCGACCCTGGCTAAGGTCTGCGTTTTGAAGCAATAAAGCGACCTTCGTGTTTGTCAAAGAATGCAACTTTCATGTTTATCAAAGAACGCGACCTTCGTGTTTTGTCAAAGAACGCTACCTTCACGTTTGTCAAAGAATGCTACTTTCGCGTTGTTGATGAAGTGCGACATCCACGTTTGGGGTTGAAACGCGACCCTTATGTTTGGTCTGAGGTTCGTGTTTTTTGAGGTTTTGTCTTCAATGATTTTTAGACAGCCTACAGAGGGTACTGCATCTAATGACGAAGTCATTGAATTTCTCGACATACTCTTTTGCAGATTTGTTGTCTTGAGTGTATTAATTCCAATTGTCCATGAGATGAGCATTAAACGATGGTGGCACATACTTTGTCTCTAACTCTTCTTCGTCCTATCCCATGTGTCAATCGGTGATCGATCTTGGGCTGCACGCCTGTTTTCTAGGTTGGTCAAATACTGACTAGCTTGGCCAAACGATTTCATTACAACGTACTTAACTTTTCTAGACTCAGTAAGTTTGTACCAAGTAAAGTATCTATCTAGTTGGAGTGTCCAGTATATGAAAAGTTGTAGGTCGTGACGTCCATCAAATTTGAGGACATCAATCTTGATGCTTTTCAGATATTGAGCATTGAGATTGGATAGATTATCGGTGCTGTTACGTCAGTTGTTTCTAGGTGAGGTTTGATTACCTGTGAGTGACTCGGTGGGACACACGTGGTTTCTACTTTGATCAGCCTTTCATCAAATATCTTAAGAATTTCTAACTTTGCATTTTTCTCGGCGAACATTGCTGCAATCTATTGGGATTCAGTGGGGTAGTGTGAGATTTGCTAAACTCTCCTAACAGATATTGGTGAACACTAAGAGTGGGCATGCACTACACAAAATCAAACTGAAGATGAAGAGTTGCAATCTAAATTAAATGATTTTTTAAATCTAAATGCAATATTTTTTAAATGCAAGAAAGCAGCAAAATTTCCTAGCAAATGCCTACGTGATGCAGATCCTACCCTAACCGTGCTCTGATACCAAAATGATGTGAAACAATGTATGCATGAAAATTAGAAGTCAGTGATAAGATATAACATCGCTACGTTTCGCCAACTACATAATATTGGGTAGGAAAATAATTCTAAGAAATAATGAGACAGATGGATTTTAACAGAGTATTGTAGTTGCAGTGATACTGCTCTAGTCTCAAATATGATAATGCAAAATATTACTTTAAGATGGCACAGTTATAAAGTCAATGCAAACAACCAATAGACACAAGGTAGCAGATGCACACGATCTCACAATTTAGTGACAGCAGATATAATTAATAAAATAATAGAAATGGTTATCAAATCACAAGTAAATGGACCGAGTTAAGAGAAGTTACCTATTGAGGATCACAGAGATCTCAATGACCTATAGAGATGCCGATGTGTAGAACTCATTGTCACGATCGTAATGCCTCGAAAAACACCTGAATCGGATATCGGATGTGAGAGTTACGCCTGAAAAACAAAACTGGCCCTAACGGTTCTGTTTCTGGACTGTATCACCTGTTACTATAGCTTGGCGAGTCGAGTGAGATTACTGTAGCAAACAGATTTAAATGAATGAAGCACGTCTTCCCTTTCTTCTGTAGTTGTGGGTTCGGGTCGGTTGAGTTCTATCACCCGTTTAACCCTTCAACTCTTTTGTGTGCAGGTGGCTAATGAGGGTGTTGTTGGCGGTTCGTCGGCGCGGCCTGGGGGCAGGCGGCGGTGCAGACAGCGCTCAGCCTGGGCTCGAGCACGCAAAGGAGGGTATTGGCTCACACGGAAAAGAGACGAGGTGGTGCGGCACTGTGAAGGTGAGAGGAGGTGGGGGAAACTTGGCGGGTGTTGTCGATGGGAGAAGGAGAGAGAAGGCAGGTGGCGGCGCCGTGAAGGAGGAACGACGGCGTGAGGAGGTTCGAGCGGTCTAGGAAGAGGGTGCGTGAGATCGAGGTCTTGAGCTGAGAGAGTGTGTGATGGCAGAGCAAGTAGGGGAAGATGATGATGATGATGGGTTCTTGTAGATTTGGGAGGAAGAAGATGAAGACAGAGAGGAGGCTGCGGTTTCCTGTTGGACTGCATGACGCAGAGAGAGGAGCGAGAGAGATCGAAGGAGAAGAACTGTAGGGTAGCGGCTGAGCTTAGAGGGAGAAGGCAATAATCTAGGGTTAGGAAGTAATTAGGATTTAACCCTAAACAAGTTGATATAAGCACAATCTCTCATGACAAATTTTATCAAATTCTTCATTATTCCAAAATAAAAATACTCGGCATGTATTTATAGGCCTTACAAGTTTTGAGTTCTCAAACAACAGTCGTTGTGGTACTAAAAATTAAAAGAAAATACAACTACTAATAAAATTCAAAAATAAAAAAAACATGAAAATCCTTAAATTGCTCGAATCAAACTTGAGTTGCGCGGCTTCGTGTTCTTCGGTTCACGTGCCATTGCTGGATGCCCGCATCAAAAATACCGGGTAAATTTAAATTCTATCACATCTAAGAGTTATACATATGAAACTGGTCAAAAGTTCCAACAGTAATGTAGATCTGTACAGGCCAAGCAACTAAATTAAATTCAAACCAAAAGATGTAGTAGAAATGAATTATTCCTAGCAAAAGTAAAACAGGGATGATGACAGGGAGATTTCCTCAATAGTTGTTGCAACAGAAGTAACTCATTGATATGCTGGAAGAGTTTTACAAGACAAGGAGAACACAAGATGACACAAGAATCAAAATCATATGTGGATCAGAATACAGGCTAATTAAGAGCTCAATAAGCTTAGATAAGGATGTGCTAGTTGAGGTAAATATGTTATACAACCAGGACAAATTAGAATCAAGAGTATTAACAGATGCACGCAAGTGGAACCAATGTAATAGTAACAAAGAATGATTGAAACATTTGAATGGTAAAGATCAAGGCAGCATAAAATTGAAGAGGTTCCAGTAAGGAAATCCAGTCGAATATTTTGGCAACAGGGTGCAAACTTGAGCAGAAATGAAGCTAAACTGCATTTGTAGACAGTATGGGTATCACTTAGAAAATTTTTCAAAAGAAAGATAATAGGGAAAACTAATGGAAATTTCATAGACAATCTTGATTATGAAGTTTATTGATTAAGGTTATAATTGTTGTGAACTACATTAATCCCACTACCAACTCAAGTTATCTTATCTTTTTTATCTTTTATCTTTTTTTCTTTTTTTTTTTTTTTGAAAAAGGCCATGATACGGTCTCAAACCTGAACTACCCATAAAGCAGCCCCCCTTTACCACTGAGTCATGCCTCAGTAGAAACTGAAGTATCAACATTTAATCATCCCCTTTATGCTTAGATTTGCATTGTGTTGCTAGTAACACCATAAACACCATATCTACCTATAATGCCAACACCAGAAAATAATTCATCTGCGTTTCTTTAGGTGACATAAATGACCACTTTGTATTACACATTTGTACATGTGGAGACCATCAACATCTAAAGATGAAATACCATAAATTCCAACATCAATCTCAGAGGGGTGGATGCAAATCACAATAAGTCTTATACTAATAGAACACAGATGCAAATCACCATATCTACCTTTTCGGCCTTGGCAGCAGCCTTGGCAGTCTGGCCATATAACTTTTCTCTAACAGCAAGCTGTCCTTTCAACTTCTTGTCTTGAAGAACCTGAGCAATTAAAGCGTTTGATAAAATTTTAATGAAGCAAAGAAAAGAAATTCATAATTTAGAACAAGAAAAGTTTTAATTGAAGCATAATCCCATGGTTCGAGAAAAATTACCTCAAGGTTAGCCCGTTCACCACGAAGATATTTTTTGGCCTTCGAATCCAATTCATCAGAGACATCCTGTACATTTCCTAGCCGAATCAAATACTTGCAAGGAGAAGAAAATTTCTAAACAAAGCACCTAGCCCAATTCAAATTATGCAAAAAATTGCCAAAATACAGTCTTTTTACAAAAAAGAGAAATCTCGGTCACTAACCTGAAGAGCTACGGGCTTGGATCTGCCAGGTTCGATGTCCTCTTCTTTGACCACCATCTAATCAATCGGTAAGAGACGATGAGTATATCTAAAAGAAAGAGAAAAAATTAGATCTTTGTTGTATTTTTCTCACCATTGTTTTCTCGAGTGTAAAAGGAAAACCCTAGAATTGGAACAGAGTTCGAATTCTCTTCACCGACTTCACACACACACAAGAGAGAGAGAGAGAGAGAGAGAGAGAGAGAGAGAGAGAGAGAGAGGGATCTCTCGCGGCCGAAGGCGGTGGCGAGCGGCGGAGCGGTAGGGTTTTAGAGATGGATATATTGGGGGCCGCTGTGAGAAAGAGCTCCAAACGGCGGGTCGCAGGGTTTTGAGAGAAATTGATGTTAAATGAAATTATTTGCATTTTACCCCCAATGAACGTCTAATTAAGCGTGTCTTACACCTACGGTAAGATTACATTTTTGCACTTTTTCCATTCCACTTAATTTTCTTTTTTTCTGAACATTTTTCTTCCCTTGTTCACTCTTTCTTTCTTATTAACACTCAATACGATCCTAGCCCCAAACAAGTTTGTGATTTAAAAAGTGGATTGTCCGCTGTCAAATTAGCAGTAGAGAGGATCTAAATCCTAGATTAACACCCCTCGAGGCCTATGTGCCTTTGAGAACTAATTTGGATCTCTCCGCTTTCTAATTTGGCGGTGGACGATTCGCTTCTTAAATCACAACTGTCTAATAAAATCTAAATGGTAGGAATTCATTTCAAAAATAGCAACCATCATAACCCCGTGAATTGCACTTATCTTTATTTGTCATTCAAAGCAAATTGTATCCGTTCATAAAATGATGGATTGTGTTGTTTTGAGAAGTGGACCGTCCATTACCAATAGGCAGTGGAGAGACTCCGTCATGCTCAAGCCGAAGTCTCCTCAAACCATCTTATTAAAATTGCAATCGTTACAGTAGTCTAAATTCTGCCCGAATCCATCTGGTCCCCAACAAAAATTGCAATGATTTTCCATTTCTTCAAAACCCGCCCGAGTTGAACCCAAAAAACCCAAACCAAACCTAAATTAGAACCCACCCGGTTCACTCTTTTGTAGCATATAGAAAATTGATTTTATACATATTTACATAAATATTCATACAAATTCATACATATTTATATGTTGCGTATATGTGTACATGTTTATATGAACAATAACTCGTGCATTTTTTGCATACACATCTATATCCACTGATATGAATGTCTAACAAATACTTAATATAGTATATCATTTGTTAAACCCATCAAAAACTATCGAAATCGGCCCGACCAGCTTGAAAGTAAGACCGACCCACACCCAACCGAAACATGATGGTTCAATTTCAAACCATTCAAAAACCATCCAGAATTTCTGGTTCTGGTTTAAAATATGAAAATTTGCTTTTAGGTCTACAAGGAGCTTGAGTTGTGCTAAAAACTCCCTAGGGTAATAAAGTGTGTTAAAAAGTCCCTCAAGACTAGTATTTGTGCTTCTGGTCCCTGTGTATACTGGTTCTATGCACATGAGTCATTGTGGGTGGTTGAAAATCCAAAATATCCCTCTGTCAAATATGTCCCATGTGTACAATTTTAACAAAGAAAGAGAGGAAAAGGGGGGAGGAAGAAGAATAGAAGTGATTTCTGTGAAGATCTGACGAGCCCAGCGAGCTTCCCTAGCCTCTCTGATCGCAGCGAGCTCCATGAGCCCCCGATTCGCTCCCGATCTGTGAAGATCGCATCAGCTCTGGCGATCTCCGTGAAGATCACAACAACTTCGGTGAGATCTGCCCTGAGCCACCCCTGAGTCGTCCCCGACCGCAACTCCGTGAGCTCGGGCGAGCTCCGTGAACCCCTGATCTGTGAAGATCGCAGCAGCTCCGGCGTGGAGCTCGTCTTCTTCGTCGAGGCTCAAGTGAGCTCCTCGTGCAAGGCTCGTCTCCCCCAGCTCCTTGTGCAACGCTCATAGAGGATGAAGTGGTGCAGGGCTTCGTCGAGAATTTAGTTCAAGTAATTTTTTGAGATTTATTTAGAGTTTGCATTAAAGTATGATTATTGAAATTTTGAATTGTAATTTTCTGAGATTTTTTTGAAATTTACTCAATTTGATGATAATCATGTTAGTATTTGTGATTGATTTTTAATCTAAAAGTTGGACTAATTTGTGAATAGCTTGCTGAATTTGAGAATATCAGTTTGGGGTGATGAAATTTCTATTTGTAATGAATTTGTGATATAAAAAATAGATGACAAAAATTTGTGAATCACGCTGTCCATTTTTGAGTTTTTCTGTCAATATATTGAATAATTTATCCACTTTCTTGATTTTCTGTCTGCCATTAAAAAGATGGACAAAAAGAGAGAATGGTGAACATAAAAGGAGAAAGTTAAACAGAAGTTAAAGGTGAATAGAAAAAGAGTAAAGTTGACATAAAAAGAGAAAGTTGAAAAACACCTAGGGGGTGAATAGGTGTAAATGCTAATCTAGAACCTAAATGCGGAAGCTAAAACAATTTCGCAATCACACTTAATACAACCAACAAGTGTAGCCGAATTCCCTGTGAAGGACTCTGGACTAACTCCTCTTGATTCCCCTAGATAAGGGTTGAGGTGCTATATGAAGCTCTTGCGGTTAAGTATAAGTGAGGCACACACACAAGCAAGCCAAACATATAATAGATATGGCAATATGAATCAATGCTCAACACAGGCAAATATGATATGATGATATGAATGATGCTTTTCACAAATAAAAGAGAGAGAGTTTAGAGATAATGGATCAAACGCAAACATAAGGATATGTTTCGAGGTTCGAGCCCCTAACTCTACGTCCTCGCCTTCACCGAGAAGGATTTCTAACCCACTAAAGGAGTACCGAGCTCCTCTCTCAACCTTACAATGCCACCGAGGCAATACAACCACAATCCACCTCTACCGAAAAGGGATAAGGCCCGTAGCCAACAAACAAACTCCACCTCTCACTAGAGGGAGCAAACACCACTCCGATCAACCTCTACCAAGGAGGGATACAACAAGTCAAGGAGGGTTTACAACTTGGAGGCTCAATCAACCTCAAACAATCTCTTTTCCACAAAACAAAGATCCTAAATAGATTAGGATAGAATGATAGCTCAAATGTGGAAAACTAGGTGTTTGGAAAACAAAAACTCAAAGAAAACACTTGGGAAAACTCTTTATAAATGATAGAATTGAAGAACAAAACAAATCTCCCAAATTTCTATTTTCTTTGATTTTCCCAAACCGTAAAACACAAAACCAATTTGGAAGTTTAAAGCCCAAAAACACTTTTGAAAACTTGTTTTAAACACTGGAGGAACTCTGAAATTTTTCTTTTTTTTTTAAAGTCTTGTTAAAATCCCCAAAGAGATGGGGTATTTATAGGCTCCCCAAGAAACTAGCCGTTAGGCTGATTTTTCAGCCTGACAGGCCGACGGTCGACCGCCAACGGTCATAAATATGACCGTTGGACCGCCCGGTCGACCGCCCAGATACAGAGAGCAAAGCTCTCTGGTCCGGTCGACCGACCGGTCGACCGGCCCATTGCCTGGACAGACGTGCACAGACCTGTGCACGTCGGTCGACCGACCGGTCGACCGTCTCTGGCATACGGTCGACTGTCCCGGTCGACCGCCAAAGCCTAGCAGCCAATTTCTGGGTCAGAAAATCATGTCAAAAATATTTTAATAAATCTTGTAAAAACTTTTAAAAATCCCAAAAATAGTTTTACCATTTTGCATTGATATATAAACCTGTGATAAAATTTTAACTCAATATCAAGCAATTTGAACTATTTTGTGTTTTGAAAGTTTTACCAAAAACCAAAACTTGTATTCTATCAAACATGTATTTTTCAATAGGAAATCTGATTTTTCTTAAAACTCATTGAACTACAAAAATATGATATTTAAACACATTGAAGCATGTTGCATATAGACATAAGTCGAATATACATGAAACATATATATATCATGGTTTTTGTCTTTAAATCCAAAAATATGTTTTGTTAAAAATACCAAAACATAAAACTACATGAATAGGTATGTCAAAGAAAGTTTGTATAAGTCATGTAAGCATGTATGTATATAGAGCACATCTAATATACATAAAAACAAAGTAAACTTGTTTTGATCAATCTATTCATGAAAACCAAATCCAAACATAAAACGTGTGTGTTGTGCACTTGAGCATATCAACTATTCTTATCTTTACACATGGATCTAAAACACACAAACCTAAACTAGGATACCTAAGTCTTCTTGACGATCTTCAATCTTCAAGCCGACTCGATCCCAAACGTGATCTACCGAGTGCAAAGGTATGATCTTGATGCTCGGGTACTGAAATCACCATGTGAAAGCTTCCAAACTCCTCTTTTTAAAGCAATCACCAACTAATATCTTACTAAATGATCTGAAACTAAAATCACAAGATTATTAGTAAACATAACTACATGAGTTAATCATCATCAAAACTAGAGAGGAAGGCCTCCGGGCCAACAAAAGTTGGAAAAAAATTGATGAAGGTGGACAGAAAGAGAGTAGGACGGACATAAAATGAGGAAGTTCGACAGAAATTGACATAGGTAGACAAAAAGAGATCAAGACGAACATAAAAGGTCTTATTTTATGTTGTGCAGCATAGCGTAGTGAAATTACCTAGATGATCACATGAAGATGGAGACATTCAAGCGAATTTATGCCTTAACTTTATATCATATTCCTGATTTGGGCAAGCTAAATGTATCATTATCTAACATTCTGTCCACTTTAGCAAGCTTCTGTCTATTTTTTTGACATTGTGTCCACATTTTCAGGTATATTTATAAATTTTGGATTATATGTCCACATTTAGGAATATATGTCCAAGTTTCTGAATATATGTCCACATTTCAGGGTATATGTCGATGTTTTCCAAGTAAATGTCCACATTTACGAAAATATGTCCACCTTATAAAATATATGTCATTTTTGTCTCATTACTATCTAATGTCTATACTTTGGTACTAACTCATATCTCACGTGGGTAATGGAGGAGACTCTACAAAAAAGACCTCCAGTAACGAAGAAGCGTCGTGGGAGGACAAGAGAAGGCGAATCAACAATTGATTTGTGACGCGCCCGATTGTGTGCAGTAGATGCCAGAAAGATGGACACAATCGTCATACTTGCAATGTTATATCATATTCCTGATTTGAACAAGTCAAAGGTATCATTCTCCAATATTTATGTCCACCTTAGTATGATTTTGTCCACTTTTTGACACTGTGTCCACATTTCTGGGTATGTATCCACATTTTAGAATATTTGTCCACATTTAGGAAATATATGTCCAAATTTCAGAGTATATGTCCACATTTCAGAGTATATGTCGACATTTCTAAGTATATGACCACATTTTCGAAAATATGTTCACCTTATGAAGTATATACTATTTTGTCTCGTTACTATTTATATTTTGGTATTAACTTATGTCTCGCACAGGTAATAGAGTAGACTCTACAATTAAGACCTCTAGTAACGAAGAAGCGTCGTGGAAGGAGCAAAACAAGACAAATCAACAATCAATTTGTGACGCGTCCGATTGTGTGCAGTAGATGCCAGCAAGATGGACACAGTCATCGTACTTGCAAAGCTATATCCAATCCCCGATTTGAACAAATCAAATGTATCATTATCTAATATTCTGTCCACATTAGTATGATTCTCTTCACTTTTGACATTCTGTCCACATTTTCGGGTATAAGCCCACATTTTGAAATATTTGTCCACATTTAAGAATATATGTTCAAATTTCGGAATATATGTCATATGTCGACGCTTCCAAGTAAATGTCCACGGTTTCGAAAAAATGTCCACCTTATGAAATATATGCTATTTTTTCTCATTACTATCCAATGTTGATACTTTGATACTAACTTATGTCTCGCACAAGTAACAGATGAGACTCAACAAACAAGACCTTCAGTAATGAAGAAGCGTCGTGTGAGGAACAAGACAAAGCGAATCAAACAATTAATTACGCGCTCGATTGTGTGCAGTAGATGCCGAAAATTAATAAAAAAATAAACAAACAAATAAGTGAAAAGTTAAATAAATATTCATATGTTAAATGTGTTTTGTTTTATAAACAATAGATGTATAGATGTTAAATGATTTATAAAACAAGTCATTAATTATTTTTTGTTTTCATTTATTTTTATTTTTTAATATTTAAATGAATTTTTCATAAATATTTTGATCAAGTTAATAAAAAAATTAATTATTTTTTGTTTTCATTTATTTTTATTTTTTTAATATTTAAATGAATTTTTCATAAATATTTTGATCAAGTTAATAAAAAAATTTGAAGTGGACAAATAATAATTGAAGTGGACACCAAAATAATTTCTTCAATAATTTTGAATTGAACAGTAAAACAATTAAAGGATCTGTCATCAAAGATTCCATAGTACATCACGTGGGCCAATTAAAGAACAAGTGATAGCACAAAGATCAATTAAAGAAAGGGTAATATAAACAATACGAATGTACACCATGCCATATATTGAGACATGGACTTGCAAATAAAGAAAACTTCGTCAAAAGACTTTTTGACCTGATTTTTTCCTCCATAGAGTTTTTAACACAAATCAAACTCCCTTAGGACCTAAAAGTATTTTTCCTTAAAATATTCTCAAAATCTGTCCATCACTACACATAGAATACCCCTACCTTTGTGCAACTATGGAGAAAAATGCAAGTTTTGTTCCTTTTTTACAAAAACAAAAACTTTCCTTTGGTCTTAGTGCTTTTGCTTCACTTGTTCAATCTTTCTTGTTTGTCAATACAAAAAAGATTTCTGGAAGGGGGGCTCATGTGTGTAATTAGGCCTCATGTGAGTAATTATGGAGACTTATAAATTGCATGGTAAAATCAAATTTTTTTTTTTTTTTTTTTAATGAAGTGTAGGGGGAAAAAAAAAAAAAAAAAAAAAACTCAAACATTCTTTCGTTTGGTCTTATATTATCATTTTGTTTGTCATTCTATCTATAGCTAAAATTACATGGTATGGGAAATATGTGCGTACCATAGGGCGCCTGCATTCCATGAAATTAAAATAATTGTAAAAGGATGATCATGGCGAATTTGGATGTATGTACTCAAACGTTATCATAGACAAGTTGTGGTGAATAAAAACCGACTTATCATGAATCGAACCCGCCACGAGCTGTTTGAGGCACTCTCTGGGTGATACCTGTCAGAACACACATGAAAAAGAATACATTTTAGATTAGGAGCACCGATGTGGTGTCACCCTAAGATATTCGGACGTGAAAATTAGTAGGTGAAATAATAGGAAGGACCAGCAGAGGAAATTTGCCGGTGTGGTGAAGGGTTGACTAGCACAGGAAACTGCTAGTGTGATGGTGAACTAGAACAAGAAAACTTCTAGTGTAATGATGTATATGCGTGCTCTGAGGATCAAGAAAGCGATCACCTTCTCTAGAGAGAAGAAAGATCATATATACCTGATAAGGATGCCGACATGGAGGGGAGATTGATAGGCTGTTGTAACTTCACGAACGTTACGTGCTGAATTTATTGTAACAGTTATGATCATTGGAGCTGGCTGGTGAGATTGCATGTCGAGAAATCTACCACTATCCACAATTGCCCGCATTTGTAGAGACGTTACATGTTATGAACGTGGAGGAGGCAGACGTTGCATGAGTATCAATAGAGATCTTGAACGATTTGTTATTGGAATCTCAGGCTTGGAGCCTTCAAGTTGAAGAAGACTTTGGAATGAAAAACACCTCGGAGTGTCAGAGGACTCAGAATAATGGAAGGCGGCTCCTGGGATGGAAGGGTCTTCGAGGCATAGGATGATTTTAAGAAGGTTGGACGTGGCAGAGACTAGGGAATATTCTGAGAGTTTGTGGATTTCTCGATGGAAGCGCTTGGAAGCCGAGACACGTGTCATCATCCCGATGAAAGTCAAATTTAAACACTACACAAGCAAATTAGGGGACCAAAAGTTCAGCAGGTATATTAAAAAATGACTAAGAATTAATATATTATAGGTAAAATCTAAATTAATATTAACAAATGAGCATCAAGGTTCATCTTTTAAAAAAAAACATATGAAAGTAATAACTGTTAATATTTACAGTCTTGCTGAGGTTTCAAAATGGGTCTTGATCACTTCAATCGTGGGCATTATTTGTGGGAGTATTATCTGTTTGAATATTATTAACCTATATGGATGACAATGAATAAAAGAAGTTCATAGTAGTTTCTATAAATTCTTCAAGACTGATTCGTACATTTTTGAGCCAGTTTTCACAAAATTATGATAATTATATTTTTGAAATTTCTGTTTAAACTTGGTAGATTCCAAGTTTATACACTGCAGATTCAAAGTCTTTTTTTATCAATGAATTCTGCTTGTAAGCAATTGATTACACTTCCATATCAATCACGGCTGTATGCTATTGATTACTTCCTTGTCAATCATTAATAGTGAATTTGTGAACTATTTCAATCATACATGTACAATGATCATACAAAAGTTTTGTACATAAAAGTTTGATTTATCTTCTGTTTTGTGTGGAAGATGGTTGGTTCAATTCTCTCCATGTACAAACTTATCAATTGAACTAGTGCCGTGTATCCTTGTGTATTTAAGTTGCATAACTTGGCAATAAGAGAGCAATGCACTTACAAAAAAATAAGATAGTTTTTACCCTTTTCCAAATTAAATTATACATACATATAATAATTGAAAACTCAATACATGTCAAATTTTGGCGGGACGGGCGACGGCGACGACTTCTCCGGTGAACTGGCCTCGTCGCACACTTTCCACACCTTCACCGACTTGTCCAAGCTCCCGCTATACAACACCCACATCTTCCCGTGCCCCACATTGTTTGCGTTGGGGTCCGCTTCCACCGCCAGACACTTCACGGGCCCACTGTGCCCCGTCAGCACCGACAGGCACACGTGGGCCCCGCACCCCTCCCGGGCCACAAAACATATTGTCTTGTCGGCAGACCCGGAGAACAGCAGGCTCCCCGCCGCCGCCAGGCACAACACCGCTAACTTGTGCCCGTGGAGCACCCCACCGTGGGTTAACCCCTTCTCCCAAAGGTTGATGGCCCCGTCGGAGGACCCTGAGTACACGATCCCGGTCAACCGGTTAATCGCCAGTGCCGTCACCGCCGAGTCCTGCTTCAGCAGTGTCTGCACCTCCACATGCCTAGTCCCGCACTTTGGCGCCGCCTCCCGCTTCCACACCTTACCGTCCCATCCGCTGACCCAGTGAACACCAGCGAGTCAAACCCGTTGACCACTGAGTTGACCGCATCGTCGTGGGCGTTGACCGATTCCAGACACTTGGAGTCGGCGAGCCTCCATACTTTGAACGTCCGGTCCCACGATCCGGAGTATAGCAGAGCCTGGTCCTCGCTGAGACTGAGAGTCGAGATGGCGTCGGAGTGCCGGATCCAGACACCACTCTTCTGGCTGCGGCGGCGGGACTCGACGTAGTTGCTTGGATTCATTGAGCTCCTGAGAAAGTCCTTTAAGCGGGGAAGTGTGCTAGTCCGTTTGTGGACCTTGGGGTTTTTGGGGGAAGCCCGCCAGACACGAATCTTGCCGTCCTGGTGACCGGTGAAGATGCGTTGGTCTGGGGAGATGACGATGGCCTTGACAAGGCCACTGGTGGACTTGAAGCCGTAGTATTCTTTTTGGTTCTTCCATACTCGGATGTTCTTGCTATCAGAGCCGGTATAGAGGAGGTCGCCGAAGGCAGCGAGGGAGTAGATGTGGCCTTCCTCTCGAACCAGGGAGCCGATGAGTCCGGTGCCGGGTGGGAAGAGGTTGGTGGAGGCGGAAGGGTCGACGGCGCCAGTGGAGTCGGCAGAGTCGGCGAAGGGGTTGGTGTTCCAAGGAGAGGAGGAGGAGGTGGTGTTGTTCCAGGGGGACATGGCGAAAGGGGAGGAGGCGTCGGAGCCGGCGATGGAGTGGGTATTGGCCATGCTGCTGCTGCTCTCAGAGAAGTAGGCGGGGCTGGCGGCAGAGGCGTTGCTGTCGCGGTTGGAGAGGTCCTCCTCGGAGGTGGACTTCACGAGGGGCTCGGCTTTGGGGATTTGGGTGGTGATGCTCTTGTACTTGCCGCGGCCGCCCTCGCCGCCGTGGTGGCGGCCGCTTCTGGAGCCTTTCTTCATTATTGGGTGGGTGGAAGCTAAATGTGTGAGGAGGGGGGCAGAGGGGGTAGAAATAGAGAGATGCAAGGGTGGGGGGAGGGTGAATGTAATAGTAGTGCTAGTGGTTTATATTGGGGAGAGGAGGGAATGAAGGGGAGATGGCACACGTGTGAGGGGGAGAGGGAGGGGTGGCGAGAACTGCGTGTTGCCGCAGGCTGGGGGAATTGAGAGAGTCAGAGGTTCTCTACACTTCATGGCTGCATGCTTGCATGCATTAACAAAGACACATTTGTTACTATGCTCAACTGGGTCCTTGTCTGTATTGCTGTTTCCATCAGCAACTTGCTCAGCTAAAAAATATCACACCACTTCACACAGTTGAGAGTGACATAATTCTGTGAGCAGCTTTGAGCATCAGAGTTGGTGACCCATTGCTTTTTTTTCTTTCCCCTTTGATCAGTGGAAATATGCTCTGTTTCTCCTCTCCTTTTCTTGTTTCTTCTCTTATTCTTTTGTTTCTCAAGCCTTAAAATCTATTTGTTGACAATTTCTCCAGACATCACAAACTGGGTTTGTGAATATGGCCAAATAAATTTAGTATATAGACATGTTGCACATGAACATTAACTTGGAGAGTCAGCAAGTTCATTGAATTTCTTTTTCCACTAATGTGTAGTCTTTGATGTATAACTAGAAGTACTATAACATCTCAAACATGCAATCTGAACAAATAATCGAATGAAATATACGACATACAATTGAGGACATTTTTGAGGAATGTCACACGTGTCCAAGGAGTGTCCAAGAAGTGCCAGTGTCCAACAAGAGTATGATTCTTCCTCGAAGGTAGAAGCGTCCATACGCTACGCCCAAATTTTGACTAGCATGTTTGCTATATTTTCCCCCTGATAACTTTATAGTAACGTTTGCCAATCCACTCGTCATGTTGCTTACCAGATACAAATGATGTAATCTAGTTCAACAAATACTACTAAAAGTCTCCCGCGGTTGGCATTGTGTACCTCAATTTGGAATTTGCAAATATGATTCTCTTGTAGTTATTTGTACATAATAATACTCTTTTTTTTATGTTCACATGTATTTTGTACCTTTTATCCTCTAGCACCTACGCATGCACATGAACTTTGTTTGTTCCGGAGGATTTTCGGTTCTTTATCATGTGCTTTCTGGTTCTTCTCTATACACCAATCCCTCAGTTTGGAATTTGCAAATATGATTCTCTTGGAGTTCTTTGTGCATAATAATACTCTTTTTTTGTAGCTTGATTTATATTCACATGTATTTTATATCTTATATCTTCTAGCACGCCTGTCTGTGCACAAAAAACTTTATTTACTCTGGAGGATTTTCGGTTTTCTATTATGTACTTTCTGAGATGTTTTTATTAAAAACTTATTAATGAAACGCAGGGACCGCTCGTTCACCATTTGCTCTAAAAAAATAAAAAAAATATAATACTCTTTCCTTGTTTAAAGATAGTTCTCTTATTATTCACTTGTTATTAGTTCTCTCCCTCTCTGAAATTTAGATTATAGAGAAAAAATGTATTACTCTGAACTTTTTAGGTTACACAATTTTCTTTTGTACTTCATTGTGTTATTTACATTTTTGACGGTGTCTATTCTTTTAACTTTTGACGCGCCAAGTTTATAGAATTCTGAAGTTACCATTCAAGAACCATATGCCCCAAAGACTAAAAATCAATTATCACGGTGCCAACATTGTGAAAAAATGACTAATTTTTACACTTTCATAGCATAGTTCTTGGTTTTTTTTAAGAAATTGTATAAAATGGAATGCCACATGTGATTAAAAATTACAAACATGTTGAAAGTGTACATAAAGTTTAGAAAACTCTATTGGATATGAAATTGCACTATTTTATTTTTGAAACCAAGATTACAAACATGTTGAAAGTGTACACATGAATTACTTTTAATATGCCAAAAGTTTAGAAAACCCTATTGCATATGAAATTGCACTATTTTATTTCTGAAACCATCTTAGGGTGCTACAAAAATTTCCCAATGGGATTTTGTGGGCCAGAGGATATATTTTTTTTACTTGTCAGAATATTTACCTGCAATATTATCCAATCGAGTCCTCTGGAAGTCAAACGCGGAACCTCGAGATAGGGGTGAGCATCGGTCGGTTCGGTTCGGTTTTTGCTAATTTTTGCAAAACCGAACCGAACCGATTACACTTAGTAACTGAATCGAGTCAAATCGACTCAATTCGGTTCGATTTTTTCGGTTAGGCCAGTATATTATTATCATTTCTTGCATTTTTTAATCACCATTATATTATCATCCTTTAATATTCTAATCTCAAATATCCATTACCCAAATTAGAAATAAGGAAAAGACCTTCAACTTAATGTGAATTGCAAATTTCATATTGTAAAACTTTTACATTGTATTGAGCTCTTAATATCAAAGCTCATATAATTATTACTAACTTTTAATGATAAGAATGAAATAAAACTATATCAATATAAATATTATTCTCAATTGTGATGGTGTATTTAACATAGCTTTCACATATTCAACATAAAAAAGATGGTATTACTAAAAATAATAAGATAAGCTTTCACCAGTTTTTATTATGAACTATATGATTCACTAAATTGAATTTGAGTAGGGTGATATATAGGGTGAGAGATTCGGTTCGGTTTGGTCGGGTTCGGTTTTTGGAACACAAAACCGAAACCCGACCGAATTAGTGCAGTTCGGTTCGATTCGAGTTCGGGTTTCGATTTTTGATCTGTTATTTCGATTATAACTGAGCTCTGCTCACCCCTACCTCGAGGGGGTGATGCCACTCGGCTAAAGGTACTGGGCACCAAAAGAATAGTTACACGGTAAAAAGATCAAGGCCCAAGGCTCTCGGGCTGGACCGGGCCAAAGGCCCAGCTCAACAAAACTTAAGGCCCAGCCCAACAAAACTGAAGGCCTACCAGGTTTTAAAAATCCAATCTTAAACCCTGAGGGCTCCAAATTCGAGAGAGAGAGAGAGAGAGAGAGAGAGGATGAGTGGGTTGGGGGCATTTTGGGGGACGCGAGCAATGGAGGTGGTGAAGAGGAACGACTCGCCTGGGCTGCTGTGGAAGACGATAAAGCTAACCTCCACCCGCAAGGCCAACGCCAAGAAGCGCCTCCGCCGAGTCTGGCAGGTAACTAAAAATCGATTTTTTTTAATTGTTAAAGCTAGGGTTAGGGTTTTGGGTCTCCATTTCTGCTTTCTCGTTGAATCCTTCGATTTGGTTGATGCGACGACTGAATTGTGCGAATTGGGGAAAAACCTAGGTACTAGATTTGAACCCGGCAGCACTTTGATACGCTTTGTTGTTTCTGCGCTCTAGCATTTAACTGTAGATTAGAGGTTTTTATTCTTTATAAGAATTGACCAAGTTTTGGGACCCTGTGAGAAATCCGTGCAAGTTGCTATTTTGAAGTTGCGAGGATTGTATTGCTGTGATTTAGGTGAAATGGATAATAGGTTGGTTGAGGCAATCATGATGTGAATTCAAACTTTAATTTTTGTTTCAGTAGCATGATAATATGATTTAGCTGAATTTGAATACTAGAACTCTTTTTTTTTTTAAATTCATATGCTTTTTGTACAGAAAAATCTGTCATTGGAAAAATACAAAAATCATTTTAGTAAACAAAAGGAGAAAAAAAGATATGTGAAGTTGGTTTAGGCTGTTTAATGTCCGTATAATACTTTAGTTTGACAGACTTTTAAATGTTGACAATATTCGCAAGGAAGGAGCATAAAACATTTTATTGCAACTTGAGAGTGCTAGAAGCTGCATATCATCAATGTTGGTTTCTAGAACGATTGGGGAATCGACACCAAGTGAAGCCCAAGTAACAAAGACTATAGAAATAATAACCCTTGAGTAGGAATCCCTTCAAGGATATGCTATGCCCATATCTAAATTTTTAATTTCTGATTGGGGTAGGTTTATATTGGTTTCATCGTTGCCTCTCTCTAATGATATTTGATGTTAACTTCAAACACTTGTAATCTTGATAAGGTTCTAGCCATATGCCATTGCATGCATATATTTATGTCAAGTTGCAATCATAGTTGTTGTAGCCTTGTAGGACTGTGGGCATAGCATATTGCTTTCACTAGTCTATATAGGTAGATGATGCCTTTGTACAAGTACTGAGTTGATGTACTTTTATAGAAATGAATATTAACGACCATTTACCTGGTAACTCTAACTCAAACTAGTCAGGTAATAGTGAAAAAAAAATGTGTACGAGCATTTTGTGGTCACAGAAGGATCTTTGCACGCACAATGAATAGCTGTATTTCCTAATCTATCATTAGCGTGTAAAAGGAGTAGGAAATTGGTTAGAGAAACTAATTAAAAGAAGGCATATGTGGCAATTTTTTTGATGTTTCCTTTATGAAAGTTTGTACTAAAACTTCGTCAATTGTATCTTAACTATTTGAAAACCGTGAATGGGGTATTCATATCATAAATTCTGCATCAAACCTACAGGTTTTTTGATTGATTGATTGCCCTAAAGGCATTGTTATGTAACATCACAATGTTATATTGGTGCAATAGGGAAATCTGTTATTGTTATGATTATGCCAATATTTATTTGGGGATCAATGGATTTGCAAGTGTGATTTTCTTATGTTCATAATCATAAAAAAGTGCAATTTATCGATAGAGTTGTTTTATTTTCTTGTTTTGTGATTGGATCTTGAATGATCAAGAACTTTTGTGATCATGCTTCGTTGGTTCATTATGATTCTTTTAATATAAACTCATCTTTGGAATACAGAGCTTGTTACTGTTGTTATTGTTGTTATAGTGCTACTGTCAGGTGTTTATTCATTAAAAGAAAACTATTATCACATATTTCGCGGAATATAATGCTCAACATGTATGCTACTATTCTGTCATAATTTTTTATTATTTTATATTTATTAGTTCTTGGTGGTGTTTTTTCTGATTTTATTTGTACATTTGTTGTCTGTTTCTTTCCATCTTTTATATTGATTTGTTCATGGAACTGAGGTCAGGATGATCTTACTAAACAGTAACGTGTTTGGTGTTGTTCTAGATTCTTTAGACTTATTTAGCATCCAAGAAATTGTTGGTAAGCTTCAGGTCTAGACAGTTCTGGGGACATGCTTATGGGCTTCATTTGCACTAGTTATGTGCTGATAAGTTTTCCAAAAGCAGAAAAGCCGGAAAGAGAAGTTCTCTTCTCATCTCTGCTTTTGGATTAAATCCCATTACTAATGCTTGATGATCCTATGCTAAGTTTTCTTATCAGGCCTCCTTATGCAATCTAATCCTCTCTCTATAGCTAATTTATCAGCATTCTAAATTATTTTCAATAAAGTAAATGCTAAAGATTCCTAAATAGATTCAAATCTATTAAAGTTAATGCAAATAAGACCCTCTCTAACCTCCCCACTTGTGGCTACCCTATAAATCAGGATTACATAAATTTGATAGAAAACAAACTAATATTTATATCCGAGAACTACAAACTTAAAAGATACTTAAAATTTATTAAAAAACAAATGCTTCTGGATAAAGTGTGTGGTGGATAAAATTCTGTCACAAGCAATTGGACACTCTCGATCGAACCTGTCAGAGCAGTGTTCGTAAACTCGGCCGAGTCGGATACGACTCGGCCGAGTCGTATCCGACTCGGCGCCCTCCGGTACGACTCGGAGGGCCGAGTCAATAGAAGATCGGCGAGTCGACCCGGATCGGGTCCGAGTCGGACCCGACTCGGCCGAGTCGTTCACGACTCGGCCGAGTTGACCGAGTCGGGTCCGAGTCGGACCCGATCCGGGTCGACTCGGCGCCCGTGACGCCACCCTTAAAACGCGCTGAGGGAGAGAGAGAGATCAGATCTGATCTCTCTCTCTCTCTCTCTCTCTCTCGCGCTCGTCGTCCCCCCCCCGCGAAGCCCTCGCCGTCCCCCCGCGTGCCGTAGCCGTCGCCGTCGCCGTCGCCGTCCGTCTGCAGGTAACTTCTCCCTCTCCCCTCTCTCCCTCTCAGTCTCCCCCTCTCTGTGCCTCTCTCCCTCTCTTTCTCTCTCTCCCCCCCGCAGCGGCGCAGCGTCTCTGCCTCTCTCTGCTCTCTCTCTCTCTCTCCTCTCTCTCTCTGCTCTCTCTCTCCGGTGGAGACTCTCTCTCCCGGCTCTCTCTCTCTCTCTCCGTCTCTCTCTCTCTTGCTCTCTCTCTCTCTCTCCGGCGGAGACTCTCACCCGTCTCTCTCTCTCTCTCTCTCTCTCTCTCTCTCTCTCTCTCCGTCTCTCTCTCTGCTCTCTCTCTCTCTCTCCGGCGGAGACTCTCTCTCCCGGCTCTCTCTCTCTCCGTCTCTCTCTGCTCTCTCTCTCTCTCCGGCGGAGACTCTCACCCGGCTCTCTCTCTCTCTCTCTGTCTCTCCCTCTGTATCTCTCTCTCACTCTGTATCTCTCTCTCTCTGTCGGACTATCTCTCTCTCTCACTCTGTATCTCTCTCTCTGAAGGATTCTCTCGCTCTCTCTCTCTGAATCTCTCTCTCTCTCTGTATCTCTCTCTCCCTCTCCCTCTCAGTCTCTCCCCCTCTCTGTCTCTCTCTCTCTCCCTCTCCCTCTCCCTGTCAGTCTCTCTCTGTCTCTCTCTCTCTGTCCCTCTCTCTCTCTCTCCGTCTCTCTCTCTCCTCCACTGTGTTCCCCTCTCTCTCCTCTGTCTCCGTCCCTCTCCCTCTCTGTTCCTCTCTCTAATTAATTTGCATTTAATGTCATTTAATTTAGTTTAGTTTAGGTAAAGTTAATTTAACTTAATTTAGCATGTATTTTGATATTTTTCTACCGACGACGCTTGTATTTATGCTTTCACGTTATGTTTTGAGTGTTAGGTGATATGTTTTGAATATGTGATGCATGAATTTGGATGTTTACATTTTTATGATTTGTCATGATTTTTTCATAATTTTTTTGGCGCTCTATGTAGCGTTTTTTGCGTATCGCCCGAGTCCGATCCGAGTCGCCGAGACCGATCCGTCTCGGTGCCGGCCGAGTCGGCGGCCGAGACCGAGACTTTGAACCATGTGTCAGAGCACACAGGAAGAAAAGACGTCTTTCAGGTCAGGAGTACCGGTGTGTTGTCTACTTAAGACTCTCAAGTATGAGAATCAGTAGGTGGTAGGGATTAAGGACTAGGTAGAGGAAATTGCTGGTGTATTGTGGTGGTGGACTGGCAGAGGAAAACTGCCAGTGTGGTGTGGTATGTGCTGAGAATTAAGGAAGTGACATCCTTCTCATTGGAGAAGGAGGTGTATTTGTATCTGATAGAGGCGGTGGAGTAGTTAGGGATAGATGCAGATTTTTAACCGTTCGGTTTGAATCCGTTGATCCGTATAACCTCTTGGGTTGAGTCTCGGTAGTTGGGATTGACATGCGGAGGATCATTCATCGTTATCCCCATGCTTGATGAGCTGGCCGGGTCGTTAAGAGTCCTGTACGAGTAGGAAGATAAGGGTGCTTAACTGCCTTCACGATCTATGGGATCCGTCTCGATCTGCCGCTGGATGGAGGGAGTTACTGTCACGTGGTAGGACTCTTGGATTGGAGTCGGAGTGCCTCTGAGAGGCAGTATGGCCTCGGAGTTGAGGATGGAGGATGTCTTCGAATGAGGTGCCAGAGACTTCAAAACGGGTTCCCGGGAGCAGGTTTATGTTCTGTCACTGGACGCGTGTCGCGATCCTGATAGGGGTCAAATTTTGACCACCATAAATACCCCTTCGTTTTCGTACTTGTTGGAGCATGCAGACGAGAAGTGGGGAAGCGAAGTCAATTAGGAGAAGTCTTTTTGTTGTCATCTTTGAAGCTTAGTACAGATAATCGTTCGGAATATCTCTATGCATTTATTGCGGATCTTTGGGGTTGACGGGGAGTCCATGCCTCTGACCGCTAGCTGCCATTTAGTTATAACAGGAGTCTATTTGAATTCTCGCGCCATATGACCTTCAATTCGATTCCCAGTGTCATAATGGCATAGTGGTGACGGTTAGTTTCTTGTACCTTTGATTGGCCTATCTTCTCGGGTCGTGTGGCCGACTTATCAGGAACTCGCGCATTTCCAAGGCTCATATTGATAGCGATGAACTACTTGATTCGCCTATAATTTTGAGAAGGTCTGGAAAAAAGAGGTCATCTCCAATCTCTCTAAGCTTCTCTATCATCCACAAAAAAACTGGCTTCGTTGCAGCTTCTTTCTTCGACGGTCCACCTGTTTTCTCTCTTACCCTCAGATGGAGGGAAGAAAAGGATAGGGGACAGGAGAACGAATGGCAGACTCTTGCTTTTTAGGAGTCTGGCTGGTTGTGTCGTATTAGTAGCGTGAAGGGCCTGTTACGACGCATTAGTTGTCATGATAGGTGCCACCATCGTGGGTGACAGGTAGGATTCTTACTTCAACTTGGACAAAGAATTTAGTTTCCAGTTCGTTCAATCTTTGGCAAGCAAGCTTCGAAGTTTAGGCTCGGAGCCTCTTTCCCTATGGCGTAATACGAGGAAGGACCTTATCGGCTGGATGCGCCGATGAATCACTCCTCTTCCTGGAGTTTGGATCTCTCCTCTAGAACACCTTGGATGAAATGTGATACCATCATCTTCTTGCGTTCCTTGCAGGTTTCAGACTAGTCCTTGTTCTCCTAGGGCTCTCTGAGAGTCCATCTCATCCTTCTTGCAAATGCGAGGATGGTGACGTTGGTTCGACTGCCTTGGAGTCATGGGAGCGGAAAGGAGAAGGTTTTCGAGGTTGAAACACTCCTCCCGTCCCTTGCCTTGTCTTGCGTAGCCTCTTGATTTTCTCTTCACCGATGCCGGGATCCTTGAAGGGGTATGACTTCTTCCGGTAGATTTTTTTTCATGTAAATGTATCCTTAGAGTTTAAAGGTGAGGCAGGACCCTGGAGGGGGGTGGAAGGATCAGAGCGTCTGGATTCAGATCTTCTGTATTTTTCCTCAAAAATGTGAACACTGAGATGTAAAAGAATATCTTGTATTACACTCGTCAGATGTAACACAATAAATATAATGAATATCTTCGGAATAAAAAAATATTTGTTTGGAACTAGCCTAGTTTGTTTTTACCGTAGGCTTTTGGAACTGACATGATCATGCCTATCTGAAGTGTTGATCTCTATTTCTAGTAGGGTCAATTGGGAACGAAGTGTCTTGGTGAGTTTGTGTTGTTTCCGAGTGGGGTTAACCCTATCAGCGGTGCCTACAAACTTCGAAATTCGAGTGGGGCGATCCCAGCAGCGGATTTGGGTTCGCAGTCGTCTCCGAGTAGGGGTAAGACCCATCAGCGGAGCGGTGAACTAGGCATGACTCTGAGTGGGGGTGAGATCCATCAGCAGAGTGGGTTTGCGATTATCTCCGAGTGGGGATAAGGCCCATCAGTGGAGCGGCAAACTCTGCATGACTCCGAGTGGGGGTGAGACCCATCAGTGGGGTGGGTCCACAGTTATCTCCGAGTGGGGTAGGACCTTTCAGTGGAGCGGCATACTCTGTAGGACTCTGAGGGAGGCCCATCAGCAAAGTAGGTTAGCGTCGTCTTCGAGGGTAAGACCCATTACTAGAGCGACGAACTCTGCAGGACTCTAAGTAGGGGTAAGACCCATCATCAGAGTGGGTTCCGGTCGTCTCCGGGTGAGGGTAAGATCCATCAGCTGAGTGACAGACTTTGGACTCCGAGTGTGGCTGAGACCCATCAGCATAGTGGGTCCGCAGTCATCTCCGAGCGGGGGTAAAAACCCATCAGCGGAGTGATGAACTTTGGACTTTGAGTTGGGGTGAGACCCATCAATGGAGTGGGTCTGAAGTCATCTCCGAGTGGGGGTAATACCCATCAATGGAGCATCGGGCTCTGCAGGACTCTGAGTGGGGGTGAGACCCATCAGCGGAGTGGGTCCGCAGTCATCTCCGAGTGGGAGGTAAGACCCATCATTGGAATGACGAACTCTGCAAGATTCTGAGTGGGGGTAAAACCCATCAACGGAGTGCGTCCACACTTGTATCTAAGTGGGGGTAAGACCTATCAGCGGAGCGACAGACTTTGGACTCTGAGTGGGGGACAACCCCATCAGCGGAGTGGGCCTGCAGTCGTCTTCGAGTGGGGGTAAGACCCATCAATGAAGCGACAGACTTTGCAGAACTCTGGATGGGGGTAAGTGAGAACCATCAGCAGAGTGGGGTTCACAGTCGTCTTTGAAGGGGGGTAAAACCTATCAGCAGAGCAGCAAACTCTGCAGGATTCTGAGTACGGTAAGACCCATCAGCAGAGCGGTTCCGCAGTCGTCTCCAAGTGGGGGTTTGACCCATCCGCGGAGCGACAAACTTTGGACTCCGAGTGAAGGACAATTCCACCAGCAGATTGACACTGGTAGAGGGAAACTGTGGTTCGCCTGCCTGTGGGTCAGCGAGGGGAGCCTGTAGGATGATGTTTGTGACTCCGTGTGAGGATAAGACCCATATACGCAACGTGCATACACCAGAGGCTCTGAGGGGAAAATCTCTCCACAGTAGAGTAAGGACTCCTAGCAGGGACAATTCCACAGCGGAGAATTTCGACTGCTTATAGGCTAATCGAGAGGGGGCCTGTAGGCATGCGCTCACATTGTTGTCTCCGAGTGGGGGTGAGACCCATTAATGAAGCCGAGTTCGCGGTCATTTCGAGTGAGGGTGAGACCCATCAGCGGAGCGACGAACTTGGGGGACTATGGGTGAGGGTAATCCCAACAGCAGCGTGAGCTGAAACAGTTAGAAGAAATATGTTACTTTATTTGATTGTTGAAATAAAATATATGGATTTTAATTAAAATATAACAGGTTATTGGTGGAGGTATTCCCCTGTCTTTATTGGAGGTATCGGGTCACTCAATCATCTAAGTACTTCCGAAAGCTTCTACAGTGGACGGTCTGATGCCTCTTACTGTCATGATAAGAATAGTATTCTTCCGCTCCGGGTTGTGTAGGGTCGCATTGGATTGGCTCCGGGTGCCTTACCCACGGTTGGTTCTTGATGGCATTGAAGATTTTGTTGATGGAGAGCCTCAGCGGAGTGAAGTGCTGTTCCATCTTGAAGGCTTGAGGTGGATTTGGTGAAGGACCGGGAACACTTGCCTTCTGTCGGCGGGTTGTCCCCGATTCAGGTAACCAACATTGGTTGGAGTCTCGTGTTGTGACTTTGACTGTTCGTCATAATTGCCGAATTTAAGAGAGTGGTTGACGGAGCTCTTCATTGCCTCCTCCAGCTGGATGTAAGGCTGGGCCCAGAAGAGAACCCCACTCATCTGAGTGATGTTGTACTTCAGCAGGTGTTTGTACGGAGGGTGAGAGACCTACAGTCCGCTGATGAATGCGAAAGCAGAGGTATTTTTACCGCAATTGGGAATCTTGGCGAGCTGATTCTGGAAATAGCTGATGTATGACTTGTGGTTGTCACCGTGTCTCATTTTGATGGTGAGGAGGTGGTTATTTTTCTTGATTTTTCGGTGTGAGGCATATTGGGTGAGGAACGCCCCAGTTATCTCCTCTAAGTTGTGGAGTGAATGCGAGGGTAGAGAATAAATTCAATCTAAGGCCACGCTTTCAGACTGGATGGAAGGTCAGGAACAAGAGCGGGTCAGTGCGGGAATAGACCACCATATTGCCTCGAAAATGCCAGATATATTGGATAGGGTTGCTGGATCCGGAGTAGTAGTAAAAGGTTAGAGTGGTGAATTTCTTCGAGAACTCACACTCCAGCATCTCTTCAGAGAGAGGGGAGACGAAGACTCTGGTAGCTCTTGTTTCAGCCCGCTACGGAGTTGCAACTTCACCTCCTGGATCCGCCTTTGAACTAGCTCGTCGAGGGTTCGTATGTCGGGAATCTTCTCGATCCTCCTCCGAGTCTGGTCGTGCTAAGCTCCCGTTCGGAAATGAGGTGAATCAGTCTCATTGTCGGAGCGGTCTTCATGCAGGGAAGAAGTTAGTCTGCACTGCCTCAGGCTCGTGATGGGCCTGTCTACTCGAGTCTATCTAATTCTAGGCTCGTTCTCCGACTGCGCCTGCCCCATCTTTGGAGGGCGGCACTTGGAATTGATTGTTATGTTGTTTCAATGCCTCCTTCTCTCGGGCAGCGTATCGCAGTCAAGAGCCACTTGCTTCCGGTCGCTATCTTACTGGGCTTGTTGTTCCTTCATCTGCTCCTTCATGCCGGCAAGTATCTGAAAAATCTGGCCTTTGTACAATGGCGGCGTTCGGGCGCTGGTGGCTGCCTTTTGAGATGAGGAGTCAATGTCTTCTATGGCATGCTCGCGGTCGACGGCGTATGGGGCATTGTGCCCTCGGTGACGGTATTGTTCCTGCCTTTAGAAGGGGTACCATTGTGGATGCTCGTTTATTTCTTCGGGGCCATTGACGCTAGTGAAGAGGCTTTTTAGAGAAATGATTGGGGTTTGGGTTGGATAGGAGGAAGATCTCAATGGAAGCACCAATTTGTGGTGAACAAAATTCCGCCACAAGCAATTGGACTCTCTTGATTGAATTTGTCAGAGCACACAGGAAGAGAAGATGCCTTTCAGGTTAGGAGCACCGGTGTGGTGTTTGCCTAAGACCCTCGGACGTGAGAATCAGTAGGTGATAGAGATTAAGGATTATTGTGGTGGTGGACTGGAAAACTATCGGTGTGGTGTGGTATGTGCTCTGAGAATCAAGTGACATCCTTCTCGTTGGAGAAGGTGTATTTGTACCTAACAGAAGCGGTGGAGTAGTTGTGGATAGATGCGGATTTTCAACTGTTCGGTTTGAATCCGCTAATCCTTGTAACCTCATGGCTTGAGTCTTAGTAGTTGGGATTGACATGTTGGAAGATTATCCATTGTTATTTCCAACTGTTTGATTAGCTGGCGAGGTCGTTACAGAGGTCCTGGACGAGTAGGGACATAAGGGTGCTTAACTGTCTTTGCGATATGTGGCATCCTTTTTGATCTGCAGCTGGATGGATGTAGTTGTTGCCACGTGGTGGGACTCTTGGATTGGAGTCAGACTGCCTCCGAGAGGCAATATGGTCTCGGAGCTGAGGATGAAGGATGTCTACGAATGAGGTGGCAAATGATTCGGAACGGGTTCCCGGAAGCAGGTTTATGTTCCTGTCACTGAACGCGTGTCGCCATCTTGACATGGGTCATATTTTGACCACTACAAAGTGCAAGGGTCAAATCGTAACATAATGATCAGAATTTGAAAAAAAAATGAACCTTGGTCTGAGTCAGGACTGATTTTCTAAAAGACTAAACTCTTCAGCTGATAAATTCACTACTTAGAGTTATGCATTGCAGATCTTTCTGATCATAGTCATGGCAAGTTGGATCTTGTGTACTGTGATTGGATTCCAAAGTAGAAATATTAACTTGTGACTGGTCTTTGCCGAATATTTCCGTTCATAAACATAGGCAGCATCAGGAAAAAAAATATATTTCCAAACTGGAATAGCTTGTTACTAAGCCTCTATCATATTAACTTCAAGTGCAAAAATAAAAGAAAATAGTCAGAGGAACCAATTTGACCTGTTGGATGCGAAACTGAACTCTAAATCTATATCTGATTGCAAAGTAATTGTGTTTTGTGTGTGGACACCCATATATGCACATATTTTTTGTCGTATCCATGCCATACCTGTGTCCCACTTTTTGATAATTAAGTGTACTGCGGTGTCCATATTGTATCATACCATGACCCGTATCCGTGTCCATGCTTTATAGATGACATCTAAATTTGTAGTTTGAAAATTGTACTGATTATGTCAGTGGTATAGTTGTCCAGATTATGGGACTAGGGATATGAACATGAAGATCTCTGTGGCTTTGACATCCTTCCTTTTTTGCACCTAATGAGTATGCTGTGTATTGATGGTATTTCACATGTATCAGTTAAGATACCTCTATTTAATATTTCTTGTATGTTGCACCAAACTAGAGCTAGTGATATTACAAGCTGACATGGAAAATATTGAATCAGGCGTTTATGACCAGCATTCTCTGCTTCCAACAGTTTGTACAAGTAAACTTTGAGCATGACATGTGGAATTAATTAAGTCAATTCAGTTGCAAATCCTTCTTTGTTTGTATTTAGTGCTATATTGTTGGTTAAAAGATGAATTTGATTTTCTGTGGTGGACCTTGCCATTTACCCTCTTCTTCAATTTTGGTAATTTTGTTGGTCTCTCTTCCCAATCATATGAGCTTAAATTTCATGTTACAAAAGTGTTTGAGGTTTTGTGGCAATCCCTCTTTTGCTGTTGTTGCCTAATCTTGAAATTCACCATCTGCTGTGTTCCTCCATATGTGGCCCCATTTTGATGGGATAATACTCGCTTGATGACTTCATGACTGATCTGGTGTTATAGATTGTTTCTCTTGGTTTGAACAATTCAGTGGTACCTTTTCTTTGCTGCATTTTCAATCAGTAATCCCTGCTTTGTAACATCACCCCCCAAATCCCCCCACACACACCAAAAAAAAAAAAAAAAAACACATGTGACCGGTATTGCTGTATGAGAAATCATATCTTCTTCTCCTTGATTTAATCTATTATGAAAGGTTTATATTTTGCATGAAGATCCCCTAGAAATCTCTTGCTCCTCCACAATACACTTTTAGTTGTTATAATTGTTTAAAAAGTGGCTAGTGAGGCTGGGCTCGGTGGCAAATCAGGGGGTTTTGTTATGGGAGGTCCTAGGTTTAGGAGCAGATTGTGGCCTTTGTTCCCCAAAAAAAATAAATAAATAAATAAATAAAAAGAGTTTAAGGAAGTGCCTGTATATGAGGGATTGTTATAATTTTATTGTTCCTTTCTAAGTCAGTTGGCCGGCTTGCCTTTCAATTGTTCTCTAGGCATTATCCAGATAATTACGGGGGGCACATATATCTTACTAAGTATATGTTCCTTTGTAACAGTGTCACCTACAAATCGTTTGTTCATGTGATTCTAGGAACTTCTGGAAAAGTTTGTTATTGTTTCTTTAGGCATTACCTAGATGTTTACTCATGACCCATACCTGTTCTTAGAGCCTTGTTCATAGGCATTCAATAACCTTAATGAGCTGAGGTCAAACATAAATCAAAGCTAGTTAGAAGAAATGGGGGCAGGCTTGAGCATATCTGTATAAGCTTGGCTTGAGGCTCGGCTTGTGTCATAAGCTTGGATTGCTAATGGTCCGTCTAGGATTGACTTGACTCAAGCTCAAGTTGAGCTCATCAAAGGCCCAGACAAGTTTGGAATGAGTTTGGCAGTTATTCAAGTTGGTTTCTTGGGTTTCAATTTCTTTCTAGTCTAATGTTTCAACTTGGGTCCTGGTCTATATTCCTACTCTAATATTTCAGATTCATTCCCTAAACATAAAAGAAAATTCCTTGACAAATTAGCTAGCAAGTAACCTCTAATGTAGATGTCAGAATAAGATTGGAACCCAGGGCTTGGAAAGTAGCCTAATCCCTGGAGCAAAATACATTTCCTCCTAGCATTGCAATCTCTCTTTTTTTCCTCTTACAATTTGTATTATTTGTTTATATATTCTTGAATTCTGTTTTCTACTAGTTTTCTATTTAAGTGGGTTCCAAAAACTCGAGGCTCAGGCTTGTTCAGTAACCTAACTGAAATGAGCTTGAATAAACTTTTAAGTTGGTTAAATTATTCAGTGCTCATGGACAGCCAGAAGGTCATCTCATTCTGCTCGTTTAGCAGCCATTGATGCCTTAAGCATTATAAGAACTGCATCATGTAATTATAACAATGTTTTGGAATTAATTGAAAGTGCAAGCTCCTATTTAATTCCTTTCACCATTTATTTCGGTGCTACTACACTATGTAATTATTTCAAATCAAAAGCTCCAATTTTATTGCTCTCACCAATGACATTGCATGTGCCTGGAGCGACACAAGATGTATGCTTGCTGTGATCTAGTAAATACATTAGCTACACATCCATTCATTCACAACTTGATCTCAATACAGTATAATGGTCTCTCAATAAAGTGACAAACTTCTGAGTCATTATTCATTGTTACATATGTTATCCATTAAGTTCTAAATTCACCATCTTGCTGCAGAATGAGGCAGTGTTGAGGGCTTGTGCTGAATCACCACCACCAAAAACATCATCAGCTGGTACTCCGGCTTCTTGAGTTGAGCAATGGGGGCATCATAACATGCAAATTGAAAGGTGCTGGCTACTTCAAGAGGGATGCCTTGGCCTTTTGGTTTCCATCTTCATACACTGAATTGAGAGAAAATTGATATGGTACCATAATTTGGCATTCTCGTCAAGTCATAGGATAATTTAGCACCTGCATTTTCTCCTTTAGAGTCACTGCTTTGCTTTCATGATGGTCAACTGCAAAACACTAATACTATGAAAATTTTCTTTTCCTGGTAATATTGTGATATCAAATTATGTCATCTTCATCCTTCTTTCTCTATTGAATGAAGAACCTCAAGAATTCTGATTTTAAATTATTTCTCTGTTAAACTTGATTAGTACCATGCACAATTGCAGGTTTTGGCAGGATTCTTATTGTGGTATGGTTTTCTGAATGTTAATCTGTGTGTATCATAGGCTTCTTGTGGTATTTTAGTAATTTGCATGACTCTTCATGTTCTTGGAACTAAAGCTAACTGATTCTAGCCTCTTTAGGAAACAGACTGATTCATAACTAAGACGTCTTAATTCCATTTGGCTGCTTGCCTTTGATAACTTAGTATTCACTAGGGACGATTTAGATCATTAAATTTGGTGCCTGCCTGCTGCATCAGTTAAGTCGTATTTCAACCGTTTCAACGTAAAGTTATGTGTATTCCCACCTAGCCCTTCACACATAATGTGAATTTTTTATTACGTATGCAATTTGATTATCAACTCAAATAATTATTTCGGATCATTTTACATCCTGTTATTGGCTCATTGGACATTATCAACTGATAGTTGGATTTCAAAATCCAGTTAGCTCGAAAGTGTTTGTTTACAAAGACCAAGTGGAAACGTTTATTTATAAGAGTTCAAATCTTTCTTGATTTTATTCCTAGCATGTAGAAATTCCATAACCTTATAATACATTCAATTCCTGTAGGCTTTAAACTGCTATTGAAAAATGCAGTTGGAGGGTTGTAGGTTAAAACTGTAAAAGTAATTAACAATCATATAACATCACAAAATGCATAAGAAATCAATGTTCTTTTCTTCTCCAGATTTCTTTTTACCTAATTTTTGTGAGTTATAATGAAGAAGAAAGTCACGAGTTTATTTAGCAGGGGAGCATGATACGTTCAAGTCATTCACAAAGCACATCAGCACGGACCTGTGTAATTAACATTTGGTGGACATGTTTGCTTCTCATATTTTAACTCCTTTTTGTGTAGAATGTTTCCAGTTACATACATAATTACATACAGATTATTGAATATATATCTTGGTTGATAAGTTGGATGTCAAATTTTCTTCACCTCATGTAACAACCACTTGTATAGTTGTAATAGTCCCAACTCACATGAGATCACTGTTCCTTTTTTTTTCCATTTTTATCAGTTTATTATTCTTTTTCAAACATATTACCTGAACATTGGCAAGAGTCCAAGTCTCTATAGAAGCATCATATGTATCCCATGCTGAGTCAAAGGGGAATCAGCTGGCTGATGCTCTGGCAACCACCTCAACAAGGACACATGACCTCACCCCCATAGTAGAATGCACTATTTTAGTACTTGTGCTGACATTTGTGTTGGCAATAATTTGATGCCAATCAATGAAACTTAAATTCAAGGGGAAAAAGGAAACTTTGAGGGAAGAGACAATGTTTAAATTCCCTAGAGTTTTTTTGTGTGTGTGTGTGTGTGTTTTTTTTTTTTTTTTGAAGGACAACTACTTTGATTGAAGTATTGGAATGATGCTTGATTTGGGTTTTGCTTTTTTTAATATAAAGAAAGGGGTTGTGGGGGGTAATAAAGTGGTAGTAAAGTTTGTCACTCTTCTCTTTCCTTGTTTGTTTTGTTGGATGGCATGGAAAGGCATCTCCATGTGTTGTCCACATGATGCATGGTGACCACACAAAGCCCCAACTGCCCCATTGCCCCTCACCATTCTACTTCCCTTCAACTCAAACTCTCATTCATTTTAATTCAACTGCCCCTCCCTCCCTTCCTCCCTCTCAAGTTCATGATGTCTTGCTTTCTTATTCTTCTCAAACTTCATGATCAACTGGTGGTCAGTAGAAGCATCTGGAACATCTGTAGGATTAAAATGATCCAAAACCTCTGATTCAATTTCATTGAGTAGTATATATGATGCAAATTCAAATACTAGCCAGATCATGTATTTGTGATAAAAAGATGGCTTATGTATAAGATTGATTGTAGCTAAAAACTTATAGTTAAGTGTGGTCATAAAAAATAGTGCTAATAGATGATTTATGATGTGACCGCCAGCTTTAATTATTGAGCTCTTATATATAATTATAGAGCCTGCAAGTGTTATACCATGATGCTATGTAGTTATCAAGAGTGATTAATACAAGCATAGCTAGTCTCCTAACTTGTGTAGATATAATACTCCCGACAAGATTGTGTAGTACTTGGGTTTTGATTGGTCAAACCGATAAAAAATTGGTAATGAGTGAAGAGGCCAAATCAACCCTATTAAAGAATTCTGTCCATTTCCCCAATGTTTTTTATTAATTTACTAAGTACTAATACTAATAATCTGGTCATGTTGGAAAAGACTTGAATAATAAATTTAGAAATGACAAGTAAAAGGCATTGGTAGTGTCGTGAAAGAACACACCAAGGGCTTTAGTTGGAGGCCTGATCCCAAAACCGCACTCAACAAGAAACCTTGGTCGGCAGTTCTTTTGGGCAGAATGTCATGGCTAGCACGTAACACAAGCTTAATAGCAACTACACTCACCTGCTTGCATTCACCCCAAATTTTCACCTCATAGTACTGGATTGCTTCCCGGACCCACATTGTGTTAAGACCGAAATTGAGTCTGCTAATTAAGTGATCTAGTATGGAACTTCCTTTCCTTTCTTTTTTCCGATTGTGTGAATAACACTTGCCTCCGAAAGATTAAAAAGTATTTAAGTTGTAGAAGTATTCGAACTTTCCCACTCTACTATACATGTTTGCATACTCTTCTTATGTAGTTTGGTGATGTATGCATGTTTTACTAAGCTCACGTCTATTAATTATGTTATGTGTTGTTTTCTGCCCTTTGTTTTCATCTGAGCTATGTTTTTGGATTTGATTATAACATTATGGCCAAAATAAGGACTATCAGCAGACTTCACCATCTCAACTCAATAGATACTTTTATTTTAAATTGAAGAAAATACATTGTTGTTGTTGTGCATTTATTTATATATATTTTACCTATTAATGCAACAAATTAAGAAAAAACACGGCAACAAAGGTTAATTAACACTGCCTATGAATTTATTACTCATATTTCTTTGCTTAGCTGTACAATTTTGCCAAAAATGCATGATGGGTTACACAAACAGTAAATCTCCTCTATTATCGACTAAGTCTGCATGTTCGCTATGTTCTAGTTCACCCATACTGCATTTTGCCTGTTTCTTGTGCAGATTTAGGTAGGTGAAGCTAGTTAGTTGATACTCGATTAGCTAAATAAGACAGTTCAGAAATGGCTTTAGAGCCTTAATGTGTCTTTCATGTTTAAAATCTATATGATTGATCTATTG
The DNA here is from genome assembly GCA_038442645.1 of Agave tequilana. Taxonomy (NCBI): domain Eukaryota; kingdom Viridiplantae; phylum Streptophyta; class Magnoliopsida; order Asparagales; family Asparagaceae; genus Agave; species Agave tequilana. The sequence goes on along the minus strand of JAVJIF010001426.1, from coordinate 135,760 downwards.
GGTATATCACTAGATTGTGAACTCGATGTGAAGATTCATTATTATCTTATTTTGAGTGTGCTTGGTGTATAAGCAACCTTTGAAAGGCATTATTATTTGCTTTGAAAATTACAAGCTTTGTATGGCAATTGTTGTATTGCTCAAATCATCCTAGTTAATTGTGAACTTTGGCAATTAAGGAGTCAATTCTATGATATAAATAGCCGTATAATGACCAACATCTTCAATTTGAATTGCAATTAAACATTTGTACTGTTCATATTTAGGAGAAGGAAAGCTTCAACTTCATATTGATTTATTGTTGTTCTTTCTATTATTTTGTACATTGGCATTAAGTTTCCCATGTGCCTTCATCTTCTTTAAAGTTGGAAGACTTCCAATTAATTTTTGGTTGCCCCCACACAATGAATGAACTTGCAAGTTATAGGAAAAAAAACTCATCAATTGTCTATAGTACTTTCATGAAATGGAATGCATCCATACCTTATAATGCAAGCATTAAACTATGCCAAGCTGTTTTTTTAATATCATTTGTATGTATTGAGAGTATCTGTATTGATAAATATATGTAATAAATTGGTAGTAGTACATGGTATAGATCATGAAATACATTACAATGATTATTGAAAATGATAAGCTTAACTAGTCTTTATGGTTGTTAACCTGCTACTACTATGCATTTGATCTCAATTTTAAAGTTGTATCCATGGTTCCTCATGCTGGTTGTCATTTGCTTCCATTATCAGGGTGTATTTTTTTTTTTTTTCCCCCATCCAGAGTATTTGCAAACTACAGTCAAATGCATTTAAATTTTTGTTTTTGTTGAGCTCAAATGTGGTGCCATATTACATTCTGCTGTTGTTTTCTTTCACGTTATGAGCTTAAATTATCCAAAATATTAAATTAAGATCATAAACTATCAGCTGAACTTACTGGATATTTCCCTTTTTTCTTACTTATCCTGATTTATATATTGGTCAAAATGTCAATAACACATCAAGAGAATTTTGAAATTTCTTTAGATTATGTGAAGTAACTGGAAAATGTACATTTTTTTTGGTGAGGCTGATTTGATGAAGTTTATAAAACTTTGCAATCTGCTGGTATTAAGTACATTTGTATTTTAGCAGATCTAGACAAAGTAAAGAAAGAAAATGACTTTTTTTTTCTTCCAGATATTCTAAAATTTAGCCAAAAAAAAGAAAAAGAAAAAAAGAATGGTGACTTGATGATTATTGAGTCAATTGTGTAGTTTTCATTCACAAGATTTGAATTGAAATTCTGCTGCTGGAGTTGTATCCCAACTGTATTCAATAATACTGTAAATGTGGGGCTACATATTGATGTTGTTGAATGCTATTTTGGCTGTGTGCTCTGCTCAAGAGACATGCTTCTGTCCTCAATTATCCATGCTCTTGATTTACTTGATTAGTCTCTTTCTTTGTTAGTCTATTGATAAGGCTGTGATAATGACTCAGAGATAACAGTATCATTGAGCTTCACCACCAGAATTTGAAGTGCCTGATGAGCTTCTCTCACGAATCAACCTTGAAATGAAGTGAGGTTGCATGATGCAACCTAAGATTATGACTTCGGATTATCGAGTCAAATTAAATACGCTCGTGACTCATTATCGCTAATCACCTTGTTTCGCATCGCATTAGTGTATAACTACAGCTGCTCTTGCTACATACGGGCTACACTTGTTGCAAATTAAGAATCTGAGATAACATCCTTCAAATCGGTTAAAACTAGAGTACTACAACAACAACAACAACAACAAACTAAGCCATTTGTCTCAAGTATTGGGGGGTAGGCTACATGAACCAAAAGGGATTACGCCAGATCAGACGCATGGATCGGCTTTCTCCACTCATTCCTATCGAGCAATATGTCTACACTAAGACTTTTAGCCTCTATATCGTGTTGTATTACCTTCATTCATGTTTTCTTTGGTCTCCTCTGCGCTCTTTTAATTTCTCGCTCTACTTGCCGGACTGGCGCATCTGTAGGTCTACGATGCATATAATCAAAACATCGTAGGGGGTTTCTCTCGTCTTCTTTTCTGGTATAAATATTCTCATTTTTCACCTTTTCTCTTCTCGTGTTATCACACATCTAACGAAGTATGTACGTCTCAGATATACTCATCTTTAGCGTATGATATCTCGTTATAGTCTAACATACAATCTGTAAAACTAGAGTAATCGCGGAATTAACGTGTGAATCATCACATCTTAGATTAACGAAATAAACCTCTTCTTTTTTGTGAGTTTTCAACCATTTGGAGGTTTGAGGGAGTGATTGGTATGGGGACATTGCTTGCTTGCAAGAGTTAACCCTCCTTTCTCTCTCTCAGCCCATTCATTCTGACCAAGTCAGAGGAAAGACTTGATCAAAGGTGAAGCACATCTAGATCAAGAGGTCCCTGTTGTGATGTTGATCTCTGCCTTTCCCTTTGTCAAGAACACAATCTTGAGCAAATATTCTTTTGGCTAAGATGTTGCCTGATCCCCAAGGGCAAAAAGCAATCACTTTGTCACCAGCTCACAAGGGTTTGTGTTCATTGGATCCTCTCTCTTTTGAGTGTGAGCCCATTAAATAAAACCACTTGCTTTTTGCCTGCAGCCAATGCAATCCACACTTGTTGCCTGCAACTTTCCACCCTCTCAATGATGATATTGTTATTGTGAGAAGACAACAAAACAGCTTGAAGCACCAGCAGAGTTAGCAAGCAAAAAAGACTAGTGTTAGATTTTTCTTTTTTCCTTTTGACCCCCACTCAAACAATTTTATGTCTAAAAAAGCTCTCTTTGCATCAAGAAATTACAGGGGAAAAGCACAAGGTTATACAACTTACAAGAGTTCTCCCTGATAGTTCAAAAAAAGCTCAAAGGTTATTTTTCCTCGCTGAGGGGAAGTTCTTGGTAGAGTGGGACATTAGGAACACAAGCTTCTTCTCTTCATGTGATTGATGTGGTGTCTTCTCCATTGCTCGATTCATCTGTGACGCAGCTCGAATCCGAGGCCGAGGGCGAAGAAGGGCGGCAGCGGCCCATGAAGTCGATGAAAACCAACGGCTCGCCGTCCCTCATGATGCTCTTCGATGTCGACGTCCATTTTAGTGGCCCTCTTCTTCATAAAAACGCGGCAGAGCACCCAATCTCTCGGAGCAACAACTATGGCGGAGCTCTGTAAACAAACAACACGGAGGGGACAGATAAACAACAATGTTTGGAGCAAATTCCATAGAACCCAAGTCGAGACACAAGACTCTGATCGCTTACGCGAGTTGATCTGGTTCCCGTCTCTGTGCCGGCCAGCCGGTACTCGTGCATTATCCAGTCGGTCCTCGACCCGTTGGGGGCTTTTCCTCGGTAGAACACGAGGGACTTCTTCATGCCCACCAGCTGGTTGCGCTTGGACGCGACGATCGCCCGGTCCTTGCCGGTGGCCTTCCAGTACCCTCGCCCGGCCGCCCGGTTGGACCGGTTCCCGTTGGGGTACTTGGCCTCCCGGAGCGCGAAGAAGTACCTCTCTTGCTCGCACCCACCACCTGATTCGATTCAATTCAATGCGTATGAGCTGAGCTCCGATATCACAGGAAGTTTTATTTTATTTATTTCCTGACAGAACAAATCACTTACCTGGGAGATCCCAGGGGTCGCACTTTCCGAGGTCGATCTCGGGGATGATGCACGCGGGCAATGGGCACGACAAGACCTTCCTCCTGAGGTACTGGACTACGAGCTCTTCGTCGGTCGGGTGGAACCTGAATCCAGGGGGCAGCTTCAGGACTCCATTGTGGTGCCTCAACAGACTTGGACTTGGCTTCTCCATACCCAACACCAATTACAACTGCAACAAACACACACCCCTTCTTCTCTATCTCTATGTGCTTCGTTGCTCACTTTGGCGTGCAAGTGAGCTCAAGAGGAGAAGAGCTCATGATCCATTTTGTTGTTGTTGTTGTTTACAAAATGAAAGGGTGAAGAAGAGAGATGAGAGAGAGAGAGAGAGAGAGAGAGAGGAGAGAGAGAGAGAGAGAGAGAGAGAGATGAGGTGGGTGTGAGCGTGTATGTGTGTAGATGAGAGAGAAGGTGTGGGAGGGGGGAGATTTATAGCAAGGTTGCGGGCACAAGGCGACGACTTGTTTTGTGTGTGTGTTTGTGTGTGGCGTGAACAAGACTCAAGCCATCACCTTCGATCTCTTCTCCTTCTCCTCTTCTTCTTCCCTTTCTCTCCCTTTGACGCGGGGGCTGTTTGGTTGCAAGGAAGTGGGCAGAAGCAAGGAAATAGGGATGTATAATTGCTCACTCTCCTATCTATCCAAACACCGAAAAAAGAAAATAAGAAAACCTCTTTTCTTTTTATCTTTTCTCTTTTACACAACCATTTCCTCACTTTCAGAGTGCTACAGTTAATTTTGTGGCCATGTAAATCTCATTTGTAATAAATTGTAGCACAAAACAGTTAATTTTTTGGCCATGTAAATCTCACTTGCATTCTAATTACAGTCTATTTTTTATTTTTCTTAATTAATTTTTATTTTAATATTATTTTACGGTCAACTTTGTGATCAACTTTTTCACTTCCACTTTCACATTATCATCCAAACACCGGAAAAGACAAAATATTTTTCATACTACACTTCCCAGCAACATTCAAACACCAGAAAACTTACTAACTAATTCTTAAGTTCCAAAGAGAATTATTACTATTTCCTCACTTCCTCACTTCCACCCTCAACCAAACAGGCCCAACAAAATGTGTGGAGATAGACAAGTGCTGTGGACTGGAAATAATAATACAGAGATGTGGGGACCTTGCTTGCAAAAACTTTGAAGAGGTTGGAGGAAAATGGTCAAATTGAGGGAAGCTATAGGTGTATGAGTTTCACTTGATTTCTAATTTCTTGGTGGTTGAATTTTGCCATAAAAGGAGGTAATTAGAAGGCAAATGGGATTAGAGCACCATCATTAAAGGATTTTGACTATTGTGATTTATGCTGGACTTGTACTTCTTTTTGCGTATTGGACTTCAAGGATGAGATTTGTCTGAGATTATCACATAATTTCTCATTCACATTTTGCACGTTAATGAAATAAATTTATTTTTGAATGAGAAAATTCCAAGGCTTTAATTTAATTTATTTATTGGAGGAGTCCAGAGTGTTGGACATCTCTCTCGTCCCCAATCGGCTTACTATTTAGGATGGCCCGATCGGTACAAAATTGAGCTTTAGACAAGGACTTAATAAGAAGCATAGCCGCCCCACGCTACTGGCGCTTCCAAAGGTCGTCTTTGGCTACCAGCAAACGAAAGCTCTTCGACGACCTTTTGTTTTGATGTAGGGGCATGCACTTTTTTTTTCCCCCTCTAAAGGCGAGGGCTCTGAGTGGATGAACACTCGGTCCAGCAGGCAAACATGTCGGGCTCCAGCTCTGCGCACCTTTCATGGTAAATGAACTTACAAATCATTGCATCTATCCAAACAATTCATTAACAGCCATCGTTTTCCTTCAAAATGTGAGCACATATTGAGAAGGCTATCTCGGTGAAGAAGTTCGGAAACGATGTCGGAAACGAGAGGCATGAATTGGGCCCAAAAGCAAATAGCTAGCCCATCGAGGGGGGAACTGAAACTTTTCCATGCAGACGTAAACTGCAAGTGATCTTGCAAGTTCAGCAATTTTGCCACTTTCCTTGAAGGGTATTTTCGGTACTTTCATGCTGGAAAGATGACACATTGCTGACATCCAAGGAACATCACTGCTCAGGAGCGGATCTGGGCAACCATTTGGCAAAGGCAATCACTCAAAAAAATACAGAATTGCCATTATATTTTTTGAACATAATTAACTTCAATATAAAAGTTCTTCCTCCTACTTCCTTCTCCTTTTTCTTCCACGACAAGCCGCAGCGAGACCCCTGGCCCACAGGCCCCCTCTCCCTCCTCCCCGCCATCCCCCATCAGCCTCTCACCGCCCTCCTTTATCCTCCTCCTTGCCAGACCTAGCGACGGGGGGAGAGGGAGGGGACAGGGCAGCGTAGGGAAGGAATAGGGAGGTCGAGGGCTGTAGGGTTCAAAACGGGTCGGCCCGCCAACCCGCCAGGGTTGGCACGGGCCCGACCTGGTTCACCCGGATCTAGACCTGGCTTGGGCCCGCCCCAATCTACGAGCGGTCCCGGGAGGGAAGCATGCCGAGCCCGGGCCCTGGCCGAGCCCGTGCCGAACCTGCGCCATTGGGGTTATGGGGGTTGCAATTTTTTTTTTTAATTTTTACAAAAGACCCCTCATCGGGAATATTAGGTTTAGAATTTAGCCGTTGGGGGTTTTGTAAATTTTTTTAAACTTGATAAGAATTGGCTGGATGCAGAGACGAGAAAACAAAATAAATCAGTAGAGGAAATCATTGAAGAATCTCTGCAAGAAGAATGAGAAAATGAAGATTTATATACTTTATTTGTATTTATATCAATTTATACTTCATTTTTAATTTATTACTTCATTTATATTTGTATCAATGTATACTTTATTTTTAATCTGTATACTTCATTTGTATTTGTATCAATTTATCAAATTATTAGATTGTTAATAAAAAAAATTTGCATTTCACAATTTGTAGCAATTTTGTCAAAATTTGTGGAATTTTTTTTTTTTGGCGATTTTTAACTTTTTAAAACCGTTTACTTTAAAAATCAAATTATTGGATTTAAAAAAAAAATTAAAATTGCTCAGGCCGGGCGAGTCAACGAGCAGTGCCCAAGTTCGCCAAAAGGGGCCCGGGCCCGGGCCGCCCTTATTTGCGGACTGGTATAGGTTTGGTCTGGCCCGTTCCTTAACCTGTCGGGAGCAGGCTGGGCCAAATCCAACCCGTTTCGCACCCGTAGGGGGCTGAGGGGGAACGGTAAGGGGGACGAGGAAGGGGGCAGCGAGGGGGCGGGGGGATGGCGACAGTGGAAGGAGGTGGAGGAGGAAGGAGGAGAAGGGGGGAGGAGGGGGGCATTTTCGAAAATTTTAAAATATGGGAGGATGCCTTTATCAATTTGATGGGTGTCTTAATCCAATTTGTGCCTCTATCAATTTGATTGGTACCTATATCCGCTCCTTCACTGCTCGCAAAAAACTGTTGGACTAAAAAAAAAACCCCATCCAATTCACACTGACTACAAAACTGACAGGACCCTCTGTTTACAAAAATGCCCCTACTCGAGTGCCTTTCCCTATTGAGCAGGGTCATAAGAGCAGTGACAGATGTAAAATGTTTCTCCAGTGTGAGCGTTAATGCAATAAGAATTTCAGTGTGAGCGTAAATGTAATGAAACTAGAGAGAAAAAATAAAAAATAATATTGCACTCATCGAGACTTTTACTTGTGACCTCTAATAACTTAGATTTATAAATCACCAGTTGAGCTAAAATTTACAAACGCTTTTATACTAGTAAAAATAATCTAAAAAATAAGAGATTATGTACAAATAAAATTACTAACTATATATATTATTTCATTATAAAATCCAGTGTGAGCGTCAGCCCTGCATAAGGAGTGTGTCATAAAGTTATAAAGTAGATAGGGATTCCATTATTTGTAATGAAGGCATTTTGGTAATTTCGTGGAGCTCAGTGGCTTGAGAATACCTATCATTTTATAAAACAGGAAAATTAGGGTTAAAGGGTCCTACTTGTTTCCAAAACGATAGACAAAGAGGAGAAGGTGCCAAAAATGCCGACTTTTATAAGATTTTTCTTGATCTTCTTCTCTTTTTATTTTGTTTGGTGTTCTCTCTCGAAAAGATAAAATCATATTTTAGAATTTTTCAAAAAAGATGTCAAATTATAAGTTTTTTCTTAAACACTTTGTTTACGTTGTGCGAATGAAGAAGTTATCTATAAAAAATTATAAATAATCTTCTCCTATCCAAACACTTCGTATGTTCATGAGATTGTTTCTTTCTTTCTTTGTGTCGTTAACTAATTTAACTCACCATCTTAATATTCTATCTTAACTTTAAGGCTCAGAGAGTCAAACCCCAACAAAACTAATATCTAATGGAGAGTCTAAATTTACTCTCTTTTAGGATTCAGACACAGATTCTATGAGGACTCGGGCACCATCCCAAAATACTAGCATTCTAGATGGAGTTGTCCACGCTTATGTGAAGTACCTACTGCACTCGGTCGCTCGCGGTGTAAAGGAGCACCACTGGCCTTTCTGTGCCATTGGGGTGATCAGACCCATTGCATATTTTGCGTCATTGGGGGATTGACATTATCGAATGTCACCCACACATGACTAATTTTGGGGTTGATACTAATTGTAAGGACTCGGGGCACCATCTCAAACGACTAGCCTTTTAGGTGAAGTTGTCTAAATCTTAATCTTTATATAGCCAAGACCATCCCCATATTTAGCCAATGTGAGACTATTTGTTCGACCTAAATCCCAACAGATTCTATATCTAATTTTAATGCTTTGATTTTAAGCCTCCCAAAAATGGTAGGAGATAGTTTAAATATTCAGAACATCATGGTATTTTAATCTTTATTTCTTATCATTCATCTTTGTTGTATTTTTAATATGTTGCTAGCATTCCTTAATAATTAGAACTTTTTTATCCTAATTTGTCATAATACTAGATTGAATCTAAATGATATCATTCTCCTTCAGACACTAACAAGAGAAATTAGGGCAAAAGTTGATATATTGTTTCTCCTTCAAGATTTCGTGCATAATGTGGAGGGGTGAGGAGAGGGGAGGAGAGAGAGAAATCTAATTAAGATTTGATATTTCTAGCCAATATTTCCTCTTCCCTGTAGATATTATTGTGTAGTATCAAGATTCCTAAATATATTTTGGTTTCTTTTTTTCTGTTTTCTGAGAAATTGTGTTGTTTAGTCCTCTGTCTGGTTAAAGGGAATGTAACTAATGTAACAACAATAAAGATAATGATTCTATCAACACAAAAGAGATGTGTGTGAGTCATACACATATTATAAGATGATCAATCTCGTTTTGACAAGCAAATAAGATGTCAGGTTTCAGAGATACAAAGCTTTAAAGTTTTTGAACCTCTTATAAAATTACAAGAGTGCCAACCCCACATGTCAACGCAAGATTGAATCTCTTATAATATGTGTGTGTAGCTCAAACAAATGAACCGAGTCCAAGAAAATCAGGAACCAGTTCACGGATTACTCAAAACCATATTTTTTTGTTTTACACAATGGTGAGTGAGGGCAATCACAAGTAGGCCTGAGTATTAGCTTTATTTTGATAAATATAATCATTTATATAATAATGAACGTATGTGATTGACCAGCAGGCTGGTCAACTGATTTTTTTCATCAATGAAGAGCTTACTATTGAGACCTGATCCGACCCAGATAAATTCTCGCAAAAGCATCCTCATCAGTGATGGGCCCCGCTACACGATTACAAGCTCAGTCACGATAAACTCGAGCTCAACTCCGGGGACGTTATTTTTGCTCTGAGCACAACAGTGAAAGTGCTTTCAGGGGGCAACTCGGGGAAACCCAGTTGCCCCCGTGAACAACGTGGGTGTGTTCTTGACATTGAGTGGGCTTGGATTCCGTAGGGAGAAGGGAAACCTTTTCCATTTTTTTTCCCCTCTTTAAATAATAATTGTGGGAGTACTTGTCAGATTCCACTTGCAGCATGGGAAAGTGAAGGGTAAGTGGTTTCAAAGGCGGCTGCATATTTCTCATCCAAAAGATATTTCTTATTTAAATATTTTCTTCTTGTGTTTTTAATTTTTTTTTTTTATTATTACTTTTAGTTGTGGTCAAAGGGGTTTGCGTGTGGGAGTTGAAGAGGGTTTCTGTGGGAGAGAGAAACGTCAAAAGATGCAATAATTGTGTTTTAATTTCTTTACTTTTTATATTTGGACCTTGCTTAATTATATTATCCTTGGGTTTATTAATTGTTTTTTAATTTTTATTTTTAAAGGGATTTTGAGGAGAGGAGGAGGAGAAATAATGTGCATGTGGTCTCGTGAGAGTGGAGGATGGAGCCATGGACCACACTATTTTGAGGCTAGAATTTTTGAGCAAAAACAAGAAATTTATATTAGTTTTTTATTATTATTTTTATTTAAAAGTGTCTCCTTTTTCTTCCAAAGTTATTATTGGGTTAAAGGTGGGCTATTCATCAAAGTGGAAGTTGTGGAAGAGAATATTATTAGAAAGATAAGTATACGAAGAGTTGATCTTATTTTTTTAGATGGTGTAGGTTTGTATTTGAGTGGGAAAAATTCAGATTTAGATGCTTCTTGAAGTATATAGAGAGAGATAGACTTGTGTAGTTCCGAAAGGATTTGAGTCTGAATTCTTCTCACTCAAATACAACCAAACACCATCTGAATACAAGATCCATTCCGTTGAAATTGATTTATATTATTTCAAGTATCTATGATCAAAAATTAAGTATTTTAAATACTTTTTGCTTATGCGCCAAGTTAGAGGAAACTAGGCGGCCTAAATAGTGAGTTGGTTATTTTAACGGTGTATCACATTTGAAACCTAACAAAAATTAGTTTGTAGGGGTTTTTAAATGTTTAGATCATGATCAAATGGCCGGATCGAGAATTTGTTTGTCTAAAAACATATATCTAACCAACTCACTACTTTTGGCTATCCATTTTGTGCCGCTTGGTAGATTGACAAAAAGTATTCAAAATATTTGATTTTTGATTTATAAATACTTGAAATAATATAGATCAACTTTAAAAGAATGGATCTTGTTCGGATGATAAATGGCTGTATTTGAGTGGGAGGATTCAGGCTCGAATCCTTCCGGAGCTGCATAAGTCTATATCTCTATATATATTCAGGAAGGATTCAGATCCGAATCTTTCCAACTCAAATACAAATCTATGAAATCTAAAAATAAGATCCACTCTGTTGAAGTTGATCTACATTATTAAAGCATCAATAAATCAAAATTCATATTTTTTTATATTTTTTATCTATCTATCAAGTGTTGAAAAATAGACGACCGAAAATAACATATTGCTTAGATCTAAATCTTTAAATATACAAATTCTCAATCCGAATATTTCATCGTGATCTAAAAACTAAAAACCCTCACATACTAATTTTTGTTAGATTTCAAATATTCCACACCGTTAAACTAATCAACTCATTATTTCGACCGTCCATCGTGAGCAAAAAAATTTAAACTACTTATTTTTAATTTATAAATATTTGAAATAATATAAATCAATTCCGAGTTGATCACACACGTGATACAGGATTGTATTTGAGTGAAAAAAATTTGACCTCGAATCTTTTCAGAATGGCACAAAGGTATCTGTGTGTCTGCGCGTGTGAAAGATGTGACACTTTCATCCCATGAGTGAGAACTCAATTTTTTGTGTGTGTGATAACACATATCATGTACTTCTTTTTAAGGGAATACTTGTGTACTTTTTGTACTCTAAGATGTTTCACTGAATCTTTTTCAAGTGGAATGCATATCTTTATCCCAAAAAGAAAAAGAATGAAAAAAGATTCACCATTGATGGGTCAAGTAAGCTTGCAATAGAATCACCAAGCATTGTGTCCCTACCCTATTACTTGGAATCAAAGTGCAGAGCAGCTTGGTTATCAATTTAAGCAATGCCTCAATCATAGGGCAAATATTTCTTATAAAGTAGGCACACACTCATTCTGAAAATGATCATTTTATTATTTTCAATTATTTAATATGTTTGTTTATTTATTTATTGATGTATTTTGTGCCTCATTTTAGGGTTGCCCTTTTCAGAAGCATCCAGGCATCTGGATGGGTCACAATCCCACTTGTGGAGGATGGTTTTCAAAGGGATGGGATTCTTAGTTTGTGTGGCTTGTATCAAAGAGCATGTTGGAAGAATCCTTAAACCTCAATCCTTGTAAAGAGAAACACTTTTTTCTTCTTCCTATTTTATTTTTTCCCTTTGACAAGAAAAAGAATGACAAAGAAAGAAAGATATAAAGTAAAGAATATTTTGATTCTGATGGATGTCACTTCCTATTTCTCCTAACTTGCAAGATCAAACCATCATCATATATATTTATATATTAAGCTATTATGAAGTTGGGAATAGTAAGCTTAATGTGTAGGTTGTTATAAATTTGCTAGGATTTGGGTCAAACAAATAGTCTCACATCGGTTAGACATGAGAATGATCTTGGGTATATATTGGACAACTCCATCTAGAAGGCTATTCTTTTGGATAGTGCCCCAAGTCTTTCAGTTAGTATCAAAGCCATGTTCCAAACTTACTCGTGTGTGTGAGTGATATTCGATATTATTGGACCCCCCAATTTTGCGCAAGAAGGCGCAATAGTGTGCCCATGTAAAGCAATTTGGCTCGCGAGATATTTGACAATGGTATTTTTTTGCAATGAGCGTGCCGCTTCCCACGCGGTGTACATAGGCGGCTCAATCTCTAGGGAGGTCTTAGACGAAAGTTTTAAATGGACCGTTTTAAAATATACTTTAAATAAGTAATTAATATTAACTAATATTTTATGTAATCAATATTTTATTGAAAAATAATTCTTCTAACTTTAGAGATGCAAAATTTTAATCAAGTTTTTGTATTCAAGTTTTGCTAACATATCTTTTTCTATAGAGCAGTTGCAGGTCCTGTCGTCAGTCTGGGGCTTGAGCGACGGAGACGGTGAATAGCAGGGCAACACAAACACAGAGAGAGAGAGTTTTAATTTCGAGAAAATCTCTAATAATAATTAAATAGTTAGGGAGAGTGGAAGAAACATCTGAGGAAGTGGAAGAGACTCCTCTCTAATTATTATTAAATAGTTATGGGGGTGGAGGATATTAGCTTGGGAAAGTGGAAGAGACTCGTGCTTTTCCTCATAATATAAAAAATGAAGAGGTAAAAAAAATCAAAGAAAATGCGGATGACAAGATTCGAACTCATGCAGGCAAAGCCTACTAAATTTCTAGTTATGCCTGATAACCACTTCTGCCCGCTCGATTGAACAAACAAAAAGAATTTTGTATATTTTATATTTCTTATTTTAGTAAATACTAATTTACACTATTATTTTGGAGGCCCCACTATATTTGGGGCCCTAGGGGACCGCCTCATTCGCCTAGGAGATTAGCCGCCCTGACGGTATAGAGGAGTGACCAGCTGCAGTTGGTGCTTCATGTAAAGCGTGTCTGCTCCACACAATAAAGAGTTGGATCTTGATTGAGTATTTGATCTTCCACTGTGGAGAAAGTTGAGTATATAAAGATTTGGATAATTCCATTTAGAAGGCTAGTTTTTTGGGATGGTGTCCCAAATCTTTCAAGGTTATCATGTGTGAGTGATGGTGCTTTTATTTGATCATTTTTAGTGCTTGCTACATTGAGTTTAATTATTATTTTTCTATAATTAATTTATGTGTCTTTATACTTTTGATAGTTGCAAGTAGACTGTTTATATCTGTTTCATTAAGCAATGCGAATTTGCATCAAGTAGCCCAATTAATCTGGCAAACACTGACTGTTATTTGCGTGAAGAAGTGTGTTTAAACTCTAGGGCATGCTTGAGCTCTTAGAAAACAAAGTCTAGAAATTACTTCAGAGCAATTGTTTAGATAGTTAGACAAGTAATTAGTGAAAACAACATTTATCTAAGGGGTGTGAGGAGAGTTTATGGGATTTATGGAATAACTCTAGAGAGTGAAGGAATGGACATTAATCCCTTTTCTTGTTTCTTTTCTTCCTTTTTCCCCCCCTTCTTTTGGAGAGAGGTCACCGGTTTATACCGATAGAGAGAGAAGCAAGACACAAACTAATATGTTAACTGCGAAGGAGGGAAGCACTCTAAAGAAGAAGAAAAATAGAGAACTTTCCTATCTAGAGCTTGTTTGTTTTGCAACATTCAGGAGGAAGAGCGAAAAAGAGAGGGCTCTTCTCTCTCTCGCGTTTGGCCGCCGGCGGAAGAGGCCCTCTTACGCCACGTTGACTACCCTGCTAGCGTCCTATTGGCAGAAGAAGGGAAGTGGAGGAGCACGTAGATCTAGGTCTAGGCGGGAGAGAGGAGAGGAGAGGAAGGGGGGGAGAGTTCTTCCCCTTCTTCTTCCCATCTTCCCCCAATTAAATACAAATCAAGAACTCTTCAATCTCTCTTCTTTTTCCCTCTTCCCTCTTCATCTCTCTTCCGAGCTCCAAACAGGCAGAGAATGAAAGTTTTCATGAAAAAAAAGAAAAAGAAAAAAGAATATACATCTCCTATAAAGTAGAGGGGCTTGACTTCGATAACAGGATGCTTTCTTTTCTTACAAGAAGTCGTGGATTCAATCTCTGTATCTGTAATGTAAAGTATATTTTCCATAAAATGCAATGGCACATTATTCCACCATTTTAAGGCAAATGACTAAGATTCTCAATGATAGTAATGTGCAGTTCCTGGAGGCTAATTGTAATTCTTAAGCACCACAAAGAAATTGGAATTGCTAAAATGAACATCCTTTTGTTGGGCATCACTAATCCTAAACTGATAACTGAACTGAGATATGATAAATCCTTCCCTTTGTCTGAGATTGTTTTTAGAGGAAATTTATCTAAAATTTATTAGAACAGTATTAAGGTTTGCTTTCTGTTTTTTTTAATTTAATCATCTCATGCTTTTCTTTTCATTAGGTCTTTGAGTTCAAATCTAGTTTTTTTTTCCCAAAATTATATCAGCTATTTTCTTCAAAAAAACTGCACTGTTTTTAAATAAATAAATAGATCTTCTTTTTCTTGTTTATTTTACTTATTTATTTTCTAGTGATAAAGATCAACTTTGTCTCAGAATGGCTCACAATGTTTATCTCAGATCAACAAAACTCTGCCATGAAAAAAAATATATAAATTCATTTCGATTTTTATCATTGAATTTTGTCCAGAAATCAAATCAAAAAATGAACAAAAATGTCCCCATCTATTCTTCACATCCATTCTGTAAGCTAATTAAATAGGGAGAAAAAGGCAAAATTGTCTGTTATTGCATTTTCGAGTCCAAAAGCACAAGAAATCTTAAAGAAGTCATATACTTAAAAATAATATATATATATATATATATGTGTGTGAGAAAAATGTACCTCAGCCCCCAGCTGAGAGAGACTCTCTCAGCTGTCACTTCAACATGGTCGCAAACTTACTGCAACATGGTTACAGTCAACTGTAACATGGTCGCATTTCCAAAAAATCATATATTTTCAGTGTAATTAGGACTACGACCATGATAGCAGTTCTCATAAATACTGTAACTTAATCACACTCCTCATATAAAACTGAGATCATGGTACTAGCACCCAAAATTGTGGTTGAAATTCAGTCACGTTGCGCCAGCAGCTGAGGTATAGATTCCTCTGTGTATATATATACAAATATTATTAAGATAACAATTTTTCCATACTGTTCACCAAATTTTCAGCCTAGGACCTCATTACTGTCAACATATACAACTTCTTAGATTCTTAAGTGTTGCTTCAAGTGAAAATAATTCTATATTCTCTCAAGAAAATAAAAGGAGGAACTTTTTATTACAAATGACCCCAACTTGTTTGGTTTCTTGTTTCTTTGTTCCACCATTTCCTTGTCAAACAATGTCACTGATATTAAAAAGTTAGCCCAAAGTTTTTATTGCATGCAAAGCCCCCCAAAAGGCAAGCAAATGACACCATCATGATAGCATCAAAAACCACCAAAGTGAGAAGAATCCCCTCCTCATGTCTTGTAGAATCCAAATGCTTGACAACCAAAGCAAACCATTACTCCTTCCCCCTAAAAAAGAAATAAAAAAATAAAAAAAACTTGGTCTTTGGGGGTGAAAAAAAAAATATGAGACCAAGATCTTCTTGCTTGAGAAGCAACACATGAGATCACCAAGCTGTTTTGATTAGTTTAATTCAATTGTTAATTGTGGTGATTAATCATCAACAATGAGAGAGACAGGGGAGGGTAAGAGACGTAGCCATCAAAATTGGTGCCTTCTGGCTGCTGCAGGGGGCTTGAGGTTTGCAGTTGGAGATGATCAGATGGGTTTTGGCTTTATACGGTGACAAGTGGCACATCGGTCGGCCGCCGACGTGTCGGGGCGGCGAGATTAATTAATTAATTTAAGTGATTTGAATTTTTTTTTTTTTCCATTTGTTGTGCTTAGGGGCCGTTTGTTGTTGGCCCAAGGTTACAATCACCCGATTTAGTGTGTTTTGATGATTACAAAGCATATTAGTTATTTGTACTAATAATATTTGTTGTTTGAGTGTGTTCAGGGTTCTAATGAAAATAAAAGGTTTCTTCCCTAAAGGAAGGTGTTTTGACTCAAGTCACCTCAATTCGGGCTCAAGAATCAAGCCTTCAAGATCATATGGAGACGCCCTCTTGAAGAACTTGTAGTCCTTAGAACAAATGTAAGAAATAGTTTGTTAAAGTTTGAGTTTGGAAAATTGGCTCTAGGATACACACACACATTTTGATATACAAGTTTTCATGTTTAAACTTTTGTTTCTAAGTTTCATACCTTGACAAAAATACATGACTCTAATTTTTACAAAGACATATATCATATTTAGATCATGTATACTCTTTCTATCATGATACTTAGTTATCTTTACTTCAAAAATATTTTTACAACAAAACATTTCAAGTTCTGTCTTGCTGTTGTTTTTCTGTTTCAGGCAAGACCGGTCGACCGGCCCGGTCGACCGACACCTGCACAGGACATGCACGCTTGTGCATGTCTGTCGGCCGACCGCCCGGGTCGACCGACTGTCAGCAGGTTTGCTCTCGGGTTTTCTAGGTCGACCGCCCGGTCGACCGCCTTCAGAAAACTGTGTTTTTTTTTTTAGAACGGTCGACCCGAACGGTCGACCTGAGCCCAACGGCTACTGCCAGCAGGGCAGACGGTCGACCGGCCCGGTCGACCGCCAGGCCTGCAAATTGCCAACGGCTCTTTCCTCTTTTGTGTATTTCTGAAATCTGTTTTTGTAATCTGTTTTGGCAGACTTTTTCTGAGTTTTTGGAGATCTTTTTCAGAGCAAATAAGCTTAAAATAAATGAGTTTTAACCCTTTCCTCTCCCTATAAATAGAGGAGATGGGTCTCTTACATTTGGACCAAGAAAATTTTCTAAGTTTTCAAAAGAAAAGAAAAGTTTCAAAAGCTCTCTAGTTTCAATTCATTCTTGGCTTTGTTTTTCAGTTGTGCTAGCAAGAAAATTCATTTACAACTGAGCTTTGTTTTCTCATTACACTTCTAGAGCCAAAATTCCCATCCTCATTCTATAAGGAAGTTGTAAAGAGAAAGTGTTTGTAAGAAGTTTGTGATCCTTTTGGTGATCACTTGGCTACTTATTCCTTCTTCTTGTTCTTGTGGAGACACCTCTTCGGTAGAGGTTATTGTAAGTGGTGGAGCTCGGTGCTCGGGTCTTTGGTAGACCGTTGTAATCGTCCTCGGTGGATAGTGGAAACCCTTCACGGAGGTGAAGGCGCGGAGTAGAGCGGTGGCTCGAACCTCGAAACAAACATCTTGTGTTTGCGATTGCTTTGTGTCCATTTTGCTTTAAATTTCTCTTGCACTCTATTGCTTTCAAATTACTTGCTTGAGATCTTGTTGTGATATATTGTGTGCATTTCATCATTGCATTTTTCTTTGTTCGATCAATTCTCATACAACAAGGTTGCATTGCGCACCTCTAACCCATTCAAGGGGAATCAGGAGGAAGGAGTTCAGAACCCTTCACGGGGTATTCGGCTCTTAGTCTTATTTTGAGAGATCGTTACATCATTCATCCATCTTAGTTTTAAAAAGATTGTTAGATTAGCAATTACACCTATTCCCCCCCCTCTAGGTGTTTTCAATTGGTATCAGAGCTTGGACTCTAGACTTTTGGCTTAACAACCTTAGAGAGATCCTAATATTGCTAATCATTTCATTCATTCTCACTTAGTAAAGATGGCCGATGGTATTAAGACACCCCCTAAGTTATGGACTTAACTTTCCCATATGGAAGGTTAAGATGACCATTTTCTTGCAATTTCTAGGTAGTCGAGTTGCAAAAGCCGTGACCAAACCCTTTAGTGCACCCCCGGTGATGAATCTACTTGGTCCAAATTGAGACTAAGGAATTGATGCCAATGCTAGTGTTTTCCATCATATTTGCAAATGGGAAAACTTACAAATAAAAGAGTTTGAGGAGCTAAATTACAAGTATTCTTCAAAAGATTACAAGTAGATCTCCTCAGAGATTCTGGAGAAGTGTGCCGATAGGAGTCTGGTCAGCGCGCGACCACTTTGTCCCTTTGACGATTCGAGCGATGAGATTCCCTTCTCGCCTGGTTCCGGGAATCAGAGAATAGAGGGTTGGTAGGACCCTCTTGCTACTTCTCAAGACCGCCTTCTGTAAGGAATTCCTTCTCGCCTGGTTCCGGAGATTCCTTGAGGAAAAGAGGTGATTAGGGTATCGCCACCCTGAAGAGAGAAGTATTTCTCTAAAGAGTCTCTGAATTCGAGAACGCACGGTGCGTTGTAAAGAAGCCTCTACTTGTGGAGTCCTCTCTCTCTTTTTTTTTTCTGGAAGTCTCTCCGATCCGATCGATCTCTCCTTCCTTGTGCCCTGGCGGGCTATTTATAGGGAAAGCAAGGGTATAATCGTCCCCTTTGAAGATATGAAAACAGATTGAACCGAATCTGTTTGAATTTAGAAAGTAGCCTTACTGCGAGGCTAAGATAACTTCTGCGGAGCTAGATTTGGCAGGTCGGTTGATCTGTTTTGATCCTTTCCATATTGTTGGGAGATTCTCCTTGATCCTCTTACTCGTTTCAAGAGAGTCAAGAGATAGCGGCAATCACCTGCCATATTTGAATCCTGATTGGATTTGATTTGTTTGAATCCAATCTTATCAGGAGATTTGATTGGTCAAAGGTTGACCGTAGTAGATCAATAGCGGAGCTGCCCGCTTTGAAGCTCATAGCGGAGCTAAAGGCAATCCTTGGCGAAATCCGAAAAGAGGCTTTTCGACGAAGCTGTCAATTAGCTTCCTGGCGAAATGGATGATGCTAGCCTCTCAATCGAGGCTATCTCCTTGGGCTAATGTAATGCTAAATGCTAGCATCTTAGACCTGCTGAGGTCTGTTTAGAAACGTCCCGGGCTCACTGTTCTGCTTGCTGGATCAGTGGAGTCCAAGCTGCTTCCTTGTCCCTTGGAGGTGGATGAAAACTGGTCTTCAGCTCGTCTGCCACTTGTCTTTTGTAAATGTCAACAAGTTTAGACATTGTTCGGACCAATAGGAATCTTGTCTTTTTTAAGTGTCAACAAGACCCCCTTCAAAGTTTTCGAAAGTCTGCAATAGCCCAGACTTCGAAACACTTTGAACTGCTGTGATCAATGGTGTGTGGAATATGAACGTCGCCATGATGGTTGAGTTCAGCCTCGCCTTCAATCCTGCTTTGGGATAAATCTGCCGAAGAATTGCACTGGATCGTGACTCTGAGTAGCTTCGCGCACGGGTAGCTCCGCATCTGGGCTTCCGGGAATAAGTTCGCTTTGGAACTCCTGTTGCCTTTTCAAAGCCAACTGTCATGGGCTGATTTACGAGGAGGATCATTTCTCCTTTCGCGCCGTTCGAGGGAGATATTCTCCGGTCGCACCTTACCAAAGGAGGATGTTTCCCTTTTTCAAGGCGCCATAAGTGCCTTTTATGAGGGAGACGTTTTCTCCCTTTGCACGGTTCCAAGGAAAACCGTCCCTTCCATCAAGGCGCAATAAATGCCTTGAATGCACTCGAGCTTCCACGCTTGAGGTGAGAGTGCTCAGGCCATGGGGCCTATAAATAGGACACTTGAGGTCCTCTGAAGAGAAATGGCCTGCTTATTTTCTCTTCTCTTGGTTGAGAGATATACTCAGATCTCTGAATTAGTGGGAAAGCCCACTCTGGTTCTTATCCGGCCAAAGACCGGTAAGTCTTGATCATTCAGAGACTCACCGCTTTTAGGGAACTCATCTCCCTTGATTTGCTGCTTTAGGGATTGGCTGGCTTCCCTGTTCTCCATCTTGCAATTGGCTGCTGCAGAGAAGGATCTCATCATAGCTTTCTGTGAAGCTATCATCTTGATTTGTTCACTACATGTTAAGTCCGCTACGCAGGCAGGACTTGGGACTTGGTCTCTTCAAGAGTTGAGCCGGTCTTGCCATATTGGTGAATGTTGAGACTGTATCTCACAAGATCAGTCTGACTTTGCCATATAGGTGAGGCTAGGACTTGGCGTTTGCTGAGCCAGCCCATTGGTTGCCGTGCAGGCGAGGCTTATCCTCTGCTTTGACTGAAATTGGATTGCTTTGACCCAAAGAACCTGACTTAGCTCTTTTGTAGCTCTTCCTGTGATTAGTTGCTAATCTGTTCTGATTTGCCTTGCAGTGGGCTATGTTCACCAATCTTGTGACTTGATGGAAGGAACCATAAAATTGCCTTATGCTTCCCCGTTGAAGCTTTACTTTTAAGCAGGAGGAACAATTTGGGGCAGCGGGTGCGTGTCCCAAAGGCCGTTGGCAGCCTCTTATCCGTGATGATTCGTTCTGAGGTGAGGCTGGCTGCCGCTTTTACCGGAGATGATCCGCTTAAAGATGTGGGCGTCGCCTGTGGGATCGCTGGCATCATTGCCAACTTTCAACTTTGGTGGCCTTTGGGGGCGATCCTCTTCGGAAAGGCGGACATCACACCCGTTAGATCACTGGTACCACTGCCGATTCCCATTATACGTGATCTATCGTGTTGGCGGCGATAGGGTTTCTATTGCCAGGCTTCAACAAAAATGGGCCTGGCAGGACCTGCCATTTTTATGGAGAATAATGACCGTGTCCTTGCGGCACCACTGATTACAGCCTTGTGCAGGAGGAAGGCCTCCTTTGTCCAGTCGGTTGACTTAGAAGCGGATAAAAACCACTTGTATGCTTTTTTGCACAAATTACCCTGTCGAGCAACTGGGTGTGTTGTATGAAACACAACTTCGATGTAATATCAATGTACCCTTCTTTTTTAAATCAATGAAAGTTCATCTTCTATCATCTGATCTTCGCTTGCTTTCTTTGAAGGTTTGGCCATAGCGGGGCTAAACCTGTGCGGAGCTAAGGACATAGTCCTTCTTCGAATGATTTTCGCGAGACTGGCATGTCCCGCGAGCAGCACCTTTTTGGAGGCTAAGGTAAGCCTCTCGGCTAAGCCCTTGAAGGATTGTGCAAAGTCCGCACTTTGCTCCTGTGCGAAGTTAACCCTTAGTGGGGTTGAACCGTCGCCCCTTGGGAAAGCGTCTCGGGCGCTTCGGGCGATGTTTCGAATTAATTCGAAACGGCGGCATGTGCCCTTTTTTCGAGGCCTCAATTTAGGCGCTGATTGGCCTATAAAAGCCCGATCGGGCTGAACAGAAAAAGATCTCCTTTTTTTAGAGAAGTTTCTGTCTTTCCATCTTCTTCTTCCTCCTTTACTCAGAGTACTTTGAGAACTCTTGCATTTCTTCGATGGCGCCCAAAAGACGAGCGGGAAAAGAAGCAGCGACTTCTGCAGCGGAGGGCCCTCCTCCTCCGGTCATTGAGCGACCTGTCACTGGTAAGAGACTCTTCTCCCAGATTAGAGATGGTGGTCTTCCTCCTTTGGAGTCGGCATCTGGCCATTAGGACGATCGAATATGATCTGTCCTCATCAGGGAACTCGTTTCCCTTAACTTCCCTATTTTGCTTGCACCAGGGAATTAAGAACTGATCAGTTCTTCTTTGGGCTTCCGCACGAAGCCATAACTCGGGCAGTCTCCATCCTGTTGAGGAACAGGACTTGAATACGTCCTCTTAGTCATGATGACTTTTGACCATAATGCCCTCAGGGCTATACCACTTCCTGCTTAAGCGAAGTTGGTGCTTTGGATGTTTTTCTGCGAAGATGCAGTTTCATCCTCGAGATCAAGCTTCATCGAAGCTATTGCCTTGCTGGCCTTGCTCGCTGAGCGAGGCTATGCCTTAGTGAATTTTTATGTTTTCATATCCACTTGGTTGATGAACTAATCATAGCTCATTCATGTCTTTGCAGTGCATTACACCTCCGGTCTCCCGAACAGTCTATTCGGGTTATCCAGTAGAGCAGATGGTAGCATCAGCTTGCGATTCCATGGAGAGGCTTCTTTATTCAGCGAGCGGAGCTCTCTTGTCCGGGATACACTCATCCAAGGCGGTCATCCGCAGACCATGCGGAGTATCTTAACCACTGCTCCGCTTGAGGATGTCGACCGTCAGACTTACAGAAAGCCTGACTTCATATTCGGGGATGCTGCACCTGATCCCGATCGCCAGTTGCAAGCAGGCGAAGGACAGTGGATCTTCCAATTGGATGGCGAGAAGTTTTATCTTCCGTCCACTAAGCGGCACTTCCCTTTGTCCTCCTTCGAGACCGTGACTCAGGCTCGGAAGATGGCTTGGGGCGTGAGCAAAAGCGTTGAATCCGTCCATATTGGGAGGTTGTCGTATCAGTACGGCTATTCAAGGGCGGGCGCTCCCCTCAGCATAATAGGGCTATACCCTGGGAAGGTATCGCGGGAACTCCCTGTGGGAGAGAATCCGGCTGAGGCGCAGACTTTCAGGACCCAGTTCTGCGCGGTTGACGGGAACTACCCTGCTACTGACTTCCGGGCTCCCGGTTGGGTTCATCCTCGCAAGGGATGGTGGGCTGAGTGACCAACTATATCCTCGCTATTTCGAGGAGGACTTGGTGAGGTTAAACCTCCATGAGGCCGTCAGGGCGACCTGCTATGGCATTGAGATAAAGGTGGCGTGCTTCTACGCCATCCTCGAGTTGTATTGCCCGGCTTCTGGGACCTTCTTCACCCCGGTTGGCGAGTTGGGCATGGCTTTGCACGAGATGTGGGAAATCTCTGCTTTGCCTTTCGGATCTCTTCCGTACGAAGAGTACTTTCCCTGTGAGGCGGAGTTGGCTCTGTTGGAGAAGCGGGAGCCTGCTTTGCTCGAGACTTATCGGGAATTGATGTGCCACTTGCACATTTGTTCCAGCATCCACACTGGTGGCAAGGGTAGCTCGAAGAGTTTGAAGAGCTGGGGGAGCTATCTGTTCCCAGATCTGAGGAATGCTCCTGAAGCAGCTCATCGCGGAGTTGCTGAGGGGACATCTTGAAATGGATGGAAATGCATGCTCAAAGGGACATCGTTGTGACAGAAGACGATGGTCCTTATGAGGAAGGTGATGT
Source organism: Agave tequilana (assembly GCA_038442645.1). NCBI lineage: Eukaryota > Viridiplantae > Streptophyta > Magnoliopsida > Asparagales > Asparagaceae > Agave > Agave tequilana. The sequence goes on along the minus strand of JAVJIF010001426.1, from coordinate 112,506 downwards.
CCTTCGGAGCTTTCACCACCAGGCTCGTCAGCCTATGTCTCGGCAGGCGCTGTTTGCTGGTTTCTTAACTATCTGGTTGAAGAAATGCGTCGTGCCTTCTTCCTCGAGTGACATTGTCCACCCGAGTGTCCTGCTGCCTGCTGTCCGCTTGGTCCATGGTCACCGTCTGGGTCTTCTCCCGGCCATGGTGTGTTGTATTCAGAGGGGCCTTCGTGCACTAACGGAGGCTTTCTGCAGACCACCAGCGTCAAGGAGAGGGAAGGGTGCCGTTCTGCCCTGTGATGGACCTAATCCTCGGATAGGTTTACCATATACCTACTTGATGGCGTGGTTCGCCTTACACTGTCCCTCTTTGATTGGAGCTGGAGCGGACCCTCCACAAGGTGTTCGAACGGCGCTCCTCCGCCGCTTCGAAGGTCGTTCGTGGTTGAAGACCTACATGGCCGAGGCCCGTAAGTTGGTGCGTCGTTATGACGCCTATAATTTGTTCCGCTGCTTTCCTCGTATTCGGGATACCGGATACAATGAGGAATTTCGAGATGAGTTGGGGTGCCCTCCCATGAGTCGGGGTGTTTTCGAGTGGCTGATCAACATCCGGCCCTCGCACTTGCTGTACAGGAGCGGGGATACCTGCTACCTGGAACCCTACATCCCGAGCCGGTTTGCCCGCCAATTTGGGTACGACCAACTGTACGTGGGTAATCCCAACTCGGATCTGGCCTTCATGGGGAGCCTCATTGATGGGGCTCGTGCTTGGCGGTTCTTTACCGCGGATGGCACTGGGGCGAGGCTACGCACGCCGTTGAGGGAACCCGGCCTTCGGACAACCTTATGCTTCTGCCGATGGTATGCGGCTTCGAACTCCACACCTCCTGGGTTCAATGTTAATCGTTCGGGTGTGAGGTTGATTTCTCATCGGATGAGGCGGAAGGCCTCTGAGAGAGAAGAAGGAAAGTGGGTCCGCGTCCCTGGCTTAGAGAAGTTCATTGCTGTGGAGGACAGCGAGGCCTCTGATGCAGGCAGTCCTTGCTTCGAAGCGGGGATGGAAGCTGATGCCCATGCGGCTGGCTCTGGCGTGGTGGGGACATCCTCCCCACATCGTGTAGAAGAAATGGAAGAAGGGGACTCTGAGGTCCACGTCAAGAGGAAGCGGGGGAGTGGGTCCCGTAGGAAGTCGCTGGCGAAAAAGCCTCGTCGCCTGGCTCCTACAATTGTGGTAGAGGATCGTCCCTCTACGGCATTCTCTCCTGCTGCTACATTAGGCGCTGAGCTGTCGGTTGCCGAACCGACTACTGGTAAGATTGGCTCTACCTGTGCCTTTGGTGTATTCTCAAATAATTCATTATTTGCTTCATGTTGCAGGAGCCGGGGTGTTTGGAGAGCAAGGGGAACACTATGATCCCCTATTTGCTTATGGGACTGCCACTGGTTCTTTCGCCCACTCGGAAGAGTCCGGAGGTGATGCGGCTGGCATTGGTCCCTCGGGTGCTGGGACTTCGAAAGGAAGCCCAGTGGTATCGAGCTCTATCGGGTGGTCCAGCGGAGATTCGGCAAGCGGAAGCAGACCGGCTATTCGTGCTGACTCTGGCAAGAACTTCCCGATGGAGCGCCTGGAGGCTGATACGGGTGATGACATGTTTGAGGCAACCTCAGCCTTAGGTATGATGACGACCTCTTGGTCTCCTCTTCTGTTTACTGTATCTTCTTCCTGACCATGGCCTTGTTGCAGATGCTCAGCCTCAAGATCCATCAGCTTTGAAGGAGCCGGAGAATTCTCCTGAGAGGTCCGAGGGTGAGTTAGGCGCTTCGACCGCGGCGGATGCTGCCGTGTTGGACGCCCTGTATGGCGATTTGCCTCTTTATCAGCCTAAGGAGGCAGACAGACTGGAGGTTGCGGAGGCGGCCGTCCCTGGGACGTCCTTACTTCCGAGTGAGGTATCGGCAACTTTGCCAAGTGCGGAGCTGAGGGTGATCACAAGCCCTTCTTCTCCAACCCTGGTGATTGAGTCTGCTGCTCAGGAGGTGGTTGCTAGTCCTTCTTCCGCGGTGGCTGGCGTTCTGGTCTCGATGAGGGCTTCGCCGAAATCGCCCCCGGCTTGCCCTGCTGCTGTGAGTGCTTCCGCCGCTTTTTCTGCGGCAGTATCGACCGGGCTGGTAGGCTACTCCGAGGTTGCCTCTCCACCAAAGATTGATGAAGCTGAGAATGTACTTCATAGGTAATCTAGTCGATAGCTTCTATAATAGTTTGGAGCATACTATTGGTCTAGTCTTGAAGGGCTCGCCTGTGCCATTCTCGAAGTTGAAGGTGGTCCTCTCCCGTGGCATTGAATGCATTTGGGACTTTGAGGGGTATCACCAAGCCACTGCTTTGGAACTCTTGGTGGACGACCTTGAGAAGGATGTAGGAGAGTGGCGCCGTCTGCATCTTTCGGACCCGGGGTCTTTAGCTGATGAGCGGCTCGCACATCTTGTTGCCCAGAGGCACGAGGCCCGGCTTGCTGCTCAAGAGGCCGCTAAGGCTATTTCCTCTGACTTGGAATCCTTGGGAGCAAGGCAGGCAGAGGTTGGAAGTGCGATTGACGCTTCCTCTAGTGCTCTTCTTGACGCTGAAGATAAGATTGGGAGGGCCGAGGAGATGATTAGGAGAGCAAATCTCCTCCTATCCAAGGCAGTACCGGTGCGTCTCGAAGAAACTGCGCGGTTTGAACGGCTCAGAGCTCAGAATGAAGAACTGGCGCGGCAAGAATCATCACAGAGGGCAGCTCTGGCGGAGGTCGAGGCTCGTTTGGCTCAGACGGCGGAGCTCAATGAGGCTGAGCTGGGGTCACAGGCGCTGGCTCAAGCTGCTGATGACAGGAGGGCGAGGTTGGCTTCACTCGGAGATCGAATTCGATCCTATCATGTACGCCTGTAGGCCATTGTATATGTTCCTCCATGTACCCATCTTTTTGACATTAATGGACATCCCTTCTTTTCTTTTTTTCTTTCTTTTGCCGAGTCTCCGATCTTGATCTTGCTTGAGAATGTCATCTTCATTTGCTTGGATAATGAGACATGACTGTCTGTTGGTTCAGAAGTCGCAATAACCGATTGAGACGTTGCCAGTCTCGAGGTTAGCCCTTTGCGGGGCCGGAGTGGAAATGCTTGCCTTTTGTAAATGTCGGCAAACATTGGTGAGTCCTGTCTTTATAAATGTCAACAGGACTTCAAAATTGAGGCTTAACAGTCCGTTGGTTCAGAGGTCGCAATGACATAACCAATTGAGACGTCACTAAGCTTCATGGTAGATGAGACTTGGCTATCTGCCAGTTCAGAGGTCGCAATGACATAACTGGTTGAGAAGCCATCAAGCTCAAAGGTGGTGATACTGGTCTTTTGTAAATGTCGACGAGTATTGAGACCTGTCTTTTGTAAATGTCAACAGGGCTCGAGATTGAGACTTAGCTGTCTGCTGGTTCAGAGGTCGCAATGACATAACCAATTGAGACGCTATTAAGCTCAATAGTAGATGAGACTTGGCTATCTGCCAGTTCAGAGGTCGCAATGACATAACTGGTTGAGAAGCCATCAAGCTCAAAGGTTGGTGAAACTTGGTTATCTGCCAGTTCAGAGGTCGCGATGACATAACTGGTGAGAAGCCACCAAGCTTCAGGGAGGGTGATACTCGTCTTTTGTAAATGTCAACGAGTATCAAGACCTGTCTTTTGTAAATGTCAACAGGGCTCGGAATTGAGACTTAGCTGTCTGCTGGTTCAGAGGTCGCAATGACATAACCGGATGAGACGCCACCAAGCTTCAAAAATTGGTGATACTCGTCTTTTATAAATGTCAACGAGTATCGAGACCTGTCTTTTGTAAATGTCAACAGGGCTCGGAATTGAGACTTGTCTTTTGTAAATGTCAACAAGCTCGAATTGAGACTTAGCTGTCTGCTGGTTCAGAGGTCGCAATGACATAACCGAATGAGACGCCGCCAAGCTCAAGGTTAGTGATACTTATCTTTTGTAAATGTCAATAAGTATCGAGACCTGTCTTTTGTAAATGTCGACAGGGCACAAGTTGAGACTTGTCTTTTGTAAATGTCAACAAGCTCAAAATTGTAATGGAGTTTGGAAAAAGTCTCGTTTTTACGGGGAGAAACGGGAGAATCACTGTCATAGGTTTAATGTTAACATAACAGCGAAATGTATATGTGGTCTTACCATTCTATGGATGAGAATTGGTAAGTGATTTTGGAGGTCTCGTTCTCACAGTGAGAAACGAGGGAATCACTGTCATAGGTTTAATGTTAACGTAACAGCGAAATGTATATGTGGACCTACCATTCTATGGATGAGAATTGGTAGGTGACTTTGGAGAGGGGATCAAATGGGAACAGGTCCCTTAGGATTTTTAGCAAACCCTCAGCTGTCAACGGGTTTGAAATGCCTTTACCAACTACCGTTTGAGTTGGGCTAGCCATGCTATTCCCCTCAGCATGATGAGTTTGTCGAGGATTTATGTTGGGCTTACAGGCCAACAATTTCCTCTATCCTTAATCGTTAAGGATGTTTGGCTTATAGGGTTAGTGTCTGCATAACCCTGCTTTTGCTTTAGGATGACTGGTGCGCGGCCAGGTTCCTGTTGATTTATGGCTGTATGATCTGCTTGGAGGAAGAGAAGGGCTCTCTTTGTGTGTATTTTGACACGAAGATCTTGATCAGAGGTGTAATGTTAACTCGATCAAGAGAGGGATCCTTGATTAAGGATAATACTTCTTTAAGAACTTGTCATTGATCGACATCATGAGTAGGTCGCCATCTGCGGTCATAAGGCGGTATGCTCTGTTTGAATAGACTGTTTCTATCACAAACGGTCCTTCCCATTTAGGCTGAAATTTGCCTCTGGTCTTGTGCGCCATAATCATCGGTCGTCTGACGGCTAGGACCAGGTCTCCTTTTTGGAAGACCCTCTGTTTGACCCTCTTATTGAAGGCTTTTGACATCCGAGCCTGATATAGGTCGATGTGTTGCTGCGCTTGGAGCCGCTTCTCGTCTAGGGCTTCGAGCTCTTGGAGACGTAGGCGATCGTTGTCCTCTGAGGTGATCTTGGTAATTAGAGCTATCCGCAATGATGGCATCTGAATTTCCAATGGGATGACTGCTTCACATCCGTATACCAGGGAAAAAGGCGTATTGCCTGTCGGTGTCCGAACCGTGGTTCGGTAGGCCCAGAGACATTCACCGAGCTTTTCGTCCCAATCTCGCTTGTTCGAGGAGACGAACTTCTTGAGCAGTTTGATGATCGTCTTGTTGAACGCCTCCGCTAAGCCATTGGCAGTAGGATTGTAGGCGGTTGAAGCCACATTCTGGATTCGGTATTTATCGCAGAACCGATAGAACACTTGGCTTATGAATTGGGGACCATTGTCATGGATGATCCGCCTGGGGACACCAAATCGATGGATGACATGGTGTTTGAGGAAGTTAACCACATTAGAGGTTTTGACTTCGGCCAACGGTATGGCTTCCGCCCATTTTGAAAAGTAGTCGATTATTGCTAGGATAAACCGGTGGCCTCTTACCGAAGAGGGGCTGATTGGCCCTACGACATCTATTCCCCATGCTTCAAATGGCCATGAAGCAGCAGTAGGGTGGAGCAACTCCGAAGGCTGGTGTATAAAGTCAGCGTGAATCTGACATGCCTTGCACCTTCGCGCATATTGGATGGCGTCGGTTATCATAGTTGGCCAATAGTACCCAAGCCGATGTAGCCTGTCTTTGAGCTTCGGACCCGGCTGGTGGGCTCCACAAATGCCGTCATGTGCTTCTTTGAGTACTTGCTGTGCCTCAGACTGAGAAAGGCACCGAAGGAGGACACCGTCATATGAACGACGGTAGAGCGTCTTCAGAGTAGGATCGTAATAGAAACGGGGGACCTTCGTCTGATGGACGCCGCTTCTTTAGGATCGTCAGGGAGCAATCCGTGCAGAGCATAGTCAATGAGAGGGAAGCGCCAATCCCTCGGCTCGAGGTCTGCAGAGACATTATGGACCTCTTGGATTTTCAGCATATGCTTAGAGCATACGAGGTGTCGGGTCGCGACTGTGAGATAGTACTCGGTGTCGGCTGGCAAGGCTAGCGTCGTCGCTAATGCAGCGAGAGCGTCCGCCTTGGTATTTTGAGATCGAGACACATGCCCGATGTAGAAACCTTCAAATAGGTTAGCCAACTCAATGGCCGTATGGTAATAAGGCACCAAGTCCTCATGGCGGACTTCATATTCGCCTTTAACCTGATTGATGATCAGTTTTGAATCGCCATAAGCTTCAAGGTAGCGTACCCCCATTCCATGGGCGAGCTAGAGACCAATGAGCAGAGCATTGTATTCTGCTACATTATTGGAGCATGATTCTGTCAAGGAGAATGCTCTGGGAAGGATATGATCCTGTGGGGAGATAAACACGACCCCCACTCCGGCAATAATCTTGCCTTTAGGACCCATTCGCGATGCTCCATCAAAGAACATCTGCCATACTTCCTCTACTGAAGTTGCGTTGGACTCGAAGACTTCATCAGGGATGTCTTCGTGGAGTTTTGAATGCTCCGGAACTGGATGAGCAGCCAAGAATTCTGCAAGGGCTTGGCCTTTGACCGCCTTCTGAGGAATAAAGGTCATGTCGTATTGAGACAGCAGAAGTGCCCATTTAGCCAATCTTGAATTTAGTGACCCTGGCTTCGTCATAAGAAGACGTAAAGGATTCACCCTGGAGATGACATGTATGGTCTGGCCAACCAAATAATGTCGTGTCTTCTGAACGGCAAAGACGAGAGCTAAATACTCTTTCTCAACAGGATTGTAGCGAGATTCCGCTCCTATGAGAGTCCTGCTCAGATAATAAATGGCCTGCTCGTGGCCATTGCCGTCTTTTGAGCGAGGAGGGCGCCGAGGGAGTAGTCCCAGAGCTTTTACATAAAGTAAGAATGGCTTCCCTGATGTAGGGCCACTAAGACTGGAGGCTTTGTGAGGTACCTCTTGATGTCTTCATAAGCTTCCTGACAAGCTTGATCCCATACGAAGGAAGCACCCTTTTTCATGAGCCGGGTGAACGGCTGACAGCGGCCTGAGAGATTTGCAATGAATCTTCTGATGTAGGCCAACCTGCCTTGCAAGCCTCTCAGCTCTTTGAGGTTCCTTGGCGGATGCATGCTCTGGATAGCTCTGACTTTGTCTGGGTCAAGGTGAATCCCTTTTGATGTGACGATAAACCCAAGGAACTTGCCACTTGACACTCCAAGAAGGATTTTATCGGGTTCATTTTCAGTTGATGAGCCCGCATTATGTCGAACATCTTTCTGAGATCGCGGAGATGCTCATCCTTGTTGCGGCTTTTGACAGCAATGTCGTCAACATAACATTCCACTGTCTTTCGGAGATGATCGCGAAAGATCGTACTCATTGCCCGCTGGTAGGTTGCTCCGGCATTCTTCAGTCCGAAGGGCATTACAGTGTAGCAGTATACCCCCAATGGTGTTCGGAACGAAGTATACTTCTCATCGTCGGGATACATCTTAATCTGTTTGTACCCTGAAAAGCTGTCCATGAAAGACATCCTTTCGAACCCGCATGTGTTGTCAATCATGACATCAGTGATGGGCAGTGGAAATTCATCTTTGGGACAGGCCGCATTGAGATCACGGTAGTCGATGCAGATCCGTATTTTGCCATTCTTCTTGAGGACGGGGACTATATTAGCCACCCAATCTGGATGTTGCTCCTCCCGAATGAAGCCACTTGCAATGAGTTTGTGAACTTCGGCTTCAATAGCTTCCATAATGTTCGGGCGAAACCGACGTTGTTGCTGCTTGACTGGCTTGACGTCGGGCTTGATATTCAGCCGGTGCATAGCGACCTGTGGATCGAGTCCGGGCATGTCTTCATAGCTCCACGTGAAGACGTCTATATACTTTTTTACGAGCATTATCAATTCCTCCTTTTCTATAAGTGATAGGCTTTCACTTATAAAGATGGGTTTGGGATGATCTTGACTTCCCAGATTGACCTGCATCACCTTGTCTTCAGTAGGCGGCTCACGCAGTTCGAACCGTTTTTCCCATTGGAGGCTTAACTGCTGGGCCCATGGTTCACCATTGGCAGCTTCCGCAGGTTCCAATTGACTGCTTGAAGTCATATTCGCGGCGAGGCCTTTGAACATTTCTCCTATGCTGATATCGGAGTCCCACTCGGAGGATGAAGCTGACTGTGATGGAATTGGTCCGTCGTCTTTGACCTGAACTGTTACTATGATGTGGGCGTGACGTAACCAACCCCCTGCGTGTACTATCATAGTAATTTGCAGGCTTCCCTTTCGGGACAAAATTACGCATTAGACTGCGCCTCCCTTTTCCAAAGTTTAGGCCGCCTCCCTGCATCAAGTTATATCCCATCTTCTTCATAATGTGGCGGGCTGGCCGCGCATAATGGAAGAACTGTGGAGCATCTGACTCTGAGCTTGAGTCTGCAGTTGTAGGTTTCCGTGGCTGAGCTCTACTGAAGATTATCGGCGACTGACCTTGTTTGGAAGGAGGGATCACCAGCGTAGCCCCTTCTATGACCTCCATAGATGTATTGGCCGCACTTGGCTTATGTACGGGCATGTGCAAAGAGCCATCCATAATGGATTTGATCGACCGCATACTCACAGGATAATCAAAAGAAATATTGTCATTAATTACCCATTCACCTTCTTCCTCAGAAGGAGTATTACATTTGGGGTCAATGAGACATGCTGTAATTGGTTCGCCAGTCAGAATGGCCGGCATGCCCGCCTCGGACTCTGAATCCGCTTCATTGCCACTTTCACTGTCATCTGGCAATGGCTCCTCATGCGTTCCACCGGCCTCTTGATACAGGAGAGCGTCGGTGAAGTAATTTTTCACGCCTTTAAAGGGTTGCCTTTCGGCAAAGACAGTTCGTACTGTCGTATCATCCTCCACATATTTGAAGCACTGGTGGAGGGTAGAAGGGACGATCCAGTTGGCATGGATCCATGGCCGTCCTAGCAGCAGGTTATATGACGTGTCAGCGTCAATGACATAACACGTCACCTCTGACTTGAGGCTTCCGATTCTGCAACGGAGCCGAATCTTCCCAAGTGGATGGCTGCTCCCGGCGTTAAAACCATATATTGTAGTAGTGGTTGCGGACAACCTGTACAGTGGTATGCCGAGGAAATAGAGAAGCCGTTTGGGGATGATGCTGAGTGCCGACCCCGGATCGACTTGTACCCTTTCAATGCATGTTGAACCGATATATCCGGTGTAGTACAGAGGTCGATCATGCTTGTTATCTTTGAGAAGCATATCTTCCGCCGTGAAGGTAATAGCAGGCACCTTCGATTGTACATGATGGCATTCTGGGCAAGAAGACTGGGCGTCATGATTAGAGACCTCTGGTATGCATGTCAGAAGAGTCTCTGAGTTGGCCAAAGCATCTCTGAGCGCTTCTCGTGTCTCTTTAGAGAGACGCAAGAGCTCGTGTATTGTGATACGAGCTAGGATATTGGCCAAGTGGGCCAGTATATCGAAGCGAAAGGGCGTATCAAGCCCTTGGCCTGACGGTTTCTTCAACACATGGTCGAAACGTACCTCTTTAGGCTTTTCTCTCCCTTTGATCGGGACTGGAGTGGATGCAGGCGTTGGTGCTGACGTCGTTTGCTGTTGTGTCTCGTCAGCAAGCTTCTCATACTGTCTCAGGTACGACTTCCCAGACCGGGTGCCCGTCTGTTGAGGTGCGTCTGCTTGCGCTGTACAAGCATGCTTTTCTCCTTCTGAATGCTGAGGGAAGCCGAGGTAACATCACCGTCATCTGGTAGGACAGAGATGACATTGCAAGATTTGCCTTTTGAGTTGGGCCGCTTTGAACACCGTTGAATGTCTTGGACGAGATCTGGAGTATCCACATGACTTCCCCTGTCTCCAATGTTAAGGGGACGAGACCTTTGTCGTCTCTAGTCATAGGCGAAGGATGCCTTACTTCCAATCGCGGCGTGGGGGCTGGATAAGTCCCATCAGGCACCGTGACCTTTTGGGTGCTGCCGAACTCGAGAGTCACCATATTGGCAGTGACTTTCTTCTGCTCCGTCTTCAGTGTGAGGACGCCGGCGTCAATCAGGACTTGTATCCTGTCCTTGAGGACATAACACTTGTCAGTAGGATGGTGAATCATCCTATGATAGAGGTAGTATTTGGGGTCGTTCGTGCGCCCTATCTCATCAGGACGTCGAGCATTCGGCAGCTTCAGCTTGTTCCCTTTGTGGAGCAGATGGAATATTGTAACCACTTGATCATCTTTGAAGGAGTACTGTTTTGGAGGGAACTTGGGCTCCTGATTGTTGAAGCCGCTCTTCTTAGCCTTCGACTGCACGTCTCCGGATAACTCTACGGACATAATCTCTTTCCCCTTAGCTTGGGAAGACTGAGGCTGGTCGCCGCGTCCTTTGTTGTTCGTACCCCATTTGCCTCTGGGGGCGGATGGCTCGAACTTTTTAGCCGACTTCTCAGCTATCTCAGCTTGTTCGACTAATTCCTTCCAAGTGTGGGCTTTGACAGCCCCCATGCGAACTTCTACTTGATCCAAGAAGTTGTGCCTGCATGTCTGTAAGAGCATGGGTAACGGCATCCCTGCTGGACACATCAAGGATAAGTTTCTGAACCGCTCAATGTAGTCGCGGACGGGTTCGCCCTTCTTCTGTACGGTAGAGAGGAGCTTGTCCATGGTCACTTCAGTGTCGTCCTCATAGAAGCGAGAGAGGAACCGAGTTTCCAGGTTGAGCCAGGAATTGATAGAGCCTGGAGGGAGGCTTCGGAACCAGTCGAATGCCACGCCCTTTAGAGTGCCAATAAACAGCCTAGCCATGATGGCGTCGTTGCTTATGACATTACCAGTCTGAGACCGGAAATAGTAGATGTGCTGATTGGGCGAGCTCTTACCATCATACGTATGCAACGTTGGTGGTTTGAACTTTGGTGGGTATGGCACCGAATCCCACTCTAGTGGATAAGGACGGACTGTCCCCACCTTCTTTAATTCATCCCTCTGAGCTAGGGATGCAATCTGAGCCTGGAGGCCCTTAAGGACTTCAGCATCTAGGGAAGAACCTCCCTTGGATTTCGGATCATTACTAAAGTGTTCCTCCTCATCGTGGTGGCTTCCGGTATCATTGCCGCCCCGATTGCTGAGGAGTTGGGCAAGCATCTGTTGAATATTGTCCAGGGTTTCCTGCTGGGTCCTGGAGGTTTGCTCTTGAGCTTTCAAACGCCGACGAAGGTCATCGTTAGCGTTATCGGCCATGTTGACCGATGCTTTGTCGGTTCGCACTGAACTGACCGTCGCTGACGAGGCATACCCGCTGTCTTCCTTTTCTTCGTCTGAAGATTGAGGTGACTGCCGGGTGATGGCGGGATCAGGGCCGTCAAGGAAGAAGGTTGCTCGTAATTGTAGGGTATTCCACCCTGGATCTGGTGTTTCGGAAAACACCCTTCTTGTACCGAGACCTCGCCTAGGCCTGGATTATAATCTGGATCTGGAGAACTGAAAGGGGGACCATCAGATGTCTGACTCCCCTTGCGTCGCTCTCGGCCTCTTCCAGTCATATTGACGGAGGTGGAGATTGGATCTGGTGAGGCGCCCCTTCCGCGATGCCTCGTAGGAACATGTGCGGACAACCGATCAAACACCGATTGCCGGCGCGGAGATACAGCCATGGTTGGATGTAGCCGGCAGCGGGTTGAATGGATTGTCACAAGTCGGCATCCTCTTTGACAACAGGGGAAAGTAGTTCGGAGGGGCTCCGGCTTCCGCTTGCTTACCAGGAATTCTCGTAGGTCAGGCCCAACAGAGCCTGGATAACTTCGCAGAGAAGCTTTTTCAGAGTGTACATGGAACGATACTCCATTCTTCTTATCCCTGCAAAAGGGATTAGCACTGAATAGTGCTTCAGATCTAGATTCGCCAGCAGGTGCGAACTTAGTGCTTGATGAACTAGAGAGCGGAGCACGCCGAGGTGCTTTATCCGCTATTCCGCCGCGAAGGGGATTAGCCTTAGATGACTCTTTGGCCTTAGCCTCGCGGCCATAGATCCAATGAGTATGCTTTGGTATGGTGGCTTCGCTTGTGAAAGCGAGGCTGTCAGAAGGCTTTGCTGCCTTTGATTTGAGCGACGGTATGATCGCCGTCGGGACTTCATGATTGGCAGCATCGTTAGGGTAGATAGGCATCTTACCCTTTTCTTCGCGGGAGAGGTGCAGTTTCGGCGTGACTACACCGGAAACCTCGGTTGGAGACTTCTGCTTGGGCTTCCATATCCGCCTTGACGGAAGATGCTTAGGTTCACGAGGAACCTGAATAGCCACACGCGGGGCTGTGGGGTGTTGGCAGAATTCTGCCTCTGGTTTCTGATTTGAAACCTTGGTCGTGAGGACCTTCCTGTGCTTCCGTGCTCGAAGCGTCAGGTCACCCCCAGAGAGGACTTCTTCAAATCTTCCTTGGTCGATCTGGATGACCAAGTTCTCAAGAGTGCAGGGCTCGGTCTGCGGGCATGCTTCCTTGTTGCGCCAGAGCACCGCAGCAGGTTTGCAGGGAACCTTTTCAGTCTCCGCAAAGACTTTCCTTGAAGATTTAGCCAGAGAAGCTCTGGCTGCACCGACTTTGTTGAATTCAGAGATAGACCCGAACGTCTGATCGTCGCATTGCGACACTTGATTCTCAGCAGAGGAGAATATCATCCCCAGCGGAGTCGCCATCTTGTTTCCATCATATTTGCAAATGGGAAAACTTACAAATAAAAGAGTTTGAGGAGCTAAATTACAAGTATTCTTCAAAAAGATTACAAGTAGATCTCCTCAGAGATTCTGGAGAAGTGTGCCGATAGGAGTCTGGTCAGCGCGCGACCACTTTCTCCCTTTGACGATGCGAGCGATGAGATTCCCTTCTCGCCTGGTTCCGGGAATCAGAGAATAGAGGGTTGGTAGGACCCTCTTGCTACTTCTCAAGACCGCCTTCTGTAAGGAATTCCTTCTCGCCTGGTTCGGAGATTCCTTGAGGAAAAGAGGTGATTAGGGTATCGCCACCCTGAAGAGAGAAGTATTTCTCTAAAGAGTCTCTGAATTCGAGAACGCACGGTGCGTTGTAAAGAAGCCTCTGCTTGTGGAGTCCTCTCTCTCTTTTTTTTTTCTGGAAGTCTCTCCCGATCCGATCGATCTCTCCTTCCTTGTGCCCCTGGCGGGCTATTTATAGGGAAAGCAAGGGTATAATCGTCCCCTTTGAAGATATGGAAACAGATTGAACCGAATCTGTTTGAATTTAGAAAGTAGCCTTGCTGCGAGGCTAAGATAACTTCTGCGGAGCTAGATTTGGCAGGTCGGTTGATCTGTTTTGATCCTTTCCATATTGTTGGGAGATTCTCCTTGATCCTCTTACTCGTTTCAAGAGAGTCAAGAGATAGCGGCAATCACCTGCCATATTTGAATCCTGATTGGATTTGATTTGTTTGAATCCAATCTTATCAGGAGATTTGATTGGTCAAAGGTGACCGTAGTAGATCAATAGCGGAGCTGCCCACTTTGAAGCTCATAGCGGAGCTAAAGGCAATCCTTGGCGAAATCCGAAAAGAGGCTTTTCGGCGAAGCTGTCAATTAGCTTCCTGGCGAAATTGGATGATGCTAGCCTCTCAATCGAGGCTATCTCCTTGGGCTAATGTAATGCTAAATGCTAGCATCTTAGACCTGCTGAGGTCTGTTTAGAAACGTCCCGGGCTCACTGTTCTGCTTGCTGGATCAGTGGAGTCCAAGCTGCTTCCTTGTCCCTTGGAGGTGGATGAAAACTGGTCTTCAGCTCGTCTGCCACTTGTCTTTTGTAAATGTCAACAAGTTTAGACATTGTTCGGACCAATAGGAATCTTGTCTTTTTTAAGTGTCAACAGCTAGGGCTCATTATGCACTCCTTCAGCCCTTAATGATGATGATATAGCTAGAGTTATTCATTGCAAGTCCGCATATGAAATTTGGACACACTTGCTAGTACACATAAAGGGACCTCACAAGTGAAGAGGGCTAAGATTGACCTTCTTCGGTCCCAATATGAGAACTTTTGCATGCAAGAAAATGAAACCATAGATGATATGCTTACAAAATTTACAAAGATCACTAATGGACTTTCTTCTCTAAGTGATGCTATCGACAACGATCAAAGAGTAAGAAAGATCATCCGGGCTCTTCCTCCTCATGGGAAGTAAGGCAACTACTTTGAAGGAACTTAATGACAAGCAGGAGATGGAGCTTATTGGTCTCATTGGGAACCTCAAAACCCATGAGATGGAAAGAAAAGCAAGGGAGGACATGGCTCCCTCCAAGAAGAAGACTATAGCCTTCAAATGTCAATCCACACACTCCGACGAAGGACGATGAAGAAGAAGATGACGAAGAGCTCTCACTTCTTGTGAAGAACGTTCGGAGGATGTACAACAAGGCTAAATTTCAAGGAAGAAAGAGATGGCAAGGAGGCAAAGAAGAAAGGAAAAATTATTTGCTTCAATTGTTAAAGACCCGGTGTAACGGCCCAGTTTCTAATAACAAGATTAGGCCTACAACAATATTTATCTCCGTTAACCATAAGTTGAGAAAAATTTGGCAGCATCATCCTTAATATTCCTTTATTTCTCACTTACAATAATCAAGATTTCGGCTCGAAGGCCTACTTATATCACCAATAATTTCGGCACACCCGGCCTACTTATCAATCACATATACCAACTCTTAACCACAAATATATATCATGACTTGTTTCTTTCCATTGCAAACATAGTCTTTATATCAACATTTCAAGAGTTACATCCAACAATTAGCATTCCCATATATTGTCATCGTTCCAAAATTTCAAAGCATACATATCCAAAGGATTCACAACCCAGAACATAATATTACATACAAGACCAAGGTCTCAAATACTATAAGGACAAAATGTACTTCAAGTACAACTTAACATGTTCCTCAATAAAGACTTCCATAGGTCTATACCTACACATGTAAGATCATATCACAAAAACAAAATGATACTACAATACATGATGCCAGCCATAACTTAACCTTCCCATTAGAGGGGTCCCTTACCTTTATTCAAACCTGAAAAGATGTAAAGAAAATACAATGAGCTCGACAGCTCAATGAGTAAACCATATCATAGGGAATTGATATAATGATTTCATAAAATAAACAGTTTGGAAGAGGTAAATTGCGATGAGTCTCAAAAACAACAACTTGTTCAAGCTACCTTACTTGTTCCAAGTTCCATACATATGTGGTCTACGTGACACCACTATCAAAGGTTGCATTTAACTATATCATGACACAAAAGATATAATTGTATGAATATGTAAGAAGTTCTCGTGGATGAGCCCACTCACATCAACTCGGCTCGTTACACACAAAAATGACTTTCTAGTTTAACACAAGCATTAATAATCATGAAAGCAACTTGACAGTTCACTTATAGATGTCATTCAATCAAAATGAAATTTCCCCGTCTTCCACCTCCTACCGGCTCCCGCACGGCCCCTTCCTCCTTATATATATATAGAATTCATATAAACATATAAGTGTCCCCGTCTTCCCCCCTCCTACCGGCTCCCGCACGGCCCCTTCCTCCTTATATATGTATATGTATACGTGTGTCAAATCCCCGTCTTCCCCCCTCCTACCGGCTCCCGCACGGCCCCTTCCTCCTCATATAGATAAATGCATCATACAAGTGAAAGTTATGATATGCATACTAAGCAATATGAACTAACTTACATGTCATGCCCAAAATGATGTATCATAACAAAGAAACATGTACTTGGATTTTCCAAAATAATAGTGACGTCATAATGCGCCAAATCCAACCCCGCATGCACATATGCATCATCCACATGTACTCACTAGTACACCACATAAAGTTATGACATAAAGAGAGATTATTCCCCATGTGCTCTTGTGAACATAAAGCAAGCTTCAAGTTTATATCATATTCATTTTGAATCGATTATCATGATAATAACGAGAAAGATAACGAAATAACACGCTAATTTGGCTCAATAGGCATACATAATATACTAGTATAAGAGTTCTACACAAGCATATCATCACGATGTAATGTATAGTCATAACAAGCATATAATACCCTCTTTGCATTTTCATTAAATTAAAGTTAATTACCAAACAGCGAATTTGAGATCCTAATTTACCTTATCTAAGTCAAATTAGTGAGCTAGAACATGCATACCATACATTTATCACATCACTATATGATATAGGGCACAATAACTTAGTAATACTCATCGATTTTCATCAAGTGTAAAGATACCACAAAAAAAAACAGCAATACTACCATTGGGGTCACCTACACAATTATAAAGTCCTGATTTTTCAAGCATTAATAGGATAACATAATCCCAAATGGTTAGGTTTACTCACTTTGCTTCAATGTTCTGAAACAGAGAATTAAGCCTCAGAATAATACTGTTTGGCCGTGGGAAATCTCACCCCCAGCTCACCAGAAACCTCCTCCCCAAAGATCGAGCCTTCTCTCCCCCAGATTGCCGCGGAAACCTCTTATTTGCCGCGGTTCCGCGGCAAAGCAACAGAGCCCCGCTCTCTGCTGCGGCTCTGCTTGCTGTGCGCCTGCGTCACTGCCTTCCCTCTCGAGGATTTCTGCTTCAGAGTCTAGAGGAGTAGGAATTCGGGCAAAAAGAGGGTACCCTAGTTTCAAATCTTAGATTTCTATGGATGAGATGAAATGGGGAATTTAGGCTTCAATTTCTTCACAATTGCAAGAAAATTTTCAGGAAATGGGGAGAAAAATTTCTGCAGAATTTTGAGTGAGGAAGATGAAGAGGCAAGCTTGGTCAACTTCTTGGAATTGCAAGAACTAGGTGGTGCATCTTCATGATGCCACATGGCCAAGACTCTCTCTCAAGGTGCCACATGGAAACCCAACTTTCAAGGATCATTAGCCCATTTAATCCCCCCCTAATACATACTTACCACTAAAAAAATATATTAGGATAAGCATGGTGATTAATAATATTTGCCCCTTTAATCTCCCCCCTAATACATACTTACCACTAAAAAGGTATTAGGATAAGCTTGGTGATCAAGGGGATATGATGAATCATGTTAACATTTTCCTTTACCATTACCTAAGTCATAAATTTGCCCAAAATACATGCACATAAGCCACCACAATCAAATAATTAAATAAAACATTTAAAAGGGAAGTGGGTCTATTAATTAAGTTTAATTTGTTGGCCTAGAATTATGGAGGGTGACTACTCCCATATAATGCCTTAACCAAATTTTTTTTTTTTTTTTAATATTTAAGGTGAGGAGAAATTAGGTACAATAAAAATTCGGCTGTTACATTCTCCCCTCCTAAAAGAGAGCTTCGTCCTCGAAGCCTGACGTACCTTGGAACAGTTGCGGGTATTTCTGCATCATCTCTTCTTCTGATTCCCAGGTAGCTTCTTCAATCTCTTTACTTCTCCATAACACCTTCACTAAAGGGATTGCTTTGTTTCGCAGTTGTTTCTCCTTCCTGTCTAGGATTTGAACCGGCTCCACAGTACATGACAAGTCGTCTTGGAGCTGCAGTGGGGAGTATCTAAGAACATGGCTCGGATCTGGTACATACTTCCTCAATTGGGACACATGAAATACGTCATGTATTTTCTCAATCTCTGGTGGTAAAGCTAACCGATATGCCAGAGGTCCAATTCTTTCCAGTATTTCAAAGGGTCCAATATACCGGGGGTCTAACTTATTCCGTTTGCCACCCCGTACCATCCCTCTTATTGGTGATACCTTCAAGAAAACTTTGTCGCCTTCTGCAAACTCCAAAGGTCTTCGGTGCCGATCCGCATATGTCTTCTGTCTACTCTGGGCCGCCTTCATTCTCTTCCTTATCATCCGGATCTTCTCTGTTGTATCTACCACTATATCGGCTCCGAATAATGTTCGGTCTCCAATCTCTTCCCAGCAAATCGGAGATCTACACTTCCTGCCGTACAGGGCTTCGAATGGCGGCTTTCCAATAGTAGATTGATAACTATTGTTATATGCAAACTCCACTAATGATAGGTATCTTTCCCAATTTCCCCCGAAATCCAACACGCATGCTCTCAGCATGTCTTCCAATATTTGTATAGTTCTTTCTGATTGTCCGTCGGTTTGCGGATGAGCAGCTGTACTTGGGTGTAGCTTGGTGCCCAGAGCTGGGACAGACTGATCCATAGCCTTGACTGAAACCGAGGGTCGCGATCTGACACAATCGTCTCAGGGACTCCATGAATCCTGATTATCTCTCTGAGGTAAATCTGGGCTAATCTATCCATCGAATAGTTTATTCGTATGGGCAGAAAATGAGCAGACTTGGTAAGTCGGTCGACTATCACCCAGATGGCATCATAACCTTGAGGGGATCTAGGGAGTCCTGTAACAAAATCCATAGTAATATTACTCCACTTCCATTCAGGGATTTGTAAAGGCATGAGGAGTCCAGGAGGCTTCTTATGTTCAGCCTTAACTTGTTGGCATATCAAACATCTCTGTACAAAATTTGCTATGTCCTTCTTCATTCCTTCCCACCAAAAGTTTGCCTGCAAGTCCCGATACATCTTGGTTGTTCCAGGATGTGCGGTGTATGGAGTGCAATGGGCTTCAGTTAGAATTCGCTCCTTGAGTTTAAAATCTGGCGGTATAACTATTCGGTTTCCCTTCCTCAGCAATTCCCTGGAAATGATAAATTCTTGGGTTTCACCTCTTTGCACTTTCTCAAAATTTTTAGCTGTCTGATCATCTTTCCTTTGAGCTTCCTTGATTTCTTCATAGAGATCGAAACCAATACTAATTTGATTTATATGGTTCCCTCCATCCCGGGGCCCTCTAATGTGAATTTCAAGTTGCATTCTTTCCATCTCCTTTATCAACTCTGATTGCTGTGTTAACAATACTGCCAAGGATCCCTCAGACTTCCGGCTCAGAGCATCGGCCACCACGTTGGCCTTTCCAGGGTGATAATGAATGTCTAAGTCATAGTCCTTCATCAACTCCAACCATCTTCTTTGGCGCATATTCAATTCTTTTTGCGTGAAAATATACTTCAGGCTTTTATGATCTGTATATATATCACATGAAACTCCATAAAGGTAGTGCCGCCAAATTTTTAAGGCAAAAATGACTGCAGCTAACTCAAGATCATGGGTAGGGTAATTCTTCTCATGGTTCCTTAGTTGTCTAGAAGCATATGCAATTACTCTCCCATTTTGCATCAATACACACCCCAGGCCTGACTTTGATGCGTCACTGAAGACAACATAACCTTCGTTTCCAATGGGCATGGCTAAGATTGGAGCCGATGTTAACTTATCTTTTAGTTCTTGAAAACTTTTCTGCTGATCATCTCCCCAATGGAATTTGAGGCCTTTCTTAGTTAACTGGGATAAGGGTGCAGCTATCTTAGAAAATCCTTCTACAAACCTCCGGTAATACCCAGCCAATCCTAGGAAGCTTCGCACCTCAGTGACAGTGGTAGGTTGAGGCCATCCCTTTATCGCCTCGATCTTTGCGGGGTCCACTGATATTCCTTCTTCATTTATGATGTGACCCAAGAACCCAACTTCGTTCAGCCAGAACTCACACTTCTTAAGCTTTGCATAAAGTTGCTTCTCTCTCAATAACTGTAATACTATCCTCAAGTGTCTTTCATGATCCTCTTTGCTCTTTGAATAGATCAGTATGTCATCAATGAACACCACTACGAACTGATCTAGATATGGCTGGAAAATTCTATTCATCAAATCCATAAATGCTGCTGGAGCATTGGTCAAGCCAAATGGCATTACTAAAAATTCGTAATGGCCATATCTGGTCCGAAAGGCAGTCTTAGAAACATCTTCCGGCTTGATCTTTAACTGATGATATCCTGATCTTAGATCTATCTTGGAAAATACGCTGGCACCCTGAAGTTGATCAAATAGGTCATCAATCCTCGTCAATGGATATCGATTCTTGATAGTGACCTTGTTCAGCTCTCGATAATCTATACACAGCCTCATGCTCCCATCCTTCTTCTTGACAAATAATACCGGAGCACCCCAAGGTGATACACTCGGCCGAATAAAACCGAGGCTTAGCAACTCCTGCAACTGGTCCTTTAATTCATTCATTTCTGCGGGTGCCATTCTATAAGGTGCCCTAGATATGGGACTTGTCCCGGGTAGCAGATCAATGGAAAATTCTACTTCTCTATCTGGGGTAATCCGGGTAGATCCTCCGGAAAAACATCAGGATAGTCTCTTGCAACTTCTATGTTTTCAATCTTAATCTTCATGTCCTCTTCACCAATCAGGGTTGCCAAAAACCCTTGACATCCTTGCCTCAATAATTTAGTGGCCTTTAAGGCAGAAATGATTGGAGTGCTGATTTTATTCTTCATCCCTTCATAAACTCTTTCGGAAGTCCCTTCCAACTTAAAGATTATCTTCTTCTGATAACAGTCTACATGAACCCGATATGTTGACAACCAATCCATTCCTAGGATGATGTCAAACTCCATTTCTCCTAGCTTAATCAGGTCTGCCTGTGTATTCATCTCACCTATGATGATTTTACATCCCTTATAACACTCGCTAGTGGTCACTCTGGCGCCTACAGGGGTTGACACCACTAGTTGATAGCTCAAGGGTTCAGATTCCATGTTAATAGTTGCAGCAAAAGATGAAGAAATAAAAGAGTGTGTAGCACCAGGATCAAACAATACTCGAGCAACATTATCGGATACATAGACGGTACCTTCCACTACGGCATTGGATGCTCGAGCCTCCTGCTGAGTGATTGCATTCATCCTCCCCTGAACTCTTGGTTGTTGTACAGATGCTTGTGTCATGGCCGAGCGAGTTCTGTTGAAAGGTTGTCGATAGGCGGTAGCTGGTCCTCCTGTTGTAGGGGCGATTCCCATGGTTGGTCTTCCCGTCCCTCTGCTAACTCCTGGGTATCCATGTAAGTTTGGGCAGTCCCTCCTCATGTGACCCATTCTTCCACAGAAAAAGCATTGCTTACCGGTGGCGCAACTACCGGTGTGACTTTGGTTGCACCTAGGACACCGCCGGTTTCCTGCAAAGTTGGAGCGTTGGGAGGACATTGGTGATGCTGAATGGGGTAATCCCTTATGCTTGGGCCATGTGTCCATCTTGCTTCCCTGGATGGGCATGATGGAAGATCCCGTGCCTCTGTCGGGCCTCAAAGACTGAGTTCCAAAACTCGGTGCATTATTATACCGGGGGCGCTTCATATAGGGCAGTTCCCTGGTCCTCATTTCTTGATTCTCCTGCATATCCCTTTCAATTTCCATTGCCTTCTCTACAGCTTGACTGTAAACTTGCAGTTGGAAAGGGATCAGCTTACTCCTGATTTCTGGCCTCAAGCCTCTAACGAACCTCTTCGTCCTATCTTCCTCTTCGGACACCAACTTCTCAGCATACCTGGACAGCTGAGTGAATTTAACTTCGTATTGACTCACTGTCCATTGCTCCTGCTTCAGCTCTTGAAATTCCATCGCAAGTCGGTCCTTCACTACTCCAGGGATGTACTTTTCATTGAACTTTGCAACTAAGAAGTTCCAAGAGATCTCCCTTCCCAAGTTCTTAGCTCCTCCTTTTACCATCTCCCACCAGCGCTCGGCCTCTCCTTGGAACATGAAAGAAGCGAATGATACTCGCTGGGTCTCAGTACACTCCATTACATCCAATATCTTTTCAATTTGTCGGAGCCACTCTTCCGCTTGAATAGGGTCAACTCCTCCTCTGAAAGCTGGTGGGTTGAGCTTTTGAAATTGTTCAAGAGCTCTACGGGGGTTGTTTACACTTGCCAACTGCAACAGCCAATCTGGGATTCTGTCCGGCATTTCCCGATTAACATTAGATTGCCCACTCAGAATTTCTTGACTTGCCGGGGGATGGACGCTCCCAATTGCACTGTGCAATGGGACGTTGCCCTCCGAGTTGGCATCGGATGGAGGAAAATTCAAATCCATCTAATACCTAGAAGAATAGTTGCACATAATCAATGGTAACTCAATGATAACAAGTAGAATAGTTCACGACAAAACACTGATTTCATTTATGCATAAAGCGTTTTCATAGCAACATATACATAAGCATGGCTGCATTCATTTAAAACACACCAATGCAGTCAAAAAGGGATACAGGTTCATACATGTAACTATTGACGACCGCTTCTTTACAAAAAAAAATATATATACTCATGTGAATCGACATTCCTTTACTTCAAAAACAAAAATGACAAAAACAAAAAAAAATGCCACCCAACTAAACTCCTTTCAAGGGGTGATGTTAGATCCCGAGGAGCTCTCCTCCCGATCTTCCCTCACAGGTTCCTCTTCTGGATCCTCTTCTTCTGGTTCCTCTTCTACTGGTTCTTCTTCTACTGGTGCTTCTTCTACTGGTTCTTCTTCCTCTTCCTCCAGTACAGTATCAAAATCACATCCCCAATTTTCATTATCATCGTACAGGTCCATATCTTCCACCCAGCAAGAATTCCACCAAATACCCCCAACGAAAATCCTTCCGTCAGGGTTCATCTCTTCATTAGGTAGGACTCTCAAGTCCTCAGTTACTGGTGCGTCTCTAATGGCACTTTCTGCCTCATTAATGTCATCCGCCTCATCTTGCCCCATGTGAATCCCTGCATCTAAATCATCTGGGGAACCCTTAAGAATGACATTTGGATCGGTCTCGTCAGATTCAAACTCCCAGTCCATTGGGTCCGCTATCCAACTTAAACTTTCCGACTCCGGACCGTCAGACGATGATCCAGACACCTCAGAATCTCCCATCTGTAGAAGTAAGACATTTATATTAGCTGATGTGCCTTCCAATTCTCCCCAAAGCAATAATTTGCATGAATATAAAATCAAGATATGCTAGTAATTCACCACTTATATAACCATGCCGATCCTTCATAAATTTCTCTTATGCATAACTGTCCTACTAATAGGTTTTGACCCCGACTTATGTGATATTTTGATTGTTCTCCCTTTCCGGTGTCCCATAACACTGAAATTTCTTACAGAAGGGCCCGCACCCCTTGCAAGATCCATTTGAACTAAGGTATGCGGGTACCCACATTCAAATGTGGAGAACAGTTAAATATCCTACATTTCAGGGCCAAATACTCTAAAACTATACCATCATCCTCATACCCCACCTCTAATTTACTCTAGTACACATTTACATGACTTCATAGTCAGTCCTACATTCTACATCTATCTAGGCTAACCTTGCCTAAACCCTGCTCTGATACCAATTGTAACGGCCCAGTTTCTAATAAACAAGATTAGGCCTACAACAACATTTATCTCCGTTAACCATAAGTTGAGAAAAATTTTGGCAGCATCATCCTTAATATTCCTTTATTTCTCACTTACAATAATCAAGATTTCGGCTCGAAGGCCTACTTATATCACCAATAATTTCGGCACACCCGGCCTACTTATCAATCACATATACCAACTCTTAACCACAAATATATATCATGACTTGTTTCTTTCCATTGCAAACATAGTCTTTATATCAACATTTCAAGAGTTACATCCAACAATTAGCATTCCCATATATTGTCATCGTTCCAAAATTTCAAAGCATACATATCCAAAGGATTCACAACCCAGAACATAATATTACATACAAGACCAAGGTCTCAAATACTATAAGGACAAAATGTACTTCAAGTACAACTTAACATGTTCCTCAATAAAGACTTCCATAGGTCTATACCTACACATGTAAGATCATATCACAAAAACAAAATGATACTACAATACATGATGCCAGCCATAACTTAACCTTCCCATTAGAGGGGTCCCTTACCTTTATCCAAACCTGAAAAGATGTAAAGAAAATACAATGAGCTCGACAGCTCAATGAGTAAACCATATCATAGGGAATTGATATAATGATTTCATAAAATAAACAGTTTGGAAGAGGTAAATTGCGATGAGTCTCAAAAACAACAACTTGTTCAAGCTACCTTACTTGTTCCAAGTTCCATACATATGTGGTCTACGTGACACCACTATCAAAGGTTGCATTTAACTATATCATGACACAAAAGATATAATTGTATGAATATGTAAGAAGTTCTCGTGGATGAGCCCACTCACATCAACTCGGCTCGTTACACACAAAAATGACTTTCTAGTTTAACACAAGCATTAATAATCATGAAAGCAACTTGACAGTTCACTTATAGATGTCATTCAATCAAAATGAAATTTCCCGTCTTCCACCTCCTACCGGCTCCCGCACGGCCCCTTCCTCCTTATATATATATAGAATTCATATAAACATATAAGTGTCCCCGTCTTCCCCCTCCTACCGGCTCCCGCACGGCCCTTCCTCCTTATATATGTATATATGTATACGTGTGTCAAATCCCCGTCTTCCCCCCTCCTACCGGCTCCCGCACGGCCCCTTCCTCCTCATATAGATAAATGCATCATACAAGTGAAAGTTATGATATGCATACTAAGCAATATGAACTAACTTACATGTCATGCCCAAAATGATGTATCATAACAAAGAAACATGTACTTGGATTTTCCAAAATAATAGTGACGTCATAATGCGCCAAATCCAACCCCGCATGCACATATGCATCATCCACATGTACTCACTAGTACACCACATAAAGTTATGACATAAAGAGAGATTATTCCCCATGTGCTCTTGTGAACATAAAGCAAGCTTCAAGTTTATATCATATTCATTTTGAATCGATTATCATGATAATAACCGAGAAAGATAACGAAATAACACGCTAATTTGGCTCAATAGGCATACATAATATACTAGTACAAGAGTTCTACACAAGCATATCATCACGATGTAATGTATAGTCATAACAAGCATATAATACCCTCTTTGCATTTTCATTAAATTAAAGTTAATTACCAAACAGCGAATTTGAGATCCTAATTTACCTTATCTAAGTCAAATTAGTGAGCTAGAACATGCATACCATACATTTATCACATCACTATATGATATAGGGCACAATAACTTAGTAATACTCATCGATTTTCATCAAGTGTAAAGATACCACAAAAAAAAACAGCAATACTACCATTGGGGGTCACCTACACAATTATAAAGTCCTGATTTTTCAAGCATTAATAGGATAACATAATCCCAAATGGTTAGGTTTACTCACTTTGCTTCAATGTTCTGAAACAGAGAATTAAGCCTCAGAATAATACTGTTTGGCCGTGGGAAATCTCACCCCCAGCTCACCAGAAACCTCCTCCCCAAAGATCGAGCCTTCTCTCCCCCAGATTGCCGCGGAAACCTCTTATTTGTCGCGGTTCCGCGGCAAAGCAACAGAGCCCCGCTCTCTGCTGCGGCTCTGCTTGCTGTGCGCCTGCGTCACTGCCTTCCCTCTCGAGGATTTCTGCTTCAGAGTCTAGAGGAGTAGGAATTCGGGCAAAAAGAGGGTACCCTAGTTTCAAATCTTAGATTTCTATGGATGAGATGAAATGGGGGAATTTAGGCTTCAATTTCTTCACAATTGCAAGAAAATTTTCAGGAAATGGGGAGAAAAATTTCTGCAGAATTTTGAGTGAGGAAGATGAAGAGGCAAGCTTGGTCAACTTCTTGGAATTGCAAGAACTAGGTGGTGCATCTTCATGATGCCACATGGCCAAGACTCTCTCTCAAGGTGCCACATGGAAACCCAACTTTCAAGGATCATTAGCCCATTTAATCCCCCCCTAATACATACTTACCACTAAAAAAATATATTAGGATAAGCATGGTGATTAATAATATTTGCCCCTTTAATCTCCCCCCTAATACATACTTACCACTAAAAAGGTATTAGGATAAGCTTGGTGATCAAGGGGATATGATGAATCATGTTAACATTTTCCTTTACCATTACCTAAGTCATAAATTTGCCCAAAATACATGCACATAAGCCACCACAATCAAATAATTAAATAAAACATTTAAAAGGGAAGTGGGTCTATTAATTAAGTTTAATTTGTTGGCCTAGAATTATGGAGGGTGACTACTCCCATATAATGCCTTAACCAAATTTTTTTTTTTTTTTAATATTTAAGGTGAGGAGAAATTAGGTACAATAAAAATTCGGCTGTTACACCCGGTCACATTGTTGCGGAGTGCCCGGACAAAGCAAAGCCCTCCACCTCCAAGAAGCCTTCAAGAAGAAAGCAATGAAGGCAACATGGGATTCCGAAAGCGAATCCGAGGACGAAGTTGACACCGCTAACATGTGCTTCATGGCTAATGAAGGCACAAGCAAGGTAACCCCTTTCACTTCTCCTAATGATGAACTTTCCATGGATGAACTAGGAGAAGCTTTTGTAGAACTATAACATAACTATGATTTTCTAAAGAAAAAGTATTTAAAAATGAAAAAGGAAAATGAGTCACTTAATCATCAAGTTTTTACTCTTTCCAAAGAAAAAGATGACTTACTATCTACTTTAGTTGCTACTAAAAATGATTTCGACAAATACAAGATTTCTTGTAAAGGCAAGTCCCCACTAGTTGATTCTAATGAGATTACCATGCTTAAAGAAAGAATAGACTCATTAGGAATTGTTTTGAAAAATTGTGAGTTTGATAAAAAGAAAATTGAGGCCATGTTTCCGAAGAAACAAGCCCCTAAGAAAAATGCTTTCCATGTTCATGCTCATGTTCATACCACACAACCTCTACATCATGCCAACCCCCACAAACATGCTCACACTTCACACACACATCATGCATTCATGTATGGTAAAGTGTATTCATGTTCATATTGTGGCCGTAAAGGACACTTAGCTAATTTTTGCTATGATAGACTAAGTGCATTTCGTCATAATGTTTGGGTTCGAAACACTAACTTTCAAGGACCCAAGAAAATTTGGGTACCAAAGTCAATGAATTTGTTCAATAATGTAGGTACCTTCCAAGGCCCAACGACGTAGAGGATTGTGGTATCTTGATAGTGGTTGCTAAAGGCACATGACTTGGGACATCAACAACTTTGCAACCCTATCAAGATACCATGAAGGTGGCACCGTCACCTTCGGAGATGATGCCAAGGTAAAATCATCGGTATTGGTAATGTAAAACTCGGCACATCCCCTTTAATTGAGAATGTAGTTTTAGTTGATGGCCTCAAGCATAACCTCTTGAGTGTTAGCCAACTTTGTGATAAAGGTTTTGATGTTATTTTTTGATAATGTAGTTTGTAAAGTAATTGATAGAATATCTAATACTTGTGTGTTTTTCGGTTTTCGTGAAAGTAATGTTTATATGATAGATATGTCTAATATGTCTTGTAATATTACTTGTTTAAAAGCCCTCGATGACGACTCTTGGTTGTGGCATAGAAGATTAGGCCACATTTCTTTTGACCATATATCTAGATTAAATACAAAGGAAATGGTGAAAGGTATTCCTTACTTGAATTTTGAAAAGGACCGAGTTTGTGATGCATGTCAATTTGGGAAACAAACTAAGTCTTCTTTCAAGTCAATTAAGGATATCATGACATCACGCCCTTTGGAGTTGATCCATATGGATTTATTTGATCCTACTCAAACCAAAAGTCTAAGTGGGAATCGTTTTGCATTTGTTTTAATTGATGATTTTTCACGTTTTACTTGAGTTTTCTTTTTGGAACACAAAAATCAAGCCTTTTCACATTTTCAAGCCTTTAAGAAAAGAGTTGAAAAGGAAAAAGATACTTCAATTTTAAGAATAAGAAGTGATAGAGGAGGTGAGTTCATTAACCTACCCTTTACAACTTTTGTGAAGAACATGGAATTAAGCATGAACTTTTTTGTCCTAGAACTCCACAACAAAATAGAGTAGTTGAACGGAAAAATCGAACTTTACAAGAGATGGCTAGGACAATGCTAAGTGAATATGGTCTACCACATTACTTGTGGGCCGAGGCCGTTAATACATCATGCTATATATCAAATCGTGTTTTCTTGTGTAAAAATACTTCAAAGACTTTTTTTGAAATGTACTTTTCTAGAAAACGAAATGTTTCATATTTCAAGGTTTTGGATGCAAATGTTTTGTTTTAAATACAAAAGATAATTTAGGAAAATTTGATGCTAAAGCTTATGAGGCAATTTTTGTGGGTTATTCTAATACTAGTAAAGCTTATAGAATCTTCAATAAATCATCTTTGACTATTGAGGAATCTATACATGTTAAGTTTGAAGAATCTAACTTGTTTGTTAAGATTGTTGTAGAAATAGATGCTTTGGATGAAGGCTTGGAGAAAGTGACC
Organism: Agave tequilana; assembly: GCA_038442645.1. Classification (NCBI taxonomy): domain Eukaryota; kingdom Viridiplantae; phylum Streptophyta; class Magnoliopsida; order Asparagales; family Asparagaceae; genus Agave; species Agave tequilana. Next base: position 84,106 of record JAVJIF010001426.1, on the reverse strand, counting down.
TTGGAGGATACACCTACTATGGGAGACAAGCCAAAGGATGATGAAGGAAGTGAAGCTAAAGTAGAAGAGGCTCAAGGAAATGAAAATCAAACAAATGAAGTGGCACCTACTCAACAACTTCCAAAGGATTGGAGATACAATCCTCATCATCCCAAGGACCTCGTCATAGGTGAAGTATCTAAAGGGGTAACCAGTCGCTCTAAACTTCATGATTTTTGTGGACATTATGCATTTATTTCTCATGTTGAACCCAAGAACGTCCTCGAAGCCGAGGCCGATTCATATTGGTTGCTAGCCATGCAAGAGGAACTCAATCAATTTGAGCGCAACCAAGTTTGACACCTTGTTCCTAGGCCCCACGATAGGCCAACAATTGGTACTAAGTGGATCTTTAAGAACAAGTTGGATGAATCGGGTAACGTGGTTAGGAATAAAGCTAGGTTAGTTGCCCAAGGTTACACTCAAATCGAAGGAATCAATTTTGAAGAAACCTTTGCACCCGTAGCACGGCTTGAAGCCATACGGATGACACTAGCCTTTGCCTCATTTAAAGATTTTAAATTATTTCAAATGGATGTTAAAAGTGCTTTTCTAAATGATTTTATTGAAGAGGAGGTGTATGTTGAACAACCCCCGGGTTTGTTGATCCTACACATCCGGATTTTGTGTTTAAGTTAGATAAAGCTCTTTATGGTTTAAAATAAGCCCCTATGGCTTGGTATGAAAGACTTTCTTCATTCTTAATTTCAAATGGTTTTAAGAAAGGTAAAATTGACACAACTTTGTTTACAAAACATATAGAAATGACATTCTTATTGTGCAAATTTATGTAGATGATATTATTTTTGGTTCTACTAATGAATCTCTTTGCCAAGCTTTTGAATCATGCATGAAGGAAGAATTTGAAATGTCTATGATAGGGGAACTCAACTATTTCCTTGGACTCCAAATCAAGCAAAAGAAGGATGGGATCTTCATCAATCAAGCCAAGTACATAAAGGAATTAATCAAAAGGTTCGGGCTTGAAGGATCTAAAGTAAGCAAAACTCCCATGGCAACAACCACAAACTTGATAAGGATGAACAAGGTAAAAGTGTAGACATTAAGCTTTATCGTAGCATGATTGGTAGTTTATTGTATTTGACGGCTAGTAGACCGGATATTATGTTTTCCGTTTGTCTTTATGCACGTTTTCAATCTTGTCCTAAAGAGTCTCACATAATTGCGGTTAAACGCATAATTAGATACCTTAAGGGCACTATTGAAATGGGTTTGTGGTATCCAAAAACCGGATTATTTGAAATGAAGAGTTTTTCGGATGCCGACTATGCGGGTTGTAGGGTAGATAGGAAGAGTACAAGTGGAACATGTCAATTCCTTGGTAATTATCTTGTATCTTGGTCTTCCAAAAAGCAAAATTCGGTAGCCCTTTCAACCGCCGAGGTGGAGTATGTTGCAGCCGGAGCTTGTTGTGCACAAGTTCTTTGGATGAAACATACTCTCCTTAATTATGATTTACATTTTGATCATGTTAAATATTTTGTGATAATACTAGTACTATTCATATGACAAAGAATGCAAATCAACATAGTAAAACCAAACACATTAATATTAGGTATCACTTTCTTAGAGATCATTATGAGAAAGGTGATATTGATATTGATTATGTTTCTACCAATTTTCAACTTGCCGATATTTTTACTAAACCATTAGATTATGCTAGATTCTCTTTTATTTGTGGTGAGTTAAATGTTTGCATTATAGATTCTTAAAACATTATTTTGTTTTTACTTTGTTTGACCCTTTTTGATGTATGACAAAAAGGGGGAGAAAGAGACTAAGTTGGGGAGAAAAAGATTTATTGTTTAAGTTTGTTGTTTATTTGAGTTTGTTGTTTATTTGAGTTTTGACAAAACCTATTGTGTTTTCAATGCTTTATGTATCTTGCTTTTCATAGTCATTCCTTATACATAGCATTATTTGAGGGGGAGCTTCCAAGCTCTTCTTCCATCTTTGTTTAAATAACTTATATGTTTTGTCATCATCAAAAAGGGGGAGATTGTTGGCCCAAGGTTACAATCACCCGATTTAGTGTGTTTTGATGATTATAAAACATATTAGTTATTTGTACTAATAATATTTATTGTTTGAGTGTGTTTCAGGGTTCTAATGAAAATAAAAGGTTTCTTCTCTAAAGGAAGGTGTTTTGACTCAAGTCACCTCAATTCGGGCTCAAGAATCAAGCCTTCAAGATCATATGGAGAAGCCCTCTTGAAGAACTTGTAGTCCTTAGAACAAATGTAAGAAATAGTTTGTTAAAGTTTGAGTTTTGAAAAATTGGCTCTACGATACACACACATTTTGATATACAAGTTTTCATGTTTAAACTTTTGTTTCTAAGTTTCATACCTTGACAAAAATACATGACTCTAATTTTTACAAAGACATATATCATATTTAGATCATGTATACTCTTTCTATCATGATACTTAGTTATCTTTACTTCAAAAATATTTTTACAACAAAACATTTCAAGTTCTGTCTTGCTGCTGTTTTTCTGTTTCAGGCAAGACCGGTCGACCGGCACCTGCACAGGACATGCACGCTTGTGCATGTCTGTCGGCCGACCGCCCGGGTCGACCGACTGTCAGCAGGTTTGCTCTCGGGTTTTCTGGGCCGACCGCCTTCAGAAAACTGTGTTTCTTTTTTAGAACGGTCGACCCGAACGGTCGACCTGAGCCCAACGGCTACTGCCAGCAGGGCAGACGGTCAACCGGCCCGGTCGACCGCCAGGCCTACAAATTGCCAACGGCTCTTTCCTCTTTTGTATATTTCTGAAATCTGTTTTTGTAATCTGTTTTGGCAGACTTTTTCTGAGTTTTTGGAGATCTTTTTCAGAGCAAATAAGCTTAAAATAAATGAGTTTTAACCCTTTCCTCTCCCTATAAATAGAGGAGATGGGTCTCTTGCATTTGGACCAAGAAAATTTCCTAAGTTTTCAAGTTTTCAAAAGAAAAGAAAAGTTTCAAAAGCTCTCTAGTTTCAATTCATTCTTGGCTTTGTTTTTCAGTCGTGCTAGCAAGAAAAATTCATTTACAACTGAGCTTTGTTTTCTCATTACACTTCTAGAGCCAAAATTCCCATCCTCATTCTATAAGGAAGTTGTAAAGAGAAAGTGTTTGTAAGAAGTTTGTGATCCTTTTGATGATCACTTGGCTACTTATTCCTTCTTCTTGTTCTTGTGGAGACACCTCTTCGGTAGAGGTTATTGTAAGTGGTGGAGCTCGGTGCTCGGGTCTTTGGTAGACTGTTGTAATCGTCCTCGGTGGATAGTGGAAACCCTTCACGGAGGTTAAGGCGGGGAGTAGAGCGGTGGCTCGAACCTCGAAACAAACATCTTGTGTTTGCGATTGCTTTGTGTCCATTTTACTTTAAATTTCTCTTGCACTCTATTTCTTTCAAATTACTTGCTTGAGATCTTGTTGTGATATATTGTGTGCATTTCATCATTGCATTTTTCTTTGTTCGATCAATTCTCATACAATAAGGTTGCATTGCACACCTCTAACCCATTCAAGGGGAATCAGGAGGAAGGAGTTCAGAACCCTTCACAGGGTATTCGGCTCTTAGTCTTATTTTGAGAGATTGTTGTATCATTCATCCATCTTAGTTTTAAAAAGATTGTTAGATTAGCAATTACACCTATTCACCCCCCTCTAGGTGTTTTTCATTTGTTTCGCGTAAAACTCCGTAATTTGTAAATGACTTACTACCCAGTTACAACTACGGCGTTTGTTTGGACTATAATTCGTAAAAGACTTACGTAACTCAACTAACACTCACTTGCAACCCAGTTACCACTCACTTACAGCCCAGTTACAGTTAATTTTGTGGTCATACAAATTTGTATTATTTTTTATATTAGTATTAAATTTTTTTAATATTTAACTTTTTTAATATTTATTTGCAGTATTAAAACTTTTAAAATCACCAAATAGTTAATTTTGTGGTCAACTTTTTCACTTACGACTTATACATTACGACAACCAAACACCGTAAAGTACAATACACTTTCCCACATTACAATTTTATATTACCAACCAAACACCGTAAAATTTACATACATGTAACTCATTTACAATTGTAAAAGAGTTTACCAACTACAACTACGAATTACGGCCAGTTACGACAACCAAACAGTTATTGTAGAAAAAAGGGGGGGGAAATGGTACGTTTGCTTAAATAGCCATTGCAATCAATTTATAGTGGATGTGTAACTTGATTGGACCTGAAAGAATAGTGCTAGTCAGTTGTGAATACTAGGCCCAAAATTAGTAACCCAGACTATACTTTATCAAGCGTGGATCCAACGAATTCAAGCTACAACTTGTTATGTGTATCATATCAAATTGGACATTTTGAAAATTTAGTTTACAAGGGAATTGGAGTGGTCAAATTTGGCCACGATCACGATGATAACACGTGTCTAGACTGCTAAGAGTTTTTTTTGAGACATCCACAGGTCCCTGAATTCATGCCTCTCGTGGCCATCTCGGGCTACCCTCTTCCGAAGACACTCAAATCTGGGACCATCTATCACTCCGAAGGCTTTATCACTTTGGACCTCTTCACAACCAAAGTCTTCAACTTCGAGTCCGAGACTCTCAATAACAGTCCAGCGAAATCTCCGTCTGCCGTTGCGCAACATCATCCTCCCCACTTTGAAGACGTGTAACATTCTTACATTAAAATGGGCGGTTATACATGGCAGCAGAATTCCCGACATGCAATTCTAACTAATCAGTGCCAGTGATCGCGACCGTAACAACAAATGCAGCACATGTCAGATCGTACAGTTACAACTATCCATCAATTTCGCCTCCATGCTAGCATTCATGTCAGGTATATATGATCTTTCTTCTCGTAGGAGAAGGGAATCGATCGCTTCCCTAATCCTCAGAGCACACCACAACCACTACATTAAAAGTTTCTCTATTCCATTCCACTATTTCATTACACTAATAGTTTCATGTGCTAGTCCATCTGATACACTGATAATTTCTCTGTTCCAATCCACTATTACACATCAGCAGTAATTCTCTACTTGATCCATCCACTTTTTCATTCTGATCACTGGTTCTCACACCTGAGGGTTTTGGCTGGCACCATAATGATACTCTTAATCTGAAAGGTGTCTTCCGTGTGTGCTCTAACTGTTAATATCTCTGAAGAGATATCAAACTTCCGCTTGTGTTTGGTCTAATTTATAGTAAGCCAGTTTTCAGCCACAAGGTCTAGCTCATTGGTTAAAGAAAAAATAATAGCTGCATCGAGCAGTCTATGATCTTTGTTTCTCAAAAAAAAATGATTCTAGAAATTGAATTGCAGTGTTGAACTCAAAAAATTCGAACCGACATAAATAACCAACAGACTCTAAAAAGAAGCAGGGGGAAAAAAAGAACAAAAGGAAGATGGAGAAAAAAGAAAATGAATTTTTTTAAAAAAATACGAGTGAAGAGTTTACATGAGAATTTAAAGCCTTTTTAACCAAATAGATTTCGGGTAAAAAAAGCTGAAGCTTGGAGCTCGTGAAAATTGGTCAAAATGACAGGAAGCTGAATACAAATGCAAATCCTTAAGAACTGGGCCAGGACCAGATTATACCTTGAGGAAAGCCCAAGGCCTAATTGTAAATTTCCATTTATTTTTTTTTGTCCTCACAAAAAGAAGCAACTTACATTGTAACCATCAGTGAAAAAAGTAAATCCTGCAATAATCGGAAAAAGAAACTCTCATGCGAGAAAATGATATACTTGATATACACCTATAAATCACAACAATATAGCCTCCACGAAACTGTTAGTCTCTATGTTCAGCTTTTATTCATTGCGAAATAGAATCGTTGAGTGATACATTATGATTGTAAGTACATAAAATCAATAATAGTTGGTTGAGAAAATAAGTTGGTAATAATGGGCCAAAATGCCTGGTTCATCTCCTTCGTAATTTCGCTGGAATTAGGGTCAAAATGTAAGACGCTAAAAACATAATTTTGTAGCTAGGGCTTACCTTAGATTAGGGAAGATACAAGTGGGAAAGCGCATGAAAAGTTATAGAGAAAAAAATAAGTAAATCCCTGTCTCTAATAATATAAATAATTAGTAATTATTATTTAATTATGTGATTGTGTTTAATTAGAAGTAAAATTTTTATGACCAGCGGTTAGATTAGATTTATAGTTAGATGTATCTTAAGATTTTTTTTTTCCCTCAAAACCTACAAGGACTATTATAAATAAGAGTTCACAAAATTAGAAGTCGTGGTCTCTTTTTTTTTCTCTCTGCATTTTCGCTTTTTTTTCTCTCTTTACATTTTCTCTCTGACTCTCAAATTCTCTCTGCCACACTCTAAGAAGAGATAGGATTGTCGATGAGGAGAAAAATCACGTCGCTATAATCCATGTGAATTTTTCTATATTTTTGTATAATTGTATTTTCTGAAAATCTACTAGTGATATGCAATTTTATAGTACATGTGTAAGTTCATATAAAGTATCATATCGAAAATTCATGCCGATCCAATGACCGGATCTTAAACTATTTTAATAAATATTACTGTTTGTATTTTCTTCTACATCTTAATCTTGTATCTAATCTTATATATTTAATTTATTAAGATTGAGAGCATGTTAAGAACCTTGCAAAAGTGTAATTTTTATGTTCTTATATTATTGTTCATGATTCATGCTTGAGTTGTTCTACGATGTCCTACATGAATTTTTATGTGTAAAAGAAAATTGCTACATTATCAAAACTTGTGAAGCACGTCTGTCAAGTTGTTTTGGTTAAATTGACGTGGAAAAAGTTTTGATTTGATTCGTAAAACCAATTTGAGAGCTATGAAGTAGTCTCATTGGTTACATTGGTTAACATTAGAGAGGTGTATGGTGTATAAAGTTACATGTTAGTATACAACAAAAACAGCAATGCACACCTCTTGCAGTGCCTACAGCTGCACCAACTCAGGGATCAGCTTGAGCAAGAAAGAGAGCTCCCTCTGCGAAAACTTTGGTCTCCTTTCCTCAATCCCCTCCCCCTCTGTGTTGCCAGATTTCTCGTCTCCGCCCTCTGCTCCGCCGATGAAAACTGAAACAGCTTCCGTAATCTTCTCAACGAGATCGACAATCACACCGTCGATCCCCATCAAGTGCTGCATGTAGACTGCTTCAGGAACATTGCTGCAGAGCATACAATAGATTCATAAGCCACTGCAGTCGGATAAAACGGCGAAAGGTTAGTGAAACGGAGGTGGGATTTACTTGAGCTGGCCGTAAGTTAGAAGGGCAAGATTGGCTTCTTTGATTTTGGAGATCATTGATGGATTCCTGAAGATGGCTCTTGATTCTGATACAGTCCCTTGCAGGCCGTGCTCTAAGCAGAGCTTAATCGCCTCGTCCAAGGAGTTTCTCCTCACATCGGTGTAGATATCGGTTCCTCCATTAGTGAGGAAGAACACCTGATTCAAATCACAGAACAGTGCTCATTACAACATGCACTAGATTAATATCTTTCATCCAAAAAGACTAAAACATTAATCAGATTTGGATATTGACAAGAATATTGTGGTACAGTTAATGCCCTGGAATTGAACATAAATAGCTCAATGAGCACTGAAGTGCAATTGTTTAAATGAAGGCATTACAAATATTGATTTGCGACAAATTAAATTGCAAGTTCAGAAAATTCAAAGTAGATTCTGACAGTCTCAGTTCACAGATATAGTTATTGTTTTTTTTTCACTAATGGAGGTTTTTGTGAGTTAGATCAATGTCTTTCTCAAACACAAAATGTAGAAGATTGGTATTGACATAACTCGAGGTCCCAAATCAAATCAGCTACTAAACTGTAGGCTGGCCCAAATCAGAATCAATTTCATATAGATTTTGGCTTTGGAATCTAAGAACCAGCAGTGCTCATAAGTAGAGTACTTGAATTAGTGGAATCTGAAGAAAGAGTTTGACGTACAGGGTATGCACTCTGCAGCTTCCTCATCAATATTACTGCATCAGGTTGGAAGCTGGAGAAAATGATGGGTCTATCACCGCCACGCTGAAAGATCACCTATCGAAAATTTAACACCACCACTAAGCATAAAGCATCCCTTATTGTACCCGTTCGCTGTTATGCATCAAGATGAGATCGCTGTTATGCATCAAGATGAGAAAGAAGACATACTTGCAATATGACTTGAAGAACCCAAGTCAGCTCTTCCTCTTGGTAGACAAGGTTGTCATCAAACTTCAGCTCAACGTTAAAACCCAAGTGGGAGTCGACTTTTTGAAATGCTTCCTCCAATGTGCAGAAAGGGGAATCAGTCTCAACATTCCAGTTGAACACCCTCCCATCTTTAAGCTTGCGAAGCAGCGATTCCCCACCTGAATTCAAACGCAAGGCAAACAAAGGATCATTCTAGTCCCTCATCACAAAGGATGTGCAAACACAAACAAACGTTTTGAATTAGCAGATTCGATTGTAAGAAAAACAAGTTTAGTTCTACTAGGCCTAAAAGGTTATTAACTGTCAAGTTTGAACTAAGATTTTGTCATTAAATGTTTGAATTTGAATGTATCATCAATAAATTGGCTCAAATAAGCAAGATTTAACTTGTAGCAAATTATACCTGGTTAGGTTCTCTCTGAGGGCCATAAGAAAGAAATTCTTCCAAGTAGAGATCCGTGACACGTTTCTCCAAAAGATTTCCCTGTGTGATCCAATTCCACAAAAATATGTTAACAAAACAAAGTGGGCAGAAATAATATGACGAATATGAAATTAGTTGAGAGAAGAAAATTTGCAGTGTGCGAGAGAAATCTTACATCTTCCTCTGTGAGGATGAAGTTGTCGTGGAAGATGATCGGACAATTGTCCTTGGTCACCTACAAAAATGGTAATCATGGTTCTCTTCTAAGGTTCGTCATTCACTGATAATTTATATAAAAATGAAAAACCAAAAAACCACAGAGATAATGGATCAGTGCTTTGAATTTCAGAAATTACAGAACATGCTTTAAAAAAGTGGGTAACAAAAACTTATATGTTGGCTAACAAAAGAGCATCATAGTGATGTAAAATCTTTTTGTTAGAATACGAAAGAAGCCCTTCGAACGCAAAAGTGTAAAGTTTTCATAAATGTTGAGAATCCATGATCCCACAAAAAAACACAAACGGTTATGTGGTTATGTAGAAGAAACGAGAAGACAAATTATAAGCTCTATATGTAAGCTCAAAAACTTTCTCAAGAAAATTATTTAGGTAATAACAAAACATGGATTCTCTTCTTCTTTCTCTTCTTCTTTTTTTGCTACTAGTATTGGTAAAAGCCACTATGACATCAACTTTTTGAGAAGTTGAAAAGTCTATAACGAATAAAATGAAAGCCTTTATCCCAAATCTACTGGGTTGAAACCCTTCTTCTTTGTTCGAATTTGTTAAAGGTATATTTGATAGCATGTAAGGTTTTAGGATAATGTTGTTGAGAAAGATTTTCCAAACCACACAGAAGAAATCAGAAAACTTTTCCAAAGTCTTTTGAGTGGACCAATCAAACCATGTTGCATTGTTATTGTTGGAAAAGACCTTTCATAGATTCCCTCTCCTCAGATGCTCTTATTGTTGGAGGAGAGATGATAAAGGAGATGTCAAGCAGCTGTAGAAGAGTACCAAGTGCCGTCGAGGATCGCCAAGGAAATCGACGATGAGGGCAAAGGGACAGCAGCAGAAAACAGCAGAGACAACAGGAGTCAGAAGAGTCGGTCGACCGGCCCGGTCGACCGACGTGCACAACATGCACAGAAGTTGGAGCGGTCGACCGGCCCGGTCGACCGCAGAGCCTGACTGACAAACTCCAACTCTCGGGTTTGTTCGGTCGACCGACCCGGTCGACCGGAAAACCCTGACTGACAAACCCCAACTCTCGGGTTTGTTCGGTCGACCGACCCGGTCGACCGGTATTGGAAAATTGGGAGGTCGGTCGACCGGCCCGGTCGACCGACAGACGGGTTCTGGGTTTTTCTGTTGATCCGTTGTATGAGGTATTTAAGCCTAAATGATTTCTAGGGTTTAGAACCTCTGCGAAAATTGTATCAGCTCTTAGTACTCTTGCATTCAAAGAGACTTAGAGCCATTGTAATCATCTTCCTAATAGAAATCTCTCCATAGATTGCCCCGAGGACGTAGGCATTGAGGCCGAACCTCGTTAAATCTGTTGTTTGCGATTGGGTGATTCTCTTCTTGGTTGTGATTGATTGTTCTTTGTGGTTGAGATCTGTTGGATCCTCTATTGGTTGTTGTCATCGGCGCACAACAAGTGATATCAGAGCATCCAGGTTGCTCTTTGGGATTTCTGAGGATTCGGAGGGCTCGAGATCGGATCCGGTGGAGATCGTGTGTCGATCTCAGATCTGAGGTATTGGGTGTTCAAGGAGATCGTGTGTCGATCTCAGAAGGACTCAAGGAGGGCTCGTTGAATCCGTGGTGGAGTAGATCTGATGAGAAACTCGATCTAGGGTTTCAAGGGACAGGTAAAAATCACATTTTTTATCTGGGTAATAGATCTATTTCAAGTTAGTGATCTTCCGCGTAGATAGAGGATCAGAAAAATATCTCAATGGCAGAAGAAACTGCATCTGTTAAGACAATGAACAATCACCCAAGGATTGAAGTTGTTAAGTTCAATGGAACTAATAATTTCGGGATGTGGAGGTGTGAGGTTATGGATGCACTGAATGCATCGAACCTCGAGGACACGCTCCTATTGGAGAGGAAGAGGAACACGACCACTGATGAAGAGTGGGCGAAGATGAACAGGTCGGCATGTGGCTTGATACGTTCATGCTTGTCGCAAGACATCAAATATCTTGCACAACATGAGACGTCGACAAAGAAGCTGTGGGACACCCTTGCAAAGAAATACCTGACTAAGAGCGTGGAGTCTAGGTTGCAGCTTAAGAGTAAGCTGTATCAGTTTCGAATGAAGAAGGGGAGCACAGTAAATGAGCACATCAACCTATTCACAAAGCTTCTTACAGATCTGATAAATGTGGATGTCGTGGTAGAAGAGGAAGATAATGCGGTTATCTTTCTGAATTCACTTCCTGCAGAGGAGTACGAGACATTCACACTGACCTTCATTAATGGAAGGCAGACCTTGGATTATGATGAGGTGTCGTCTGCATTGATGAGTTATGACACAAGGAAGAATGAGAGGCATCCTTCACAGTCAAGCTCAGTGGCGGAGGCACTGGAAGTAAGAAGCAGAAGTTCATCGCGGAAGGGCAAGGAGGTGAGAGGAAGATTGAAGTCCAGGTCGGGCTATAGGGATCTGAGGAAGGATCAGTGCATTTTGTGCCGAGAGATAGGGCACTGGAAAGTGGACTGTCCAAAGTTCAAGGGGAAGAAGAAGGAGTCGAAGGCTGAAACAAATCTTGCAAAAGTGACGAATACTCAGAGGAGCAGGTCACAGGCAGATGGAGCAGATTCAGACTCGTCGGGTTTCTCGTTTTCAGTCAGTTCTCCCATTATTGGTAACTCATGGAAAGATGAGTGGATTCTGGATACAGGTACAACATACCATGCGTGCCCTAATCGGGGCTGATTTTCCAACTTTGAGCAGCTGGAGGGGTGTTCGGTCGTTATGGGCGACGATCACCCATGTAGCGTGGAGGGTGTAGGTACAATCCGAATCAGGATGTTTGATGGGATGAAAAGGGAGCTGAAAGGAGTGAGGTATGTACCTCAGTTGAAGAGAAATCTAATCTCCGTGGGAATTTTGGAAGCATCGGGCATGGCGATATCTGTTCGAGATGGCGATCTCAGGATGATCAAGGGCTCGATGGTGGTGATGAAGGGCGTCCGCCGAGGCAATCTCTACTACTTGAAGGGTAGTACGATTACAGATCAGGTGGAGACTTCAAATTCTTCAGATGATGTTGGCCCGGAGGACTGGCAGGGAAAGGTCGGACACGAAGATGGAAGGTCTTTACAAGCTCCTGCAAAGAAGGAATCCATGGAAGGTGCTGCTACCTGCAAGTTGGAAGGTGGACACAGCGTTCTGAACAAGAAGACGGTGAGATTCAGCACCAATGCTCACCACAATGAAGGTCTTCTTGATTGTGTTCACGTGAGTGTATGGGGACCTGCTAAGACGGCATCGCTTGGAGGTCACAGGTACTTTGTCTCTTTCATTGATTGTTCATCTAGGCAGTTGTGGATATATCCTATGAGACAAAGGGGTGAAGTCCTAGATGTGTTGAGGAAGTGGAGAGGAAAAATGGAGAGGCAGATAGGTAGGAAGATAAAGGAGCTTCATATTGGTAATGCTGGAAAAGACATTGACCGATTCCTACAGTTTGGCCAGAACACAGGGATTGCTACTCACTTCTCAACAGGTACAGATGGGTTGGCTAAGGAAGTAATCCGTCCCTTGCTGGAGGAGGTTCGGAAGTTATTGTCTAATGCGGGATTGGACAAGTCGCTTTGGACTGAGGCGACTGAGTATGCTAGCCATCTCAGGAACAGATCGACTGCGATAGGAGGTAAAGCTCCATTAGAAATTTAGTCTGAAAAAATTGCTCAAGATCATGGTATGCTGCGGAAATTTGGAAGTCTGGCTTACTTCAGTGCCAAGAATGGCAAGGTGAATCCGCGAGCAAGGAAGTTTGTCTATTTGGGCGTCAAGGGAAACAGCTACAGGTTGTGGGAACCCGAAGGCAAGAAGATCGTGATGAGTAGAAATGTCACTTTTGGAGAGACTTCAGGGTTGAAGTCCATCGTCTCTCAGCAGGTGGAGAGGACGAAGACCAAGGGAGGATCGCAACGGGTGGAGGGTGATGCTACTCCATCATCTCCAGTTGGTTCGGCATCAGAGGAGACTTCATCAGATGTGACACCGGGTGGAGTACATGATACTAAGGGTGATGCTGAACAGGTTGAAGACATTGCTGAGGATGTCAAGTTGTATGCAGCCATTGGAACCAAGGTGAAATCACACTTGTGGAAAAGGAAGCATGAATCTCAAGCTTGTGATCAAGACAAGCTGAAGTTGAAGGCCGTTGTTCTCCATGATGGCCATGAGGAGGTTCATTTGACTCAGTCTGACAGGTTCACTGCTGCAGAAACTGGTACTATTGCTTGAGCTTGATGAAGCTCATTAATGAACTACGGTTGGCTTGATCCTTTTGGGCAAAGGTACGTAGGCAGCCGTAAAGGCGCAGCCATTTGGTGATGCAACTCTTATGGAGCTATTTGGGTTCTCGAGAAGCTGTTTTGGATCTTCACGTAGAGGTGAAGAGGTGTGGCCTATTGGAGCTTCACGTAGAGATGGAGAGACTTCACGTAGAGGTGAAGAGACTTCATGTAGAGGTGAAGTGGTGTGGCCAGTTGGACTTCACGGAGTGGTGAGGTGTTGTAGTCTCGATGAACAGGTTTATCTTCTGGTTAGAAGATGTTGAGCTTGCATAAGGAGTGGTGCGCATCCAGTTGAAGCCGATGATGTTTGGTGTGTTCTACGCAGACTTGGTTGGACCATCAGTGGAAGACAGGAAGACTAGATAGAGCTGGTCAGTTGGAGAGTCAGTGTTGACTCGTATAAAAGTCTTCATGAGGTCGTGAAGTTGCAAAGTAGAAGCCATTTTGGTGATCGGCATGTATGGAAATTCTCCTAATGTGAAGTGCAAGGGAAAGCATGTGCGATGTTTTCCAGGAATAGATGAGCCAAAGATTCCAAGCCGAGATCGTGTGTCGATTTCGCCGAGATCGTGTGTCGATTTCGACCGGTGCGCGCAAGCCGAGATCGTGTGTTGATTTCGCCGAGATCGTGTGTCGATTTCGCCAGGTGATGGACTGGGGTTCGTTGGAGATCGGCTCAGATTTTGAGAAAATCTTCACCGAGGTGGAGAATTGTTGGAGGAGAGATGATAAAGGAGATGTCAAGCAGCTGTAGAAGAGTACCAAGTGCCGTCGAGGATCGCCAAGGAAATCGACGATGAGGGCAAAGGGACAGCAGCAGAAAACAGCAGAGACAACAGGAGTCAGAAGAGTCGGTCGACCGGCCCGGTCGACCGACGTGCACAACATGCACAGAAGTTGGAGCGGTCGACCGGCCCGGTCGACCGCAGAGCCTGACTGACAAACCCCAACTCTCGGGTTTGTTCGGTCGACCGACCCGGTCGACCGGAAAACCCTGACTGACAAACCCCAACTCTCGGGTTTGTTCGGTCGACCGACCCGGTCGACCGGTATTGGAAAATTGGGAGGTCGGTCGACCGGCCCGGTCGACCGACAGACGGGTTCTGGGTTTTTTCTGTTGATCCGTTGTATGAGGTATTTAAGCCTAAATGATTTCTAGGGTTTAGAACCTCTGCGAAAATTATATCAGCTCTTAGTACTCTTGCATTCAAAGAGACTTAGAGCCATTGTAATCATCTTCCTAATAGAAATCTCTCCATAGATTGCCCCGAGGACGTAGGCATTGAGGACGAACCTCGTTAAATCTGTTGTTTGCGATTGGGTGATTCTCTTCTTGGTTGTGATTGATTGTTCTTTGTGGTTGAGATCTATTGGATCCTCTATTGGTTGTTGTCATCGGCGCACAACACTTATAGCATAAGAGAAACGTTGAAAAAGTATTTGGCTAATGGTTTAATGAGCTACATTGCTCTTCCCTAAAATCATTTCGAATTCCTTTTTTTCATAATTTTTCAAGAGAATACATGCAACCAAACATGTCCTAATGGATTTTTTCAAGTCTCATGAAATAAAAACGACATGTTGCATCAAATGATGATTTTTTGCTTTCCAAGACACGTGAAAGTTAACCAATAATTGTTTAAAAATTGTACCGTGATGTGCCCTATCTATCTTAGATAAGAGAATGATAATTCCTAGTCAATTACAAGAAATTCTTCAACGTTTTGGACCACATAAAGATTGGCTCAGCGAAGAAAAGGACATAAGTTTTCAAAACGAGCCACAACACAATCTTTCTTGACTCTAACACATTGATAAAATTTCTTTCACATTATAAGGAAAACTCTTTCCACCAATAATAACCCATTATAAAATGAACAAATAAAAGAAAATCACAAACAATAGGATCTACTTTTAAGTTCTAATTAGAAATTTCATTTCTAAAATTTACACTGTAATTATTAACATGAAAGGTCCTATAGATTTCCTTTTAAGCATAAATTGTAAAAAAGAAAAAGATATTGGAATTGCAATAAACCAATATCATAATTCATAATCCAAGAGGGAGCACCACACGTTGGCATCCTCCGAGAACAACGGTCCCAAACGCGCGGCAAATCACCCAACAGAAAAAGAAAAAAAAAATTCACCACAAAAATAAATAAAACAAAATTTCATGAAATCCAACGGCTCAACTTTCGCCACGTCACAACCGAAGGCAACACACGTGCGAGCTCCGAGAAAACCGGTTCCAAATTCTATCCGGCTCCAGCTTTTACCTCCCGGCCGCGGCGAACCGCCGCCGCCGATCACGACAAAAAAAACCGCCGGAAAAAACGACGACAAGAAACAAAAACGGAGAGAGTTAACGGCGTTATTATACCTGAACGTCGAACTCGACGAAATCGATCGGAAACCGCCCGGCCTCGTTAAAAGAGACGACGGAGTTCTCCTTCACCGCCCTCATCCTCGGATCCGGCGACGACAGCAGATTCATCCCCTTCCCCCTGTGCCCCACAACCATAAACTTCGACTGCTTCGATCCCCACCGTCCGATCTCCACCCCTGCCACCCAAATCCAACGCCTCTCGATTCACAATCAACAAATTTTAAAAAAACAAAAAAAACAAACAAAACAAGTGCTTACTGCGAGAGGTGGCCATGCTGAGCTCCGGGACGTGATCAAGGTTGGGGACGTCGGAGACGTGAACGGCCTTGAGCGCCATTGCACTGATTTCAGATAGATTGAATTGATTGGGGGGAAAAAAATTCAAGATTTCAAACTGGTTGCTAGCTTGTGGCGGCAAAGAGACGGGGGATTAAAAAGGAGGACGAGAGAAGGAATATTCCCCAAAGGCGGGAGCTCTGCAGGGGTTTATGCGATGGCATATTCGCACCTTCCAGAAGGTTCTTCGTGAGAGAGAAACGAGGGGGGGGAGGGATATTCCGTTACTTGTGCCGTTCGAGGTAACGGCAGAGCCGTCGGTGGTTAACGGCAGAGGTAACGGAAGGTGGGATGGAAACTTGTGGATGACTCGTTTTATAGGAATCGATCGAGAAAGGAGAGGGGGGAGATGTGGTGAGGAGATGCCGCGCGTTGAAGTCGGTGACACGTCAGCGGTTGTGTTTTTCTTGACCGTTTATTTATTTATTTATTAAAAAAATAAAAAAAAATTGGGGTGATTGTTTTTGTGCTGCTAAAATTAACTGGAATTTTTCTGAATATATATATAATTGCTATTATTTTTGGGTGTTGCCGTGTGAG
The DNA here is from genome assembly GCA_038442645.1 of Agave tequilana. Classification (NCBI taxonomy): domain Eukaryota; kingdom Viridiplantae; phylum Streptophyta; class Magnoliopsida; order Asparagales; family Asparagaceae; genus Agave; species Agave tequilana. The sequence continues at coordinate 67,597 of JAVJIF010001426.1, read as the reverse complement.
TTGGATTCTTGCTGGTTGTTTCAATTTTATGGAGGATGACTAATCTTAGCATTTTAGCATTTGGTTGTCATTTGATTGGTGATCCTAAAATTGATCAAATCTGTGAATTACTTGGTGGGTTAGAGCTCCAAGTTTAGTGTTTTTTTTTCTCACGTCTTTTTGCTCACCGTTCTTTGTCCATCTGCCTGGGCCCTGGGTGAGGCCCAACGGACGGCTCACCCAGGGCCCAGGCAGATGGACAAAGGACGGTGAGCAAAAAGACGGTGAGAAAAAAAAAATTCTTGTGTGTTGTAGACTCTAAAAATTTATTAAATTTGTGGATTGCGTAGTTACTTGTAGAATATTGATGCTCAAATCAACGGTCTGCGATGCAACAATCTCTCGAGTATTGAACTCTTTTGTACCCTAACCCTAACCCTAACCCTAACCCAACACAGAATGTTCGATATTTTTGCCGTTGGTTCAGGATTCTTGTGTTGGACTCGGAGGAATTGTTCGAATAAAATTTCTACTAAGATCGAACCTTTTAGTTAGATTGTAGTGGGACTTTGACAAATTTGGGATATGCATAAAACAAATTTTATAGGAATTTTTAATTATGTGCAGTTTAAAGTTGTTAAATGTTGAGTTAGCACTCTAATTAATGAAATAATATTAATAATATTTCATAATGAACTCTAAAACAATTATTATCAATAAAAAATATTGGTCTGTAGACAATTTTTAACAATTATTATCTCATGCCCAAATGGCGGTTAAGATCATGTTGTTCTCACACCAATGGCTAAAACAAAAATTATAGAGTTCGAATGCTTTCTTTGCGTAGACAAAGGATGGAAGGAGATGAGATCATAGCAAGAAAATCTCTAGCAGTAACGTAAGATGTTTTTTCAGTGTGAGCATAAATATAATAAAAATTTCAATATAATCATAAATGTAATATGATAAGAGAGAGAAAAATAGTATCGCACTCATAAAGACTTGAGCTTGTAACATCAAATAACTTAGATTTATAAGATATCATTTGAACTAGAGCCGAAAATTGTTTTAAATTAGTAAAAATAATCTAAAAAGAAGAGTTTATATTATAAAAAAAAGTTACAAAATGTATGTACTATTTCATTATTTTATAAAATTTAATGTGAGCGTCTTCTCAAAGTATATGTGAGTCTGCCTCTAATTTTTTTTAAAGGTAAATTTTATGGTGTCTCAGAGGTGTCTCGGAGAGTGAGGTTTGAATTATCGCGCGCTTGAAAGCAAATCAAGTGGCTCACCGTTCGGTCACTCTCACGGACGCATGCATTGCTTCTTTGGACAGTAGATAATCGCATAACTCTCGAGTTGAGATTCAATTTTAATTGTTGTTGCAAACTTCATTTAAAATTGTAAGATAGGAAGTAAGAAAAGTAAAACCTTAGACTAGAACTGACTTTGGTCAAAATTTCACACGGTCAATTTCAAAATTCAGATGGGTCTGATCTCACATTAGGCAAACATGTAATCCTTAAAAATATATATAATTAAGCTAGAGAAGCAACCGAGTGGGGTCCTTCTCTCACATGGAGCCTAATCAGCTTGTGGATAAGAGTCATGCTCATTAATTTTGATTTTCATTTTGAGCATATAAAGCGAGATAAACTTTGGCTTTTTGGGAAAGACACGTAGATGAATTTTTCTCATTCAAATTCAATATAGATTATTTAAATTAAAGATTCACTCTGTTATAGTTGATCTACATTGTTAAGGGAGGTTAAAAATAAAAATTTAAGTGTTTTCAATATTTTGTTGCTACATCTAGTAGGCACAAAATAAACAGCTGAAATAGTGAGTTAATTAGTTTAACGATATAAAATATTTGAAACCTAACAAAAGTGTGTTTGATAGAATAGTTGAAATCTAATAAAAGTTGATGCATGAGCGTTTTAAATATTTAGATCATAACCGAATGACTGGATCGAGAATTTGTATGTCTAAAATCGTATATTTAAGTAATATGTTACTTTCGGCTGTTCATTTTGTGCTTGCTTGATGCATGAACAATAAAACTACAAAACGTTTGATTTTTTTATTTTTAATTACTTTAAATAATGTAAAACAATTTCAACAGAAGAATGTTATATTTGAATGTCATGACATTGAATTTGAGTGAGAGGATTTCATGATTAAATGTTTTCAGAAATAGTCAAGCCTATCTATATAAGATTTATGACTCATTCTTTAAATAAAAAACACAAGCTCATACATTGGAATAAATTGAAAAATGACCCAAAAATCAAATCCAAGACAAAGTTATTCGGTGGATAGATTTGAACCGAGGAACACGCCCCCAGTAAGACTCTAGCCTGTTGTGGCATGGGGCCTACGGGCTATGACATCTCGAGTTTTTTTTTTTTTTTTTTTTTTTTTTGGTTCGCCGGGGACGTTGCTCATCGCACGAGGTGAGCCGCCCATCGGTGGGGCCCACCGCATCAGCCGGCTCAGCACGCGCGGTGAGCACCGCCCCTGGTGAGCAAATTTTTTTTTTCATGACTTCACTTGTAATTTGTCAAGATAGGACGTCCTTTTATTTTGTTCATAATTACAACTGTAGGATTTGTTTGGTTATCGTAATTGACCGTAATTTGTAAGCCGTAATTGGTAAACTTTTTTACGGTTGTAAATGAGTTACATGCACGTAAGTTTTACGTTATTTGATTGGTAATATAAAATTGTAAGTGAGAAAATATACTGTGTTTTACGGTATTTGATTGTCGTAATGTGTAAGTCGTAGGTGAAAAGTTGACCGCAAAATTAACTATTTGGTGATTTAAAAATTTAAATATTGCATATAAATATTAAAAATATTAAATATTAAAAACAATCAATATTGGTATAAAAATAGTACAAAATTATATGACCACAAAATTAACTATAAGTAGGCTGTAAGTGAGTGGTAATTAGGTTGCATGAATTATTTACGAATTACCGTCCAAATAACATCGTAGTTATAATTAGACTGTAAGTCATTTATGAATTATCGACTTTCACAGTCTTTTACGCGAAACAGACAGTCGCGTATGTTGAATCCTTATAGATGTGTGTCAAATTACCTTTACAAAAAAAGCGAATAGTCATTTTCTTAACTCAATTGATATACAGTTATGATTAAAACACACAAACATTAGAAACTAGAAACACAGGGACTGTTTGTTTCGTCGCAAATGGCAGCAAGTCGCAAGTCGTAAAACCTATTTTTCATTTTTTGTTATTTGTTTTGCTGGAAAACAAGTTGCAAAATATAACTCTCATTTTCCTACTTACAGTTTCTACAGTTAATTTTGTGGCCATGTAAATCCCACTTGTAATACACTTGCAGTCCAAAACAGTTAATTGATAATCAATATAATTTAATATCATTAAATATTTAATAATTTTAATATTTTGTTTTTATTATTTTTAATATTATTTAATATTTAATATTTTATTATTTTAATTTAATAATTTTTTTAATATTGTTATTTAATACTCTATTATTTTATTAATATTTATACCAAATTTCTTAATATTTTATATAGAATTAATATTTTATTAATATAAAAATAATATGCTTTAATATAAAATTACTATATATTTAATTAATTTATTTTTTAATATAAATAATTACTTTATTAATATTATAATATACTTTATTAATATATTAACATTGTATTATGTTAATATTGTAATAATAATTCATTATAATAATATAATAATAATAGAGAGAAATGTAAATAAGCTGACACAGGAGGCAACTCCTCCTATGTCGCACTCAAAAATCATATTTCCCGAATGAATTTTCAAGATCCGACCGCACATTATCATCTTCATATTCTAAGATGTACACATATAAAAAATTAAGTGATTTGAAGTTTGTTTACTCTATTTTCTTTGGGTTCAAACATTAACGGTTTTTAATAATAGAACAAAATTGAACGATTAAATCAATGAGTAAACGAACTTCAAATCACTTGATTTTTTATATGTGTATATCTTAGAATATGAAGATGATAATGTGCGGTCGGATCTTGAAAATTCAATCAGGAAATACGATTTTTGAGTGTGACATAGGAGGGAGTTGCCTCCTGTGTCAGCTGATTTACATTTCTCTCATAATAATAATTATTATTAAATTTATAATTATATTTTACTTTATTAATTTTATATTTTATAATATTAAAATAATATTATAATAAATTTTAATATTATAATAATTTTTAAGTATTTATATTATTATAATATTATAACTATATATTTTTAATTTTCTTATGATTGTTTTAATATTTATGTTTTATTAGTATTCTTAAAATTTTTAATGTTCGTTAGATTTTCTTAAAATTTTATATTTATTTATTTAGTTAATATTTTACAAATTACACGAATATTTTATTAATATTATTATTATAAATAAAATATTAAAATTATTAGTATTTTATCTCAAATTATTAATACAATTTAATTTTCAATTATAGAATTAATTTAATAGTATTTATAATATTCAAATCACTGCAACAGTTAATTTTGTGGTCACCTTTAAACTTACGCTTTTACATTACCAACCAACACCGTAAAATACAATATACTTTACTAATAAAATACCTTAAACACAATATATTTTCTCATTTACACTTTCACTTACCAACCAAATACCGTAAAACACAATATATTTTTCCTACTACAGTTCACTTTTCCCATTCTCATTTTACGTCTTACGACTTGCAACCACTTGCAGCAAACAAACAGGCCTATAGTTTCTTTATATGCTTTGAATTACATTCATGTTGGTCATAATACGAGGTAGACTTAAATCCTTTGGGAAATGCCTAAAGCCGAAATGTCGATCGAAATGCCTATAGTTAAAATCTATAAAACTATAAGGAACGGGGCAAGCTAGCTCCTTCGAGCGAAGGACCATCCGCTCCTCCGTGCTCTGTCGATATAGTTCATCACTGTTGATGGACGGGCCAATGGGGAGAGAGGGGAAAAATATATTTTGTGAGCCCCATCTAAAACCTGATTTTTTCCTTTCTTCCTATCGGACTGTCCACTGATGGACGACCCACAGCGCGCGAAGAAGCTAACCTGCTACCATAAAGAAAAGCCATTGTGTGATCCGATGTAAGAGTGGATCGGGCCCAGGATAGGGCCTTTTTAGGGGCTGGTCTAGGGGCCGAAGGGCCTGCTTCCCAACTTAAATCTTGGACAATATCAAAACATTAAGCCCAGTGGATATTACTTTTGCCTAGATATTATTTCCCTCGGCCTGTTTAGTCCAGCCCATTAAACAAGGACCTCCTCTTCTCTATAATCTCTCTCTTTCGCAGCGATTGGGTCATTGCGAGCGCCGTTAGGGTTTTAAGGGTTTTGATTGATATTTTCTTTTTCTCCCTTTTAGGGTTAGGATTCTAAGAATGGTTAGCTCGCCGGTGCTGCAGCGATTTCTTGAGGTTTGATTCTTTACCATCCTCTCGATTATTTGATAATAACGAGTCATTGAATTCACCGGCTTGCTTAGTTCCGTAAGGTTCCTTGTTCGCAATGAATCAACTGAAGAAAAGGTTGGATTTTGATCCACAAAAAGTACTTTCTTTTTTTGAATCCATGCTTGTTTTCTAATATAATGATGATCCATGAAGAAAAAATGAGATTTTTTTTGGGTAGAAAGTTTAGATTTCGTTATTTTGGTCGTTATTTAGCAGCAACTTCTTGTAATCTGATGGCGTAGTTCTTACTTGTTAAATTCAGGAAGTTCAATAGAGTTTAGAACTTAGCAAATAATAACTCAGATGATGCTCATAACTCAATTGTGGCTTTTTTTAGTTGCTTTGATTATTTCAAGATATTTGGAATCGAATGATGAGACTCTTGTTAATTACTACGCAGCATCTCTGGATGTGATGAGCGTGTGTTTTCCACACGAGATTTCTGACATTCCAAACCTTTTCCTCACAAAAAGGATAAATGAAGGAAAAAAATATACATTTTCGCATTTTTTTCCTTTTATTAACTCAATAACCTTTTGTGTAGTTAACTATGCAATTGTATTATTTTATAATCTAAGTGGTTTCTATTAGTTTTTATTCACGTTTGTGCAATATTTATAGACTTTTGATAATGAACAACTTTGTTATATTGTTTTTGGAAATTTACACCAAAATTCCCCCTACTTTGTGGTTACTTTCAAAAAATAACCTGTGCAATTTTTTTTACACGAATATGCCTCCTATTTTTTTTTTAACTTTAATACCTGATAGTTGTTAACGGCTCACGGGCAATGATGACAATACCCTTTGGTGAACCACCCCTTTTTAAGAAAAAGTATTTATAAATTCTGCAATTTGTTCTCTCTCTAAACTTTTGACAAATTTTTCCCAAATTCAAATCCTCCAATTTCCCGTCAATTATATTCTTCATTGCACGTGAGCCATTAACAATTGTCAGGTATTAAAGTTAAAAAAAGTAGGTGGTATATTTGTGTAAAAAAATTTGTACACAACAAAGTATGACGTATTTTGGTGCAATTTCCCTATTGTTTTTCTCACACGTCCAAAGATGATATCTTGTATGCACATGCCTCATAGAGTAGCCTAAAGGTACTCGAGGTGCCTTTTCGCATCTCGTATCACACCTTCTGGTTTAGTTAGAAGGCAAACAGAAATTGGTTTTCATAAACCATCTTAGGCCTTTTTGAGGGGACTGTATTCATTTGATTTATCAAACACATGCAGGCCCCCAAGCAGCCTTAGACATTTTTGTTTCAGTCCTTTTACTTGTAGGGGGAAAAACTTACTTTCTTTGAATGCTCTATCTCAATTCTTTTTGTTTGGAATATATTGAAACTTTTTTGTAGCCTCACAAATAACCAGATGCTTTAGCACTTAGTCTTCATCTGGTCCAGACAGGGGCTCACATTGATCTTATTGGTTGTGTTGATGCACAACTTGGCTGAATCTTTTGAGGGTGAGGAACATTTTCTTTCCATTCCTTTCTTAGATTGATTCAGACATTTTTTAGTAATTACGAGTTAAGTTTTGTATATCCTCTCTACTGTGTTGCATTTGCATGCAGCAACAAACTGGTAGACGATGAAACTGTTGTTACTTTTGGATAATACTGGTTATGCGTCAAGATTTAGAAGTTCTTGCTATGAGGCTTCTTAATTCTAAATATGAAGTGGGAATTTTTAACATTCGAGTTTTCTAGTTCTATTTTTTTCCTCTCAGACTACATTGTATATCTCATATTGGTTAGACATCAACATGTATCCTTTAGTTCACCAAACTAGTAAGCATTTTAACCTACTGATTCGGACATATCTAGTTGTATTTATGTATATTTGATATCTAAGCATGCAAGTTTTCCTACAATATTTTCTTGTTTCTCCTATCTTTTTCAATAATGGGCCCCTTTGGTTAAGGGTGGAAGTGAGGAAGTGAGGAATTGAGGAAGTAGTAACAATTATCTTTAGAACATGGGAATTGGTTAGTAAGTTTTCCGGTGTTTCGATGTTGTTGGGAAGTGTGGTTTGGAAAATATTTTGTTTTTTCCGACGTTTGGATGGTAATGTGAAAGTGAAGTGGAAAAGTTGACTAGAAAGTTGACCGTAAAATAATATTAAAATAAAAATAATTAAGAAAAATAAAAAATAGACTATAATTAGGATGTAAGTGAGATTTACATGGTAAAAAATTAACTATTTTGTACTACAATTTATTAAAAATGTGATTTACATGACCACAAAATTAACTCACCATTTTTCTTACTTAGCCTATAATTTCAAGCAAGATCTAATTTTCTTAAAAATAGATCAAAACTTTGTCTCTTATTTCAAAAAGTTTTTATTTTTATATATTTTTATTATTATTATTATATTTTTTTTAATTTTTCTAAAGAAAAGGTAAAATCTAAAAAGAAAGTGGAAATCTAAAAAAAAGATAAAATCTAAAAATAAAATGGAAGACCTAAAAAAAAAATAATGAAAATCCTAAAAAATAAAAATCCTATAAAGAAAATAAAAAGTCCTATGTTAGTACATACCCCCCCATACCTATCTCATGCATTGTCCCCAATGTATGCAAGATGAAATGATTGATGCATGAAATAGGTAAAAGGTAAGAAACTACCCCCTCTGTCGCTTTGGACCCGCAGTGGTGCTGGGTCCAGCTGACTGTGATCTCCTCAGTGTCGCCTCAATGTTATCTAACCTAGAGGATTGCTCCTCTACCTTTTTCCTCAGTCTCACTTGCCCCCTAAAAATCTTCTTCATGCCCCTTCCAGATGGAGGACATGAAGGCATGTGTATCATGTGGGGGGTCCTGCCTCCAAAACTCGGGTTCATTTTCATCCGCAAAACTCTCCTCAGAGGAGGACTCTGCCGGTACATCCTCGGGCTGGACAGTAGGTGTCCAGACCGCATGCAAACAACTATTATACGAACTGGTAGGTCTCTCGGGTGCAACAAACACTCGGTCGAATGAATCAAATACATCAGCTGGTAGGAAAGTCCTACACAAACGTGTAATCAATATGGGATGGGAGTATTTGGCACCTCGTGTGCGTGAAGAGTTGGCTATCAGTGCATGGAAGATGACCTTATTCAAACAAACCGAGTGTTGACGAGTCATTAAATCATGTATAATTTGCAACACTGGTCTGTTGAAAGAGGAGGTGTGGTCAAGCCTTAAAATGTTTCGTTGGATCCAACGTTCAACGCAGTGAATATTTATAAATGTCGTGCTGGCTTTGAGCCCACGATCCTGCTCAGTACAACGAGCCCCCATAATAGTCATATACTCAATCAACGGGAGAGGCTCACTATGTTGTGTGATGGTTGGGACAGAGGTGATTTCCTCAAGAAGAGGAAGCGTGACAAGTAAGTCTCCTATGGGCATGTGTACAGTAAACTGGTACATGTGTGGATCAATTGATGCTTGGTCAATGTGTGTGTAAAACATTGTCACCAAGTCGGGACAATAAAATGCATCGGTCTCAGTGTTGTCGTACACTAGTGAATACCAATTCCTTGCCCTAATTCTCTCTAAAAATACATGCCCATATCCATTCACATCACATAAAATCATTGTTTTAAATATCGGCCGATATACCGGTATATCGGCCGAGATACCGGTATTTTATCTAAAACGATATGATAAGTGCAAAAATTTATCGGATATCGTTTTGGACCGATATTTGCCGATATATCGCCACGTGGCCGATATATCGGCCGATATCCGAGATGAAATATCCGATATATCAGCCCTTATAGTTACTTATTTGGATAATAATTATTATTTTTTACTTGAGAGATTGTTTTATTTTATTCTATGTTCATTATGGTATGTCAATGATGTTTTTAAATGATGTTTGGATAATAACTTATTTCTTTTTATAATCTCTTATATGTATTTACTATTGATATATCAACCGGTATTTAGTACCATACCGCGATATATCACCCGGTATCCGGTATCCGGTACATAATTTTACCAACCGGTATATCGCCGATATTCGATATTTAAAACACTGCATAAAATCCGCCCAAAGTCTTTCTCAACAAAAATTGGAGGTGCCATACTATGAATTTAAGATCAAAGCGGTAAAAAGAAGAGATTTAGAATTCGAACCACCCCCGGAATTCGTGGGGGGAAGAATTTCGATCTCTGCAGTGGATTCAGGAAGCTCTGAATGAAGATGTAGCACCAGATCACCAACAAGAACTTGAAATCGATCGGACAGACTCTGGCGGCGCGCAGGAGTCGTCAGAATTGCCGAGGCTGCGGTGGCTCGGCGGGCCGCGGTTGCGCAGATCGGAGAGAACTGGGAAAGGGAAAATTTCAGTGGCGGCGCTGGAGAAAGATTGTTTTAGATCTGAGATGAGTTTTCGTTTGAGGGAGTAAGTGTGTGGAAGAGGGGCTATTTATAGAAGGGAGAGAACTTTAGAATCCCACTTCTATCCCTAGGTTAAAAATGAATTTACCCTAGGGATTTGAAAGTTTTGAAAATAACTTTGACCCTAGGGACTTGGAATATGAGGAAACCTAGGAATTTAGAAAGATTTTGAATTTGGAAAGTGTGGAAACACTTTTATGCATAAAAATCCCTCCTTTATTTTTATTTCTTTTTTTTTAATTAATTTCTAAAAGAAGTGTAAAAGAAAGAAAATCTAAAAACTCTAAGTTAGTAATTTTTCTCCTTCCTTACTAACTTAGAGTTTTTAGATTTCTTTCTTTTACACTTCTTTTAGAAATTAATTAAAAAAAAAGAAATAAAAATAAAGGAGGGATTTTTCTCCTTCCTTACTAACTTAGAGTTTTTAGATTTTCTTTCTTTTACACTTCTTTTAGAAATTAATTAAAAAAAGAAATAAAAATAAAGGAGGGATTTTTATGCATAAATGAGTTTTCACACTTTCCAAATTCAAAATCTTTCTAAATTCCTAGGTTTCCTCATATTCCAAGTCCCTAGGGTCAAAGTTATTTTCAAAACTTTCAAATCCCTAGGGTAAATTCATTTTTAACCTAGGGATAGAAGTGGGATTCTAAAGTTCTCTCCCTTCTATAAATAGCCCCTCTTCCACACACTTCCTCCCTCAAACGAAAAACTCATCTCAGATCTAAAACAATCTTTCTCCAGCGCCGCCACTTAAATTTTCCCTTTCTCAGTTCTCTCCGATCTGCCGCAAAACCGCGGCCCCAGCCGAGCTTCTGCGGCAATTCTGACGACTCCTGCGCGCCGCCAGAGTCTGTTCCGATCGATTTCAAGTTCTTGTTGGTGATCTGGCTCTACATCTTCATTCAGAGCTTCCTGAATCCACTGCAGAGATCGAAATTCTTCCCCCCACGAATTCCGGGGGTGGTTCGAATTCTAAATCTCTTCTTTTTACCGCTTTGATCTTAAATTCATAGTATGACACCTCCATTTTTGTTGAGAAAGACTTTGGGCGGATTTTATGTGATGTGAATGGATATGGGCATGTATTTTTAGAGAGAATTAGGGCAAGGAATTGGTATTCACTAGTGTACGACAACACTGAGACCGATGCATTTTATTGTCCCGACTTGGTGACAATGTTTTACACACACATTGACCAAGCATCAATTGATCCACACATGTACCAGTTTACTGTACACATGCCCATAGGAGACTTACTTGTCACGCTTCCTCTTCTTGAGGAAATCACCTCTGTCCCAACCATCACACAACATAGCGAGCCTCTTCCGTTGATTGAGTATATGACTATTATGGGGGCTCGTTGTACTGAGCAGGATCGTGGGCTCAAAGCCAGCACGACATTTAGAAATATTCACTGCGTTGGACGTTGGATCCAACGAAACATTTTAGGGCTTGACCACACCTCCTCTTTCAACAGACCAGTGTTGCAAATTATACATGATTTAATGACTCGTCAACACTCGGTTTGTTTGAATAAGGTCATCTTCCATGCACTGATAGCCAACTCTTCACGCACACGAGGTGCCAAATACTCCCATCCCATATTGATTACACGCTTGTGTAGGACTTTCCTACCTGCTGATGTATTTGATTCATTCGACCGAGTGTTTGTTGCACCCGAGAGACCTACCAGTTCGTATAATAGTTGTTTGCATGCGGTCTGGACACCTACTGTCCAGCCCGAGTATCTACCGGTAGAGTCCTCCTCTGAGGAGAGTTTTGCGGATGAAGATGAACCCGAGTTTTGGAGGCAGGACCCCCCACATGATACACATGCCTTCATGTCCTCCATCTGGAAGGGCATGAAGAAGATTTTTAGGGGGCAAGTGAGACTGAGGAAAAAGGTAGAGGAGCAATCCTCTAGGTTAGATAACATTGAGGCGACACTGAGGAGATCACAGTCAGCTGGACCCAGCACCACTGCGGGTCCAAAGCGACAGAGGGGGTAGTTTCTTACCTTTTACCTATTTCATGCATCAATCATTTCATCTTGCATACATTGGGGACAATGCATGAGATAGGTATGGGGGGTATGTACTAACATAGGACTTTTTATTTTCTTTATAGGATTTTTATTTTTTAGGATTTTCATTATTTTTTTTTTAGGGCTTCCATTTTATTTTTAGATTTTATCTTTTTTCTAGATTTTCCACTTTCTTTTTAGATTTTACCTTTTCTTTTAGAAAAATTAAAAAAATATATATAATAATAATAATAATAATAAAAATATATAAAAATAAAAACTTTTTGAAATAAGAGACAAAGTTTTGATCTATTTTCAAGAAAATTAAGATGTATCTTAGAAATTAAGAAAGTCTTAATTATGACATCTTAAACCTAGTTAATTAACTGTAGCACTCTGGAAGTGAGGAAATTCTTGTGTAAAAGAGAAAAGATAAAAGGAAAAGAGATTTTCTTATTTTTCTTTTCCGGTGTTTGAAGTTTGAATAGATAGGGAAGTGAGCAATTATACTCCACTATTTCCTTACTTCCGCCCACTTCCTTGCAACCAAACAGCCCCAATATTGTGGAGAATTAAGTCAATTGTCTCTGCCGTTTCTCATGTTGATGATGCTATGATGAGGCTTTATACATGGACTAGAGTTTCTGATCTGGTCAATACCAGAATTTGAAGACAAACCCTTGGTTGTCTGAGCTCCCCAATGAGAACATTGAGAACAAAATAAGTGTTGACCTGCTGGCTTTATGACAATTTTGTGGGGGTACCTTGCATAAGTTTTACAGTGTAGTTGTTTCTTTGCCAAACTGTATATAATCACATCACCCTTCAAAGAACAAAGGGTAGATTTCTCCCTCCTCCTGTATAAATTGCCATAAACTTCATCTTCATCTTGAGACTAATCATTGCTAGAAAGCATCATGAGTTGCCAAACCTGTGCATTTCAATATTTCTCATTTCCAAACATTTTAGTTAAATTCTTGTCGCGTTGTTGAGAAGCTGATGCAAAATTATTCGCTTTATGCAGCATGAAGAACAGAAAGCTATGATCACTGAGATGGAGGAAGATCACGAGTGCGCGCGCTGATGGAACTCCTGGCAGCCATGTCACCTCTAGAGTTTTCTTAGAGCATCTCTAACGGGTGGCTGCATTTTGCAGACATCAAAGAATATATTTCATGGAATATGTTTAAATGGAGAGGTTGAATTTCATTCATGCCTTTTCAATTAGGATTTCATTTCAAACTTTTTATATTTTTTTTCTTGTTTTTAAAAAATTATAAAAATTACAAAGATTATAAAAGTTACTTTAATAATATAATATAATAATATAATATAATTGATATAATTAATATTAACATTATTATATAATATAAATTAAACAATCAGAATAAAGTAAACAGATATTAATGCATTTAATCTGTTTGGGTCATCTCAGAGAAAATATAAGAAATTGAAAAAAGGACATAAATAAGAAAAATGCATGAAAAATACTAAGAAGTCATTTTTACCCTGCCATTAATTTCCAAAATTTCCAATGTTGAAGACATGGAAATAAACAAAGCTGAATGATTTTTCTTAGTTTATAACAATTATTAAATTCTTTTTTAATTTTATTATACTTATTTTTTTCCTTTTGCGGTAGATTAAACGTGCTAGGATCTTATTTGGAGAAGATTTAGGAGAAGAGAAGGGACTTCAATTTGATCATATTTCTAAAGGTGTAGAAAAATGGGCAAATTCAAGGTTCTGGTCTCTTGCAATGTCCAAAACTTCAAAGATCTGATTCAAACTCTCCTAGCATCAACTTAAATGAATGAAGACAATGAGGGATATACTTCTATTGATGACAAGCTATCGCTAATGGAAGATTTAACTAGTTAGCCTACGATAACTGAAAATAATCTTGATATTGAAGCTCAAGAAATATTGAAGATTTTAGAAAGAGGGTAAGAACAATGTGAAAAGGATAACTAGGTTATGGTTGAAAATGATAAGAAAAAATTAGATCTTCAGTACGACGAGCAGGGATTTTGTGAAATGTGAGTATTTTTGAATTTAAAAAAATTTAAATAGAAACACAATCGGAGGTTCCTCATCAAATACCCCTAATCTTGAAACTATCACTAAGTATGATGATGGATATGTAGAAGGACAATATGCACGAGGTGGATATGAAGGAAGTCGATATGGAATATCGGTTACAGATCGGGTGGATATGGATGAGTTGATCTTCCAAAATATTAGTATTTTTCTTGTACTTGACGGGTTAAATATATTAATGTCTGTATTTTTTATTCTAAATGTTTAATTTATAGTATATACTAACATTAATAATAATGTTAATTATATTATATATTATATTTAAAATTATTTTTTATAATTTTTTAAAAACAAATAAAAGAAATGAAAAGTAGAAAACTCTTCCATTTATGCATATTTCATGAAATATTCTCCTTACGTGGTTGCAAAATGGAGATGCTATTATCAAATGTGTTCAAAGATACGCTGACATGACCAGTATCATTATGAAAAGGTTTCATTTGATAGTTTGCAATCATTTTTCGTGTGATCTTCTGAGCTAACCTAATTGCAGTTAGTTTGCAAAGCATCATTTATTGATGTTTGTTCTTTGCTTTTGTAGTGGAATGTAAAATTTCCTTGAGAAATGGATTTTGTAAATATGTTTTTTTGCTCGTCTTAATGTTTTAGAACTTAATGATTACAATTAATAAAGAAATGGTTCTTCTTTGTGCTTTTGTTATTTCTGTCCCATTGTTGATACTGTAAACAATTCCTTTTACTTCTGACATTAAGGGCAAAAATTTTGTCAAATATCAGTGACTTTCAGCCGTTTTGGGGGAAAAAAAATACTATGAACTCATTTTTTTTAAAAAATGTTATCATGAATTTTAGCACGTGCAAGAAACTACTACAAACTACCAAATGACTACTAATAGAAAAAAGGAAAAAGATGATTTTACCTTTGTCAGAGGGAGGGAGAGATCGCGAAGAGATAGGGTTGGCGGGGAGGAGGCAGAGGGGGTGGGAAGATTTTTATTTTTGCGCCCCCCCCCCCCCCCCCCCCCCCCCCCCAACCACATTGGAGAGGAGGGGGAGCGTAGGAAGGTGAGGGGAAGAGAAGATGACATAGGTGGGGGTTTTTTTTTTGTTTTTTTTTTTGGGAGGGATGAGATTTTTTTTTTTTTTTTTAAATTGATGATGGAGATTGAGAAGAAGGAAATGGTAATTTGGTCATTTATTTGTCACATGATATGTGTGGTGGATAAAAATTGGCTCATCGTGGATCGACCTACCACAAGCGAAGTTTAGGCATTTCCCGGGGGGTGTTACATGTCAGAGCACGCACGGAAAAGACACCTTTCCGGTTATGAACACCGGTGTGGCGTTGGTCTAAGATTATTGGGCGTGAGAATTAGTAGTCAAAATGGAAAGGTGGGTGGACCGAGTAAAAGATAACTGTTGACGTCTAATGGTGAACTGGAATAGGAAAACTTCTCGTGTATTGGATGAACTAGCATAGGAAACCGCTAGTGTAATGGAATTGTGGACTTGAACAGGAAAATTTCCAGTGCAGTGGTGATATGTGTGTTTGCTCTGATGATTAGGAAAGCGATCGATCCCCCTCTCCTAGGAGAAGAAGGATCATATATACCTGCCATGGATGATAGCGTGGAGGTGAAATTGGGGAATGGTTGTATTTACACGATTTGCGCATGCTGGATTTGATGTAATGGTCGTGATCACTGGCATTGATTAATCGGGTTTGCATGCCGAAGAATCTGTTGCCATGTATAATCGCCCGTTTTAATGTAAGGGTGTTAAACATCTTCAACGTGGGGAGGATAGTGTTGTGTAACGCTAGGTGGAGACTCGGTGGGTTGTTGTTGAGAGACTCGGACTTGGAGTTGGAGACTTTGGTTGTGGACGGTTCCGGAGTGATAACGCCTTCGGAGTGGTAAGTATGGATTTGAATTTGGGTAAGCCCCTGGGAGGTCAGGAGAGGTGGAGGATCTGGGATGGATTCAGGGACTGGTGAGTGTCTCGGAAAAAGCTTTTGGTAGCTTTGACACGTAGCCGTGGTTAAATTTTGACCACTATAGATGTCCCAACTTCCCTGCTTGTCAGAGCCCGTGGAAGGGAAATCGGGGAATGGAAGTTGCTTGGAAGGGGTCTTTAATGCCTTAACTCATTTTGGCGCGTGTAGGAAGATTGTACGACAGATCTCTTCGGATTACTACGGATCTTCTGGAGTTAATAGGAGATTGCACAACCGACTGCTAGTTATCATATCGGTCGGCTGGATCCCTCAAAAGCTGTATCTTGCGTCCTTTCGAATTCAGGCGTCATTATGGCTGAGATTTTAAGGCTTCATGTCTTGGCGGTGGCGGTTGACCTTCTGTCGATTCTGTTGACCGAAAATCTCGGGACATGAACCGACTTTTCAGGAATTGATGATTTGACTTGAAGGTGATTCAGCTTCTCGTCAATCTATAAATAGAGAAAAAACCTCGAGAGGAAATCACTTCTGCCATCTTCTTCAAAAATTCTTGCTTTAGAATTCCTTCTTCTTGTGTGGGCTGCCATGTTCTTTTCCCTCTTCATTAGATGAAGGAAGGAGGGGGAGGATGATGGCGAGAAAGTGGTGATCAGGCTCTCTATTCTGGGGAATCTAATTGGCATATTGCATCAGCAATCGTGAAAGGCATGTTACGTCGCATTAACAACCATGACAGGGCGTCGCCATCAGGTGTGACAGGTGGGAGTCTTACTTCGATCGGAAGTGGTACTTATCCTGGGCAGTTTTGGATTGCTAGAGCGATTTCACAGTCGTCCAACATGTCTTGTATGCTTCAGTTTGTTCGGACGCCACTGCCTCGCTTTCGGAGGGCTTCTTGGGAGCCATCTTGTGCTTCCTGTAACACAAGAAGAATGGTGACGTCGGCTTGGCTTCCTTGGAGTCATGGGAGCCGATGTTGGGACATATGATTGACTGTTCAAGACTCGTGGCGCGGATGAAGATGGGCAATTGCTTTCGGGAGACGTCCTCCGATGAATAGATCTTTGTTGTTCGAAATTTGGGGTTTGTTAATGGTGTCAGGATTGGAGTGTTCGGATCTGGATTACTTGTATGTCTTTTCATAAAAAATGTAAACACGGATATGTAAAAGGGATTTGTATTACTCTTGTCAGATGTAATCAAATATATTTAATGGAATCTATTCGGAATGAAAAGTTTTTTGGAATAGAAAATGTGTGTGTGTGTGTATTTGGAATTGAAATGGTTGTTTGGATCTGCCTGATTTGTTTTTACCGTTGGCTTTTGGAATTGATATGATCATGCCTATTCAGAGTGCTAATTTATCTCTGGTATGGTTAGTTAGATATGGAGTGATTTGACGAGTTTTGCGTCGTTATTTTCTAGTGGGAGAGATCCCAACAGCGGAACCTACAAACTTCGGAGGGCTCTGAGAGGGAAAAATCCCTGCAATAAAATAGAGACTTCGAGTGAGGGACACTCCCACAACGGAAGGTTTCAATCACATGTTGGCTAACTGAGATGGAGCCTGTAGGCTGGTGCTTGTGTTGCTGACTCCGAGTGGGGGACACTCACACAACAGGACGTACAAACATTTTGGATCTGATGGGGGACACTCCCCTCAGCAGGGCAGGGACTCCGAGCAGGGGATACTCCCACAGCGAACAATTTTGACTGCTCGTAAGCTAATTGAGATGGAGTCCGTAGGTTGGTACTTGCATTACCGCCTCCGAGTAAGGGACACTCTCACAATGAGACGTACAAGTATTTGAAATTCTGATGGGGGACACTTATCAGCACGGGGGATGCGCACACAAGATGCAATGAAACATCTTAGATCAATTGTAAATATAATGAAAGTCAATATGAGTGTATCAGGGTGGATTAATAAAATTATGTATACTTAGCTTTTAATCGCATGAAACCGGTACGTCGAGAGAATAATCCAAATAAGAAAACTCGCATGTACATACCCTCTGACTTGTGCATTTATCGGCTAAATATACATAATTCATGTTAATTCGAGACAAACAGTACATCCAGGCATATGCAAAGACTATGATATTGGAATAAAAGTGGTTTGCGTTCGAATAATTTCGGGACGATCATATCTTTCTGGACTGTTTAATCTGTACCTCCAGTAGGGTCGGTTGGTTTGGAGTGTTTTGGCAAGCTTATGGTGTTGTCTCCAAGAATGGTACCTGCAAACTTGATCTATCGATAGTTTGGATGTGTCAACTCCGAGTGGAGGTGGTAACCATCAGCGGAGTGGCGATCCGGACCTCCGAATAAGGAAATCCCAACAACGGAGTTGGATTTAATAGGGATTCTGAGTGAGAGACATTCCCACAACGGAGGGTTTTCGATTGCCCGTGGGCTAACAGAGAGGGAGCCCGTAGGTTAGTGCTTGCGTTGCTGATTCTGAGTGGAGGGCACTCTCATAACGGGATGTACAAGTATTTTGGATTTGATAGGGGACACTCCCATCGCAGGGCGGAGAGTCCGAGTAGGAGACACCCCACAACGAAGGTTTTTGACTGCTCGTAAATTGAGATGGAGATCATAGGTTGTTGCTTGCCTTGCTAACTCCGAGTGAGGGATACTCCCACAATGGGACGTACAAGTATTTTGGATCTGATGAGGACACTCCCGTCAGCAGCGTGGCACTAAAACGGTTAGGAGCAAAAATGTATTTATTTCATAATTTGATACAATACATTAAACTTAATTGAAATATAAGGGGAGTCGACGGAGGAGGTACTCCCCTGTCTTTATTCGAGGCGCGTGATCACTAAATCACCTTGTACTGAGTGATCAAGTGTTGGGGTTAGGAGGTGGTGGACCATTCAGTTGTCCTGATTCAGAGGCCGCTCTGGAGTAATAATGTACTCTTTGAGAAATTCTTGGCGCACAAGTTCTTCCATGCACCATCGGAGGCTTAGGGAAATGATTGATCCCAGTGTAGTGGCGGTATGTGTGTGCTCTGAGGATTAGGGATACGATCGATTCCCCTTTCCTAGGAGAATGATCATATATATCTGACATGAATGCTGACATGGAGGCGGAATTGGCAGATCGTTGTATCTACATGATATGCACATGCTAGATTTGGTGTAACAATTGTGATCAGTGGTGTTGATTAGTCGAGATTGCATGTCGGAGAATCTGCTGTCATGTATAACCACCTGCTTTAATGTAGGAGCCTTACACGTCTTCAACGTGGGGAAGATGGTGCTGCGTAACGGCATGCAGAGATTTCGATGGGCTGTTGTTGAGAGTCTCGGACTCGGAGTTGGATACTTGGCTGTGGAGGGTTCCGGAGTGATAAAGCCTTCGAATTGGCAGATATAGTTTCAGATTTGAGTGTCTTCGGAACGGGGGTAACCTTAGGGAGGTCAGGAGAGACGGAAGTTTCGAGATGAATTCAAGAATTTTTGTGGATATCTCAGAAAAAGCTCTTGGTAGCTTGGACACGTGTCATCATCGTAGCGATGATCAAATTTTGACCGCTACAATATGCACGTGTCAGTTGTCTTAAATCAGAGTTTACGGAGAGTATTTTTTTCCCCTAAAATCTCCATAGACGTTCGCCGTAGTGTTTTTCAATTTTAAAGTTTGTAATTTTTTTTTCAAAATGATTGAAAATTTATGGTATTTTACTGAAATATTTACCAGCCAGAAGCCCAATTCAAAACAGGAGATTCTCTAATAGCCGAATCCAAATTTAAATTGATTTACCCAAATTCCTAGAAAAGAATCCCTAATAGACTCTAATAGTTGAGATTTGAGAATCGGAGGCTACACATTCAGTCTAATTGATAGGAAAGAGTATTTGATCCCATTTTTTCCTTCCAAAATTTATTTTCTCTACTAGTATTATTCTGTTTCAAAGTCCCAACTTTTGAGCAATGACTCTGAGTGGAAAACATATAGTATAATCAGAGATGGTGAAAAGAGAGTGTAGGAATTTTCCAACCCAATTCAGTTCAAAGTCAAAAGTAGGAGCTTTCCAAAGAATTGACTTTATCTAATTTTGGATTTTCTATTTTGCATGACCATTTTCCAAACTATTATTAATTTTAATATCAAATTTTTTTAATACTCAGGGTACACATATTTATTTATTTATTTGATTGTTTGAAGACTTATATGTAATATTACTCTGTGGGCATAGCTACTTTCGGGCCCCCCTCTCTCCCTGATGTGGCCCCGATCAGGCTCTGAGTTTGATCTCTAGAGGTCGTCGTCGAATCCCATCGTGTGGTTGAGTTAATTTAAGGAGGGAAAAAATAGTCAGAGTCTAGTGTTACGGTAGATTAATATTGAAAATTCAATTGGTGAGAGACTAAATAAAATATTAATCATGAAAATTCAAAATAAGAATTTTGATAGAGGAAGGAAATCCATCCCTCTGCGGTCACATACTTGCTCTGGTTAGATTTAGGAATGGTGAGAGACTAAATAAAACATTCTCGTCTTAATTAATTAGCTACAGAATAAAACAATAAATGAGGTACTTTAGAATTTTTCTACCTTAATCTAGATAAGTACAATGTCTAGGGTGAGCCTATTCTCGAAACAACATTTACCTTTAAATCAGTAGAATGGGTGTGAAGAATCTTAAGATGACACATGTTTTTTATTCTTCTTGAAGAGTGTTAGTTTTTGTGAAATATTTTCTTTTGATTTTGTACAGAAGCCAGCAAAGCCTACTTTTTATGAATTATTGAAATTTTTAGCCTAAAAGTCCCAAGGAAGAACCCAACAATGGTTATACTTTTTTTTTGCCCGAAGATTTACCTGTAACATTACTTGGTTGAGTCCACTTAAGGCCTGTTTGGTTAAAGGTGGAAGTGAGGAAGTGAGGAATTGAGGAAGTAATAATAATTCTCTTTGGAACTTGGGAATTGGTTAGTAAGTTTTCCGGTGTTTGGATGTTATTAGGAAGTGTGGTTTGGAAATATTTTGTCTTTTCCGGTGTTTGGATGATAATGTGAAAGTGGAAGTGGAAAAGTTGACCATAAAATTGACCATAAAATAATATTAAAATAAAAATTAATTAAGAAAAATAAAAAATAAACTGTAATTAGAATGCAAGTGAGATTTATATGGTCAAAAAATTAACTATTTTGTACTACATTTTATTACAAATGAGATTTACATGATCACAAAATTAACTGTAGCACTCTGAAAGTAAGAAAATGATTGTGTAAAAGAGAAAAGATAAAAAGAAAAGAGGTTTTCTTATTTTCTTTTTCCGGTCTTTTCCGCCCACTTTTCCGGTATTAGAGTCGAACGCGAAACTTCTGAACACATGAGGAGAGGTGATGCCACTCGGCCAAAGACGCAGAGCAAAACCTGATAATATATTAAACGGGCCTTGGGAGGCCCATCAATCTAAGTCCATCCAACAAGGATAAAGATTGACCTGTGCCATAGTTGAAATGACCATGATGCCTTTCATTTAAATGTGGTCACATTTAGCAAGATAGATATGCTCTATTATTTGTTACTCATTAGTATTTACTTCAGTATTTATTAGTATTTATTGCTCATATCTCGGGTTTCTATGACCGATGGAGGGACTTTGGTCGGAACCAAGACCTGAACCCCTAAAGACTCTATCTTGCAGGTCATTTCGGACTCCTGAGGCACTTCACCCTCCCTTCAAAACTCCAGAATCAAAGTGGGCCTCAGAATCAGACCTAGCAGGCGGAGACCCATTTTCTCATACTTCATCACTGCCATTTTAAACAAAGTTGCAGGAGGCCACCTACAATTAAGACTTCTCTAAATTAGAGAAGCATAAGGAATTTAATTGAAGAAGGAAGGTCATTGCCAATTTGTTTTAACAACTAATTAACAAACCTCTGTTTTAATATTTGTCTTGACAATTTCTACATCCACCCCAACTGCCACCACCATCATAATCACCTGGTCAAAATGCTTGAAACATGGCTCCCATTGCACAAAAAATATCAATCAATAACTCCTTATAAAATATTAGTTAGCTCCTACTTTTTGTTTATGTGTGATTATGCTTGGCTTTGATGTTTATATCAATCTAATTAGCACATTAGGGAAGCATATTAATGTCCTAATACATAGCAAGATGATAAGCATGTTTTTGAATTTGTTTTTTATTTTATTTTCATTTTATTTTGAAAAAGATTGTAATTTAATACGAGCAGCATTTGAATCCTAGATCTTTTGCATAACTCTAAGAGACTGTACTATTTGCTTGCTACCTTTTTTGAGCCATGGGACTACAATTTGGTCCTCGGAGATAATATTGTTCGGAATTAAAAAATAAAAAATTTTGCTACAACTACCCACTTTGTTTCATAATTAGGAAAAAAAACTTAGCTTCATAATTTTATTTGCTAGAGTTTCATTCATGTCAGCATAATCCGGTTCCTCTCCACCACCACTTCTTTATATATTTGTATGTCCTCTTTTATCCTTTCCTATCACACCTGGCATTGCTCTCCCTCTCAATCTTGACCCGATGCAGAGTTATTTACGGGTCGACGTACGCAGTCACGTCGCTGCATGGGTTAGAAGGGGGATTGTTGATGATGGCGATTGACTTTTTGCAGATCTGATTTGTTCGTTCTCGTTATGAGTTTTATTTATGTTTAGATCTGAAAAATATGAGGGATCAATCGATCTGAAAAGCATTAGGGGTCATCATAAAAGTCACCTCCAATTAAAATTTCTGGATTAATATAAAATGTTAAATGAATTTTTATAAAAAATTTCTTTTTGAAAAAAACTTTGAAATAGTCGTGCGCCCCACACGTGCTTATTTTTATTTTTTGTTTTTCTAAATAAAAATACTGGTTGGTCTTAACTTTCCAGCCTTGGGCCAACTTCCCGATCACTTCAGGCGACTCCGCGGTCAAAATGCGGCGTCAAATATGTGGTTACCAAACTACCCTTCCCACCAGTCTCCCCTCAAGAATGGCATCCTCGTAATTAGGTCGAAGCAACCAGTCCTCATGGGTAAACAAGGCAATATCCCCTTTGTACATAAATACACTGAAACAGCCAATAACCGCTCGCCACGCGTAAAAAATACTCCACTTGGTCTCCTTTTTCTCTGTCCTCAGCTCTAAACCTCTCTCCTGTCGGAGGGAGGAGGAGAGGAGAGGAAAGGAATCGTGTCACGTGACGAGGAGCTCGCCGGAACCCTAGAATTGACGGCGGATGAGGGCGGGGATTGATTCGAGACGCTAGTGGAAGCAGAAGAAGGGGTGGGGGTGGGGCTTTGTTTTCTCCTCCACTCCGGATCTCGCGCCCAGGGTCTGGGTTCTGGAAACGTCTAGAAGCTTTTCTAATGTCCGGGGCGGCAGTGCCTCGGGGTACGGATCCCTCCGCCATCGGCGGAGAGGCGGGGCCTAGGGTTTACGAGGTCTGGAAAGGGAGCAATGTAAGTTTGCGATCTCTTTTGTTGGTTTTGGAAATTTACTGGTTGTGTTTGAATAATTTGGGGTTTTGGTTCTTTAATTGTTAGTTTATTATGGGGGTTTGATTTTGTTGTTGGAGGTTAGGAAGAAATTTAGCTTCTTTTGGCGGAAAATTATCTGTATACGTGCAAAAATTGTTACTTTATGGTGGAAGTGTGCAGCGAAAGGAATTATCCAAATAATTGATGATGAAGAGCTAGAAATAGAAACCACTGTTCTTTTAGAAGAGGTAGAAAAACATGGGTAGCTTATTTTAAGTGATTATCCTTTTCTGTAGATGAGGAAGTATCCGCGTGAAGTTATTCTTTTGAATACATTTGTTGTTGTGGAGAGTGTACAATTCACCCATGGAGAGTAACCTTGCTTGCAAGTTTGTGTTGTCATTTTATTGGCACTCTAGATCAGCGTAGGGGCAGGGCTGTAACTGATTGATCATGTTGATGCAATATTAACAACCAGGAACCTGACTGAAAGTTTAGCAGTCCCTTTTTTGTTTGTTCTGGTAATTCAATTTTACAATTGGGTCCATACTGTGCATTAGAAATTTCTTTAAAATAGGTCTATCAAGCACCGCAAGAGGATATTTGTATTGCAAGGTCAACCAGAATGGTGATTTGTTTGTAGATGTTGCAGCTTCACATAAGCATGTCTGAGGACAGACTAGTTGTCTAAAATCAAATGGCCAAAAGCCGTCATGTGCTTGTATTTCACTAAGTAGATTTACGAAAAATTTAAGAGATTGCATTTTCAAAATTTGTATGTGATAACTGATAAGCAGAACGGGCTAGGTTAAGCAATATTTCTGAATTCCAAATGATGACTAACTTAAGCATACCCTAGAAATAGAGATTACAAGATCAAAGGATATATTCTGCTTTCTCTTTAGATAAACCTTAAATTTTCTTCCTAAAGTCGATATTCCATCAACTTGAATGTCTTAAGCTTTGCCTTTATTTACAGGTCATACAAAAGTCTCAGATTATCTCTATCATTCCAGACCTTTCCCAACAAGGATCAAGCTGTAAAATAAATCATGCTAGGCTGACCCAGCTTTTGATGATGCAAAAACAACTATGCTAACTAATGTGAAACTTTTGCCTCAGCTTTAAAGGAGCATGGACATAATTAAAGGGATACATGTGCTTCAAGATGTCGCTACCAAAGTTAGCTATATGTTATAAAAATGAAACCTTAAAATAAAATATGAAGGTCATGTTTTCTAACATAGACTGACAGCTGTCAAGCACTGTATTCAGATGGCCAAGGTTATGTTTATATGCATTGCTGGGGGCTGGTGTTGCTCGTGTTTGATGAGTGGAAACTGATTTTCTTACATCACCATGTTTCGGATTGCCATTTACCTCATACAATCTTTTGTATTTTTTGGGTTTATGCTTCTTCTGAACACGTTTCCAAATAAGACTCATATGGGATCTCTATTTATTGAACGTTATGATAGTTGAGAGCTTAAATATGTGACAAAATTGAAGCTAGCAGCTTTCCTATGCAGTGTAGTACTAGCCTATAGCACAAGGCATCATACATGCAAGTACTTGGACGCATTGATTCTTCGAAATAGGCCAAGTACCCGTATCTGATGCATATCTAATACATTCAATTGTTTGATACTTCTATATGAATTCAACAAGTATCAGGTTTAAAACAACAATTAGATATAGATCAGATACTTTATAGATTCGTCCAAATTCAATTAAAATCGATCAATAGTCCATCTATGAACTTGTTATAAATGAAATAAGGTAGTGAAAAATGATTTTAACCCCACAATCCACTAACTTTATGCAATTTTCGCTCAACTTATTTCAAAATTTCTCAACACCTTTTCTCTATGATTAAATTATAAAATATTATAATGACATATATAAATATATAAATAATATGTTATATGTTATTTCTCTATATCACTGTATCAACATAGCTAGATCATTGTGTGAGAATACTTACTAGGATTATTTTCTTACAACTGTTTAGGATAACAGCTATTGCGGCTCAGATCTTAGAGAATTTACCGTCATTGTTTGAACTACAAACAAATAACAAAGTTACCTATTCTTGCTTTGAAATACGTGAAAACTAGTAAAGTGGAAAGAAAAGATCGAATTCACATAGACTTGTTGAAAACCACAATTTTAAAATCTTAAATTATTTTTTTAATCTAGTTTTAAAACACATGATTTGAATTTTAGAATTTAAGTTAAGAAAATTAAAATGTTGAACTTTATCAATATGAGCAAACTTGAGGATTGAGAACCACTACCATGTACATAGAGATTCTTTTCTTATGCTTTCATTACTGTTTTGCATTTACTTCAATCTTTAGAATTTATCTTTCTAAAAAACTGGATATTTAGCAATAAACTCAATGTACTCTTTTATTTCTATCTCAGATTAAGCCACAAATAATTGCGACATTCTTTTTGTGAAGGAATCCCTCAAAAGTCGACTTGATCTAATAAAATTAAGAGTTTTTATTTAAATATATTTTAAATTAATTTAAACTTAAGATGAATTATGAAATAAATCCACACTGAAGTGAAAAACAATCCATCAAAACCGATAAAACTTAGATTAAACTAAAATCAGGCATTAATAATATAGCAAAAGAGAACAGAAATATGAAGGAGCAACTCTACAAATTCATGAAGCGGAACCCTCTCCCCAAGGGAATATTCTCAGCCACTCATGATGGAGAGTCTAATTAATTGAGAATAAAAACAAGAAAAAGCAAAGAGAGAGCATGACAATGAAAGAAAATAATTGATTAAATAATTTTCTTGTTACAACTCTGAAAAAACAAAACTTACTCTAAAACTCTTTTACAAAAGAGAGAAATAAAACTCGTACAAAAATCCTCTTCCTATAGCCTTTCTTTCTTAGTCCTTTTATAGGAAGAATAGAAGCACATGTTTCTTTCAATCATTCCAATATGTTTCCTTAAAATGCTCCAACATGTTTCTTTCATTCATTCCTTTGATTTCAGCATGTAATTTGGATGGAGAAAATTCTTAAAGCTTCAATCACTCATTTGATTTCGACATGTGATTTGGATGGAGAAAATCTTTGGAGCTTTGGTTTGCACTTAAGTCTTTAGCCCATTCAACTTAGTTCAACACTTGATTAATTTCATTTTTGATCTTTTGCTGCACCCAAACTTACTTGCTCAACACTAAATGACTTGTATAGCTTTTCGATTCCCTACACAACAAAGACACACGAATTAACTATAATTAAACAAAAGTGATGTACTAACAAATATGCAACTTAGGTATAAAATGTGTATAAATATGCCTTTATCAACAACTGTACTGATCACCTACTGTTTTTCAAATGCCATTAGAATGCCTATTGACCATATGTGGAGCGTACTTATTCCATATATTAGATGTTTTTTCCCTCAAACATGAGCATGCTGCAGATAACCTTAATAATGGCCATATTTCGCTTTTTACTCGGGCATTTGGTTGAAGTTTATTTGTCCCTTAAACTGTTGTTTCCAGGAATGATTAATAACAACCTTTGGACTTTGCTTTGCAGATATTTTGTCTTCAAGGAAGGTTGATATTTGGACCAGATGTGAGGTCTTTGTTTCTCACCATATTTCTCATTGTTGCTCCCGTCTCAGTATTTTGCGTATTTGTAGCCAGAAAACTAATGGATGATTTTCACCATTGGGGAATTTCAATAATGGTTGTTGCCATTGTATTCACCTTATATGTGAGTATTTTCTGTTCTATTCTTTATTGATATTTCCTGTAACCTTTTTTTTCTTCCAGCAAATAGATTTTGATGAATTTAACTGATCTACAAGTAAACTTGTATTTAAATTTGATTTTTGTTATCATGATATTTGTCCTGGTGTGAGTATTTTAAATGTTTCTGCTTTTTGGAATATATGCACTGATTTAAGAAGGTTCTCGCTTTAGATACTTAAGGCAGGATATGACCATCAAGGCCCAGGATCCACCCAACAGTACCAGTTTGGTATCATTATTCCGAGTCGTAAATTAAAAAAATGTTAACAAGTTTTCTACAGTGATTTGTGGCTAAAAGTGTTTTTTATTTGTATTGTCAATATGTAAGTTGTTATTGTCAGTCTCAAGTCTCTTTATAGTGTTCTTTCATTGCAAATACTTCTCAAGATTAATACAAGGAAGAACTGTATTCTTATACTCTACAATTGTCAATTATGCCTTAGACTTAAAAGGAGGGAACAGTTTGTATTCTTACTCCATATGATTATATTGTTTTATCTCAAACTCCTGTTCCTATTTTGGAATAGCAGCAGAGTCCTTTGTGAGGGCCTTCTTTCTCTCACGGTTGACCGAAACATACACTGCAACTTATCTCTTCAATCCCTTCCCACACTTAATCCTAGATACTCAACGTTTGGTGGCTTCATTTTCTCATCCGGACTTATTGTGAGCTTGTTTAGCGTAAAAAGTGTATTGTGTTTCGGGGAAAAGGGGCAGTATGTCCCTCATTAATTTCTGCCCCCATGCCATCTCCAAGAGCTAAGTAGGTGGAGATGCATGTCAGAAGGCTGATCTGAGTCTACGGTGGCCTGTTTGTCCCTTAACTGCAGCTCTGCTACTTATAATTTTTTGTTACTTTTTCTCCTCTTCTATCTAGGTGGTTCCATGACAAAGGACGTAGTATGAGAGTGCTGGATCTTGTCCTAGTGGAGCTTTCTTCTTTTGTGTAACTACCGATCTAAGCTTGAAGAAACCCTAAGGAATCTTGTAGACAGTTGCTACCTGTAGAGGTAAATTACCAAGGGGGGAACTTATCTACATTCAAATTATAAACAGGAATGTAAATCAAACTTAAACATTAGATAATTATGAGGAAAACCCAATGAGGGAAAAATCACGGGGAGGAGAGAGGAAATTCACTAGTTTGCCAAGGTTATAGTGAATTTGCAGAGCTATCTTGTGTTTACAATCTTTCTGGGATAAAAATGACCCTCTTTCTTTAATCCAGATCTCAGTGTATAAATACTCTGAGAGTCATAACTGATTGTGCGGTCATGCGGATCTCCATATCCGCATGACTTGCATGTTGTGATTCTCTTGTAACTGTCCAGATTGTCTTGGTTGTTGTGATTGACGTGCAGAAATATCCGCCTCTATCTGTAGCAGCCTGCGATAGATTGGAGGCATTATAGCGTTTTAAACGTGAGAGCGACCTGGTAGTGTGATTATCTCTGCATATCGGGGAATCCCGTTGCTAGCTGTATCCAGTAGTGGAGGTGAAAGATTTCACAGTGGGCAGGCTTCTGACCTGCCAAATACCTTAGCCAAATTTCTTCTTGGGCAGGTACTCGATCTCGGGGAGACGCTCAGACTCTTTTCTCGGGCCTGGTCGGTGAGGTCTCGAAAAGGTATTCGGGCTTTCTCCTCGGGCCTGGCTGAAGTGGTCTTCTGACATACTGGGCTTACTATTTCCCTTAGAATGATCCTGATGAAGTAGGACAAGTGTCACGATCCTGATGAAGATCAGAATCTGACCACTAAAGATGTGCCCCCTCTGTCTCCTCGAAGTCTCTGGAAGGAGGGGAGCGTACTTATTCGATCTCGGATCAGGATTTCTCTGGATAGTTGGAGAGCTCTTTGTACTTCGTGGAAGAGCGGTTGAAATGCCTATACGTATTCTGAAATCTCGATGCAAGTGGATACCTAAGTCAGTACGACATGCCTTTGGGAATTGGACCGTTAAACAACTAGAAAATTAATGAATGAGATCGTGTGGCAGAGACGGTTGATACCTGACTGATTCGATATGCCAATAAATTGCGAGATACTAACTGACTTCTTGGGGTGGTTGAGAATTTGAATAGGAGATAATCTGGTTTCTTTATTTATAAATAGGGCGGATCCCTGGAAGAAGTGCCTATCTTCTCAAGAATTTCTGCCCCAATCTTCTTGTTCTGGTGGATGGCGATGTTGTTCTTCCTCTTCATTCGAGGGAGAAGATAGAGATGGTTGGCTCAGTATATCAGTCTTTGCGATGATCTTGTCGCAAAACATCAGTTTTCGTGACAAGATCCTGTTGCCAGAGAAGGTAAGGAGGGCTCTTGCTTGCTCTTGCTTTGACTTGATTTGCTCGTAGCTTGGTGTTCTGAGACCCTCTTTGCTGGTGGCGGATGAGGTAGGAGTGAGGATTGTCTTGGGCGACACCTCCGATCGTCGTTTTTCATGTCTGACTGTCTTCACTCCTGGTTGAATCCTGTCGCTCTTGTCATTAGAGATTCTTTCCTTAAGGTGAGGCACAAGAAGGAAGCATGAGGGTGCCTTGGGATGCCGTTGATGAAGCATTACTCTTTTTGAAGCTCTGACCTCTTCCTCATAATGAAGGGGGTGTTTGGCTTCCTTGGAGACGTGTTCTGGTCGGAGAGGAGAAAGTTCCTCATCTGGACGATCTCCTATTTTTATGTAGGAATCTCCCCGAGCTTCCTCCGAGATCTGTGGAAGGTGGCGTGAACAGTAAGGTCGTGTCTATGTGAAGCGTTCTTCGACAGGCAAATCTTTGTTTGCTTCAGCGCCAAGAACTTATTCGGTAGGTCTAGACGGGAAGGAGCGCATTTATCTGCATTTTTTCTTCAAAAAAGCAAACACAAATGGGTGAGAGATCTTGTATTACTCTTGTTAGATGTAACCAAGTGTGTATTTGAATGGATGTAATCAGAAATTTGTAATAAAAGTGTTAAATCTTGAGAAAATGAAAATGTTGTTTTGATCTTACCTAGTTTGTTTTACGACTATTTTTGTCTGGAATTGAATGTCTCCTAGTGGCATTTGCTTTAACTCAGAGATATTTGATAATGGCATATGGATGTTCTGGAATGTCAGGCGTTGGTTTGGCGTGTAGTTCTCGAGTGGATATTGAACCCACAACAATACCTATAATTTTTGTCCTCCGAGTGGGGGAAATCCCAGTTGCGGAGTCGGGTTCATATTCTCTTCCGAGTGGGGGAAATCTCATCAACAGAGCTACTAAGTCGGGACTGAGAGGGGAAAACCCCTGCAGCAGTGTCGTGAATGGCTGTAGAGGAGCCCGTGTTGCTGCCTCCGAGTGGAGGAAAATTCCATATCGGGACATACAGACCAGGTGTTGGAAGTAATTATGATGCTCACTCAAGCATACAATGAGACATTAAATAAAATGTTAGATGCAAATGCTGGTAAACTTGGTTGTATGAGCTTAACTTACGGATTCACGAGATTAGTACGTCGAGAGAATAATTCAAATAAGAAAACCCTCATAGATATACCTTACATCTCATGTTTCATTGATCGAGCACATACAACCTGAGTTGCCCTAGACTGCCAAATTGTCAAGCACATTCAAAACTGAAACCATACCTGAAATTTTTCGTTTTTGGGAGATCAATAGGACCTGCAAAAAATTGGTCTGAAGTGGGGGTATCACCCAGCGATAGATTGGATGCGTTTGTTCTGGATAGGGGCCCTTATCTGATCTGACGATTCGGTACCTCTAATGTGGGAGTAAACCTAAGAGTTGACCTTCGTGTGGGGGAAATCTCACAACGGAGCTGTCTCTCGAGTGGGAAAAAAATTTCATCATCAGAATATGGATGGCAACTCTTTGGCAGGGTGGTATTCTCCGTATCGGAATATGGATGGGAGGACTCTGGCAGAGAAAAACTATCAGGGGTTCATCTGCCTGTAGGTTCAGATAAGGGAGCCGGTAAGCTAGTGTTTGTGCTCAGAGTGGGAAAACCTCATCAGCGGAACATCAAGCGAGGGCTCTGAGAGGGGATAATCCCTGCAACAGAGTGGAGGACTTTAGGGGAAATCTTACAGCGGAGGGTTTTGACTCTTGTAAGATAGCCGAGAGAGTGCCCGTGGGCATGTCTACGTTGACACTTCTGAGTGGGGGGATCTCATCAGTAGAGTGCACAAACACAATCTTCCGAGTGGGGGAAATCCCATCAGCGGAGAACTTTTGGGCGCATCTGAGTGGGAAAATCTCATTATCGGGGAGTGTGGATAGATGGATTGCAATGGATGGATGAGAGGGCCCGTCGGTATGACTATGCTGACACTTTAGAGTGGAAAAATCCCCTCAGTGAAGTGTACAGACACAATCCTCTGAGTGAGGAAAATCCCTTCAGCGGAGAACTTCTGGCCGCCTCCGAGTGGGGTAATCCCATTATCAGGGTGTGTGGATCGATGAATTGTAATGGATGGATGGATTGTTATGGATGGATGAATGATTTGCCGTGGATGGATGGGCGGATTGCCGTGGATGGATTGGTGGATTGCCGTGGATGGATGTATCGTCGTGGATGGATGTATTGCGTGGATGGATGTATTGTCGTGATTAGGCGGTGAGGTAGCTTGGCCTCCACGATCCGCTTATGGATCAGCTCGTCAAGGGCATGGAGATCGGGAGACCTATTGCTCTCGGGCTCGCCCTTCATGTCGAGTTATTCTGGAGCTGTTAAAAGAGCTGCCTTAACTGCTCTTGCTCTCGGAAGATGTTTTCGCGATCGAGAGCCCTCTGCTCCAGCTCGCGATCGGATTGCTCTTGTTGTTCCTTTATTTACTCTTTCATTTCGTAGAGCGTCTGAAGGAGTTGGTCTTCGCTCTACTGCGACGGTCGGACATCGGTGGAAGGTTCTTGCTGTGAGACGGAGCCGATGTCCTCAGTATGTGGTTGATTGTTGGTTGGAGGAGGGTCGTGCCTCCAATGGCTGCGATGGCTTTGCCTTTGGATGTCGCACCATTGACGATTCGTTTCCGTGGGGCCATCGTTGATCTGGAAGAGAATTTTTGAGAAAGGTTATGCGGAGAGATATCTTGAGTGTAGGGACTCAGCTCTTAATGAAAACACCAAAATGCAAAAGTAAATTACCACGGGGGGAACTAATCTACATTTAAATGTAAACATGAATGTAAATCAAACACAAATACTAGAGATTACTGAAAAATCTAATGAGGGAAAAACCACGAGGGGGAGAGAGAGAGGAAATTCACTTAGTTTGCCAAGGTTACAATGAATTTGCAGACTATCTTGTGTTTGCAATCTTTCTAGGTTCAAATTCGCCCTCTTTCTTTGATCCAGATTTCAGTGTATAAATACACTGAGAGTCATAACTGATAGCGCGGGTCGTGCGGATCTCCATATCCCCATGAATTGCATGATCTGATTCTCTTGTAATTGCTCGGATCATCGCCTTGGTTGTTGTGATTGACGTGCTCAAATATCCGTCTCCATCTGTAGCGGCCTGCGCTGGATTGGAGGCATTACAACGTTTTAAACGTGAGAATGACCCGGTAGTGTGATTATCTCCGCAGATCGGTGAATCCCATTGCTGAGCTGTATCGAGTAGTGGAGGTGAAAGATTTCGCAGTGGGCCTGCCTTGTGGGGATCAGGGCTTCCGACCCGCCAAATGCCTTAGCCAAATTTCTTCTCGGGAACTCGGGTTGAAATGATCTCGGGGAGGCGCTTGGGCTCGTTTCTCGGGCCTGACCGGTGTGGTCTCGGTAAGGTACTCAAGCTTTCTTCTCGGGCCTGATTGAGTGGTCTTCTGGCACACGGGCTTGCTGTTTCACTCGGGACGATCCTGATGAAGTGGGACACGTGTTGCGATCCTGATGAAGATCCTGACCACTACACTATCTCATGATCAGCTATGATGTTTATGCAATTTCCAGCACATACTGCACTACCGGATTCACACAAAATACAAAAGATATCATAAAGTGAAGTAGTTCATCTTATAAGTTGTGACTGGGTGCAGAAACTTGTGCTCTCTGTTTGGAAAGATCTGTTGAGGGAACTTGGTATTGTTATATTGTTTCTAAATGTCTGGAGGACTTATGCTATCCATTTTGTTCAAATAAATAAAACAATGGCCAAAATGCTCGGATATTTCATTGCAATAGTCTGAATACCCAAGATCTTTCTCTTGCTTTTTATATTAAATTCTATGGGAATTCAAGAGAACTGTGAGGTAATGATGTTTGGGAATAGTATAGAGTCTATTTTATGTCATAACATATTCATGTTGTATAGGAGGAACAAAGGAGATTTGTGTACATATTTGTATGGTTAAGCTTGATATAGAATAACATATCCACGTTTTGAGTGATACATGCTTTCTAGGATAGTAAAACTCTGATAATATGAAACTGAATTTAGATGGTTATTTAAAGAATCCAGTTTCTGTTGGACTACCAATTACCAAAGAGGTAAAGAGGCAATGATATTGTACATGATAGGCAGAGGGAAGAGTTCAAGCAATTATTTAGAAGCATATTGTGAATTCGTAAAAATATGATGGGCATCATGTTTTAGAACGGTTACATGATGAAGTCCTATTGTTATAAAAGGTACGGTACTGATCTATCCTATATAGTTGTAGGAGCAGAAATCATATTCAAAATCTCTCAGTGATGGTTTCTCTTCTCCAAGTTCTCTTCTTACTCTTCTTTCTATTTGAGTTCCCTAAAATGATAACTATTATAGTGTTTTCCTTCTCTTTTTCCATATCTTTCAACGTCTTCCCTTCTTGTTTTACTATGTTATATTTCCTTTTCCCCATAGATAATTTGAAACCCATGGTTTCCTATGTTCTATGTTTCAAAGGGATCTTCTCCTTTAGTGACTTCTGTTTCATATCCTGTTTCAAACCCTTGAGGGATTCAAACTAGTTTTTGGCAAATTTTATTTTCTCTAAGGAAAATGCCAATATCACTGATTTGTTAATTGAAACAGCTTTAATCATCCAAGCAATAAAAAAAATCATCTAGAATGCTTGGGAAATTAAGCTGTCCATGCAATAACACTACTCCAGGCAATAATATTAAAGTTGTTTAGAAGTATTGAACTCTCCATGTGACTTTGTTTCGAGTAACAACATCATGTAGCCAGCCAAATTTAAACAAGCATTGGGGTTCCCGGATTGTATAGTGTATGTGCACATCTTAAGTGTCACTCCCTCCACAATGATGATTTCAAGAGGTTGGTTTGTTATCTCTACTGGTGGTGACATGGTGAACAGAATCTGGGAAGATATTATGTAGGTTATAAGAAGATTGTGGATGCTGGGTTTGACTAACCGCATGGTGCTTAATTGCTGGGACCTCCATGATAGCGACAAGATTAATCAGGTTGCTCTCTCTGTAAATGGTGATCCTCAGTAGTTCCAGTTCTTATAATCAGGCTATGCTGTCATCCCGTCACTCTTTCCGTGACAAACTAGCAGGTATTTCCTGTGTTTCTATGCTAACCAGTTCTCAAGGCAACACTGTCCTTCTGTTCTGTTGGAGAGAAACATAACAAATTACAGAAATACCCTCCATCTCTCTTATACTTTTTATAGGTCAACCTGAGAAGTGAGAAGAAAAGGCAATATCTGTTTCCTCATCAGTAGCCTATTTGACCATATTAGGTAGTGCAAATAGTACATCTTATTCGTATTGTACTTGTCCTCCATTAGTCATTGACTCGTTGAATGAAGAGCTTAATAGTCAAATGTAGCGAGTTTTGTAGTTTTTGCTTTCCTTGGTAAATTTACTCTGCACGAGGGCCAAGTTATTCGTTATTTTTTAGTTTTATATCCTTCACCGCCTATGATTCAATTTATGGGATCAAAATCAATACCAAAAGCAAATAGCTTCATAAAATTTAATTAAATCATCATTCCATCTCAAAGTCCACTACAGGGCTATATATAGCCTACAATATGTGCACCACACGTGCAAATTATTGATAAACATCAAATCTAGCCAAATCTAGATTCAAATAACTCCTAAATCTCAGCCAAATCTAATCAAATCTTCATTCAAATATAAATTCTAAATCTGAATAAATACTAGTAAATCTGAGCCGTCCGATTCCCATCACTTGAATATTTTATAGTTTCTAACTTCCGAGCCTTGTACTACTTCTGAATCATTTGTCTTTGATAAAGTTTTTAATGGTATCATGTCATTTCCATTTCATAAATTGATTGGGAATAATACCAAAACAAAAGCACGTAAGTAACTCTTTGAGAATAGACAGGTAGATTTTCTATGTAATTCATCCAACATTGTGAACAATAACTGTAAGAGGTGTATTTGGAAAACCGCTTGGGCTTTTGTCTTGGGGATTCACTCATGCTGTGTAAGATTAAAAGGCACTATGCAGCCTAAAGACGATAAGTTGTTTGTTGTACTAATTAAGGGAGGGCGATTTCGCTTCTTCGGGGAATATTTATTAGACTGCAAGAAAATAAAAATCATATGATGGAGTTTTTTTACCTATACATCAACTAGAGTGCTCACTAAAAAAAAAGATTTAAAAGTTTTTTAGCTGATAAATTGCTTGTATTCCAGTGCATTAATTGATTTTGTTAACCTTTTGAAAAACATTTAATGCACCATAAAGCAGAGAAATTGGACAAATATGGAAGCAACTTCAATTGCTGCAAACTTTTTAAATTTTCTTGCAAAGGTTAAGCAAGAAGTGTGTTGTCAGGCCACATCTATCTCTACTATATAATGCAAACTCTTGAGTCCTAATAGTCGTCTCATAGTCCGCTCTTACGTCTCTTTATATTTTTTAACAAGTCAAAAAGTTACTTTACAGCTAACACAACAAATTCTATGTCCCTCCCTCATTGATTATTATATGGGCCTAACTTTTTGTTGGCTTTCAATTGTTTTAATGCCACATTTATTATATCATTCAAACTATAAGTTATTTAATCAAGTATTTGGCTACTCAATTATGAATTCTATAATATTATTTGATAATATAAGTATTTAATTATATCCTAATTTCAGGTAGCAAATAATTTTTTTAATCTGAATTTCTTTCTATCAAAATACTGTTTGTTTTTATTAACACGTTCATCACACGTGCCAAAACCTAGTGCATATAGAGAAAACAGTCATGACTCATGAGGTGATGTCTCTTAAAATATGTGGAACTTGCAGGTCAAGAGCAAGATCTGGCAGCTGCACTTTTTGCCTTCCATTTATCGTTTCTTTTTCTTTTATTCTACTTTTTACCATACGGAACCAGATCTAGATGCTTTCTGGAAGTAGTTCCGTAGATTGCATGATGGAGCATGAAAATTGAAATCCATATAATTGGGGTGCAAATACACAATATTATTTTCCGCAAGGTGATCTACAACATCCAAACTACCATGAAATAACAAATCAAGTGTTCTTAGCATATCTCCTAATGTCAGGTAGCAAAAAATTTGACGTGCTCAGAAAATTGATTATAATGTTTGCTTGATGCATAAGTATGTTGGTAAATATTCATATTTTGTTTCAGGTTGTTGCCTTTTATTCTTCACTCTTAATGATGTCAAAATTCAATTTTGGTAGTCCTTCATGCAATCTGCAGTGGAAGATCTTGCATCCAGTACTTCTGAAAGTAGTCCTTGCATTGTACACAAAATGATGCTAATGAATGCAATGAAAGACCTTTGTCCCAGGTCTTTCGCGTCTGATACATGAATCATTTTTATTCAACTCTATTTTGGTTATCTCTTTGGTTAAGTTAGCAGCTACAGACTCTCATGTCTTTGTTTATCTCTTTGATGTTCTAAATATCCCCGATATAACCCCGATATTGCGCCGATATTGCGTTTACAGCACCTAGCCGCAATGATTTGGTACATCCAAACAGATATAGCGTTTTTCATCCAAAATCGCTGATAAATAGGCATGGACCCGATATATCGGCCGCAATTTCGGCGATTTTGGACCCGATATAGCGTTTTACACCCAGTTTCTAGGTTAGGTATTTGGGTAATTCGAGTGATGTGACAATGTGACATTTTTGAAGATTCTACACTTGGATAGTGATTATGGATTCATAGGCTTAATACAAGTTATCGAGTTAAGTATATCTTAACATATAAGTATGATTTTTTTTGTAGATTTATATAATTTATGCATATATTATCCTATTGAGATGCGATTTAAGACAAGAAGATATGTATGTTTACAGTCCGATTTTGACATCCAATTTTTGAAAATATCCCCGATATATCCCCATCTCCGATACATTTTTCCGGCCGATGTAGCCACTGTGGCTGCCATTTAGAACACTGGGGACCAAGCTAACCTGGAATCTGTGAGCTGTAAGAACATACCCAACATAGCAACTTGAGAACCTAGGCAATTGCCTGTTAAAATATAGAATTAATGCTTGAGCAGCCACTGATATCTCTTCTATATTACTGTATTATTTTGTAAGATGTTACTTTCAATCATTTTCAATAATTCTTTTTCTTTTTTGTGTTGCATGACTTGTCCAGATCTCAAATTGCTTCTAGCTGTATTTGACTGGTTCCTTTTTTCCTTCCTCTTTTGTTTGCTTTTTTCCTTTCTATACTTTTCGTAATTATTTAAACCTTTTCCTTTTCCTTATAGGAAATTAACGTAGGTTTTGTGTTCCAGGGGTTAATTCTTCTTCTTCTTACCTCTGGAAGAGATCCTGGTATAATACCTCGTAATGCCCATCCTCCAGAACTAGAGGGCTACGATGCAGATACGGAAGTCGGGGCTGGCCAGACTCCGCAACTACGGTTACCTCGAATGAAAGATGTTGTTGTAAATGGAATCACTGTGAAGGTTAAATATTGTGACACTTGCATGCTGTACAGACCTCCTCGCTGTTCCCACTGTTCAATTTGCAATAACTGCGTGGAACGGTTTGACCACCACTGTCCTTGGGTTGGCCAATGCATTGGACTTGTAAGTTGTATGAATGTTGAAAGTTAGATGGTTCTTGGTTTGTTTCCCGTTTAAAATTCTGGAATTGCTCCTGAGTTTTCAGCTGAGTGCTTATTCTGCTTTTTCTGCGACTATCAGTCAGTCAATTCTTGAAGTTTTTTGAAATTAATGAATTTCATGGATTACTTCGAATTATTTCCAAAATTTGGAGATTTTTTCTATAAAATATTCATTAAATGATTTATTTAGCAATTATCTATTAATGATATAGTTCATTGTGAATTTTTTTTTACTTTTGCATATTACATTTTTATTTTATTTTCTTTGTCAGAAAATAAAAATATGATATATCTTTTATCTGCCTCTCTTTGCTCCCTTTCGTTATAGCTTGTTAAAGAAACATTAACCATGAGTTTGGAGAATTTGCCCCACATTTTTAAAAATCTGAGCTAAATATCTGGACCGAAAAGTTTCTATTAAACTATTTTTCTAAAACCTCTAGAAGTTAGGGAAAAGAATTTGAATGACTAATCAATCAGTTGTCCGCAATTTTTGTAAAGTTAATGTTGTTGATATTTTCACACGAAGTGTTCTTTAAATATTGCTTGTCCTTTTACTTTGGTATCCTCATTTTTGGTGATGTATGCTGATCAATGTTTGATTTTGTGGGATGCAGCGGAATTACAGATTCTTTTATATGTTTGTTTTCTCCACTACCCTTCTCTGCATCTATGTATTTGGGTTCTGTTGGGTATATATCAAGAGAATTATGGATTATGAGCACAGCAGTATCTGGAGGGCAATGAGCAAGACACCTGCTTCCATTGTTCTGATAGTTTACACTTTCGTGTGCATGTGGTTCGTTGGTGGCCTCTCCATATTCCATTTATATCTCATTGGCACTAACCAGGTAATTTAGAGGGAACATACTTCAAAGAAATGTGTCTTTATAAAGTTTCTCAGGTAGTCTACGGTGCTATCTAGAGGATTTGACTTTTTGTCTTATTGGTGCAAACTATGCAAATCAAATGAAAAATTATATCATCTATCTAGATTTGCATCAGTTCAAAATTGGAATGCTTATAAACTATCTTTAGATCTATAAAGTTGCTAACTAACTGAAATTGTGTTGTATGGTTCTGAACTATTTCTTTTGATCATGATCAGAGATTGATTTTCAATTTTCAAGGTTCTGAGCGATGAATCTGTTCAATCTACTGTAAACTTTTTTGTGAAGAGCTGGCGTATGGATGGAATTTATTATCTTTAGGCGTTTTTATATCATAGATCACATCTAGTGAGTGTGTTTAGATTCTACCTCTGATAAGGTTTTGCTCAAGTCCTGTTGATAGCAGCCAGGTCCAACTCTCTTTACACGCATGTTAAACATTTATTACTGTGGAATTAAGGCTTTTGACGAATTTCATTTATGGTGGGTGATGGCTTGCCTTTCACTGCATTTGTTGAACTCTATTGGAACTGTTCAGGAAAAGAAAACCACTATTGCACCATGCACAATCCTCATCTCTCTTTAATGAATAATAATCCATCAGTTCAACAGCAAGGATGACATCCCATCAATTCAGACATACAAAAAATGAGAAATGTTTGGTCGATATCATATTGAAGACTCTGGTACAACAACAACAACAACTAAGCCATTTATCCCGATTATTTGGGTAGGCTACATGAACCAAAAAAAGAATTACGCCGGATCTGGCACATGGATCAGCTTTCTCCACTCATTCCTATCAAGCAACATGTCTTCATTAAAACATTTAGCATCTATATCTTGTTGTATCACTTCCATCCATGTTTCTTCAGTCTCCCCTTCGCTCTTTTAGCTTGCCCTAAGTTGATAAGTTCTACTCGTCAGACTGGTGCATCTGTAGGTCTACATCGCACATGACCAATGTTGGCCCAAAGGCCTTCCACTCTAGTTTTGATGATGATCAACTCATGTAGTTATGTTTACTAATAATCTTGTGATTCTAAGTTACAGATCATTAGCAAAGATATTAGTTGATGATTAGCTTCAACAAGGAGTTTAGAAGCTTATCATGGTGATTCCAGGGCTCAAGCTTCAAGATCTACCTTGCATAGCTCATGGATGGAGTTTGTGGATCGAGTCAACTTGGAGATGAAGATCGTCAAGAAGACTTAGGTATCCATAGTTTAGTTTAGTGTGTTTTAGATCCATTTGTAAAGCTTAGTATAGTTGATATGCTCAAGTGCACAATACACACACATTTCATGTTTTTGATTGAATCAGTTTTGGATACATATATCGGGTTTTGGATTTGAACCAGTTTTAGTTCTATTGATCTGCTTGACACCCTTCTATAGTTATTATCATAACTTTTTATTTTTATATTCAAATAACATGATTTAACTTGCATTTAAAAGATAACTTTCAGATCTAAATTTCTTATTTAATAACCATTTTCAGATTCTAATTTTAAAGTTGTCAAATATTTGGTTGAAATATGTTCTTGTTCTGAAAATAGATTACAGTTTCTGTTTTGACACCTGTCAGTGTTTTATTGATAACTTTCACATCCAAACTGATATTGATTTGATTTAAGTTGCATTAGAAGTAGACTTCAATATCTACAACTTCATCCTATATACTTATTCCCAAATTCGAACATTTTAGACCTCAAATATGTGCTCCAATATGACCTATTTTGCTGCCTGCCAGGCTGGGCTGGTCGACAAGTCCGGTCGACCGTGCCAAGCCAACGGTCGACCGGCCGGTCGACCGGACGTGCACGGTTTCGTGCACGTCGGCTGTTTCTGTAGACGGTCGACCGTGCGGTCGACCGACTGTAAGCAGATTGGTCTCTGTTTATCTGGGTCGACCGCCAGGTCGACCGGCAGCTGTCAACGGCTATTTTTTGACTGTTGGACGGTCGACCGGGCGGTCGACCGCCAGGCCAGTCAGGCTGCCACATCAGCCTAACGGCTAGTTTTTCCTAGGGGCTATATATACCCCATTTCTCCATTGTTTTGGCTAAGATTTTAAGAGCTCATTTTCACCCATTCTCTGGTTTTAAAAGAAGTTTTCAAAAGAGTTTTTAGTGCTAAAAAGATTTATTCTTTTTTGTTTTAGGTTTTTGGAAAAATAAAAGATATTGGGAGATTTATCTTGTTCTTCATTTCTATCATTTACAAAGGATTTTTCCCAAGTATTTTTCTTTGATTTCTTGATTTCCAAACACCTAGTTTTCCACACTTGAGCCATATCTTCTATCCTAACCTATTAGGATCTTGTTTTGTGGAAAAGAGGAAAGAAAAGAGAGTTTGTGGTTTTGGAACCACTTGTTGTAAACACCCTTATTCTTGTTGTATCCCTCTTTGGTAGAGGTGATCGGGTGATTGGGTTGCTCCCTCTTTGGTAGAGGTGGAGTTTGGTTTGTATCCCTCAAGTGTGAGGTGGTTGAGTTTGGTTGCAAACCTCTTCGGTAGAGGTGGTTGTGGTTGTGTTGGTAGTTGGCCTCGGTGGAGGTTGTTGTATTGAGAGAGGAGTTTGGTACTCCTTGTGTTGTAACAAATCCTCTTCGGTAGAGGTTCCCTCGGTGGGAGATAGTGGATTGGAAATCCTACACGGTGGTGTAGGCGAGGATGTAGAGTTAGGGGCTCGAACCTCGAAACATATCTTGGTCTTTGCGATTGATCCATTATCTCTCAACTCTTACTCTCTTTACTTTGTGCAAGCATCATTTCATTCAAGCATCATTCTTTCATTGCATACATATCTTATACATTGCTTGTGTTGCCTTGCATCTTTTATATTGCAATTTCATTTTTATATGCTTGGCTTGATTGTGTGTGCACATATTTCATATTGCTTGGATTGCTTGTGTGTGTGTGCCTAACTTATACTCATCCAACAAGAGCTTCACATAGCACCTCAACTCATTTCAAGGGGAATCAAGAGGAGTTAGTCCAGAGCCCTTCACGGGGAATTCGGCTACACTTGTTGTATTGTATTAAGTTTGTGCAACATTTGCATTAGCTTCCGCATTTAGAGCATTTAGTTTCTAGATTAGCACCTACACCTATTCACCCCCCTCTAGGTGTACTTTCAATTGGTATCAGAGCTAGTGCTCCTGATACTTAGGCTTAACATCCTAGGAGTGAGATCCTTTGCTTGCTAATCTTGTTTGCATTTGTTTGCTTGTTTGCACACATATAGTTTATACCATGGACTTCATGACCCCACCTAGCTTTGACCCTTCTAACATTGTTGTTTGGAAGTATAGGATGTCCATGTATTTGAAGACCCTAGGTTTACATGTCTTTCTTGCCGCTACCAAGAAATGCTACCTTGGTAATGGTGATCATATAGGGGCCAATGCACAAGCCTTAGAGGCTATTAGAAGCACATTACCTAAAGATTATCTTATGTGTGTT
Organism: Agave tequilana; assembly: GCA_038442645.1. Taxonomy (NCBI): domain Eukaryota; kingdom Viridiplantae; phylum Streptophyta; class Magnoliopsida; order Asparagales; family Asparagaceae; genus Agave; species Agave tequilana. The sequence continues at coordinate 24,996 of JAVJIF010001426.1, read as the reverse complement.
TCTAACATTGATTCCGCTTTTGCAGTGTGGAATCTATTATCAACAACCACCACCTCCGAGCTTCAAATGCCTATTCAACAAGAGGAGGAGACTAGTGGCGAATCCGATTCACAATGCTTCATGGTCCAAGGGAATGACTCCCTTGAGGTACATTCGGAATCCCACTTAGATAGTGATGATGCTAGTTCTTCATGTGATGATTTTGATGCCTATGCTTTAAATGAAGAACTATCTATTGTATGTGAAAAATTGATTGAAAAATATAAGATTTTGAAAAAGAAAAGTCTAAAAATTGAAAATGAAAATAAGAGTTTGCATTCTAAACTCGATAATGTTTTGCAAGAAAAGGTTGAGGTCTATAATGAAAGGGATTCATTGAGATCTAAATTGGAACTTGCACTAAAAGAAAATGAATTTTTAAAATCTAAAAATGATTGTGATACACTTTTGAAGAAAAATGAAAACTTGTCTTCAAAAATTAATTTTGTTTTAAAAGAGAATGTTGCTTTGAAAAATAAAATTATTTCTATTTCTAATGATTTAGATGCATGTTTGAAGAAAAAGGATGTCTTACAAAATAAGATAGATGCACATGTTTGCCATGCTAGGGTAGTTCCATCACCTAATGCATGTACCTCTTCTTCTAGAATTAATGATGATATTTGTTTGCTTAAGAAGAGTGTAGATTGTTTGGGCTCCACTTTGAGCCAATGTGTAGAAGGGCATACATGTTTGGAAACTTTGTTTCGCAAGAAACAAGTTCCATCTTTTCATGCACACCCTCCACGGCATACACATGCTCCTCACGGATACCATCACACGTATGCTCATGTGTACACTTGTACACATTGTGGACGTAGGGGCCACCTTGCTAAATTTTGTTTTGATAGATTAAATATTGATAATTTAGCAAAAAAATTTATTTGGGTTAGAGAAGGTACTAACCCCCATGGACCCAAAAGAGTATGGGTACCAAAAACTACCCCTCCAATTTTTGATGTAGGTGTGGGTTCTCACATGACGTGAGAATGATGGCACCTTGGAGTGGATGCGTTCCGAGCCTAAAGGAGATCATTTGGATGCATCACCTTCAAGGGAAGAGATGGTGGGATGACCACCTCGGTTTGGAGAATTAGAGAAGTGCCCTCATCGGTTTGGTATAAATCTCTAACTCTCATAGTTATTATTTACATGCTCTCATATTCATTTGTTTCTAGCATGTTTTTCATTGTCTTTGGATTAGTATGTAAATGCCATGATTATTAGATCCTTGACATACATTTATAGTATTTGAGACACACATGCTTATATGAACCCATATTTAGTGTTCTCACCGTTTGTTTAGCTATAATGTACATCATGAATTTAATACATGTGAATTTACATAGTAATCATGTTTTGGTTTTATCATGATGAGTTTTAGCTTGATGCTTCATGTGGTGATAACATGTTTAAATGTAGATTTTATCAAAACTTGTATTATACATGTACAAATAGTGAGCTACATTTGTTTCTTATACATTTGCACTTCATGCTCATTTGTACTCACTATATGCACACGTATGAGCTAGTTTTGATGATTTGTTCATTTATACTTGTTATGACTTGAATATTTGTTTAAGTGTTAGTTTTCATTAAGACTATATGTATACTTGTACATATAATGGGCCACAAATAAATCTTTATATATGTTTGGGCATGAATGCTTATTTGTACCCATTAGATGTGCTAGTATAGTCTAGTTTTGATGATTCATACATTTTAAACTTGTATTCCCATTTTTGAATTTGTTTGAAAAATTATGTGTTTTCCATTTCATGTATATGTTTATTTTGCCAAACTTGAAGATATACATGTATACCCTTTGAGTCATTTGTCTTTCATGCAAATATCTATTATGGACTCAAAGTATGTTTAAGGGATATGTATGTATGCTTCTTGTGTTGACAAATCATACATATACCTTGAAAAGAATTGGTATCGAATTGTTTTAATGAAAAGCTAAATTTTCATACTTTTCATGCTATTCATATTTTGTTTTCATGAATTGGTATTTAAACTTCATGTATATGCTTATCTTGTCCAAACTATTAGATATACATGACTATCCTTTTGAGCCACATGCCTTCATGCATATATCCTTGTGGACTCGTTTGTATCTTGGATATGTATGTATACTTTAGTTTGTATTAGACATACATATACCTTGAAGGTTAAATATTTTTGATGATTTCTTGTTTAAAGGAATAATTGAGCTTAATTGAACAAATTTTCATGATTGTGATCTCCATACTTGACTTGTACACTCACATTTATTATTTGCTCATATTTTGTTTTCATGAGACATTTTTATACTTAATTGAATAGAGTGTTGATCATCATGTGGATTTCAATTTTATGAAAAATGATTTGTATTTATTCCTTGCTTGAAGGATTTCGTACTAGTTAACAAAACTTCTCATTTTAACTAGTTCGTATTCTTCGTTATAATATGAGATATACACTTGACCCTATTCTTTCAATTGGTATCATTGAACACTTTCAATTGGTATCAATTTTGATCTTTTTGTATACTCATATATGGTTTGTATATGTATGCTTACTCTTTCAAGAATATCAATGTCAATTGGTATCTAATTTTCATACATATATGTTTTATTTGTGCCTACTATATTCCTTTATCTTAGAGCACAAAAATTTGTTTATGTTAAGCTTGAAAATTTCTAATGATTGATTGTTTTTCTATTGGTATCTTAACAAGCTTATGCATATATTTTGTTGGTATTTCATAAAGGGGGAGAAAATTTGATTTTGTCTTTCAATTGGTATGTGATTCCCACTCCCTTACTTTATGTTAAAATATAGTTTCAATTTGGTATCATATGTTTAAAAGAGCATATTTCTCTTAATGATATCATAATATTTATGTTGAATGTTTTAAATATCTCAAAATTTTGTTTAAGAAAAATATATATACTTTTGATTTACATTGCCTATATGTGTATAAATTCATGTTGAGTGTATCTTGTATTGAAAAGCTTAACATCTCTTCTTTATGTGGTACACGTGTGTAGGGGGAGCCTCACATCTCCTCTTATGCATTACATAATATGTGTTATGTGAATTGGGGCTTATCATCCATCTTTCATGTAATGTATATATGTAGGGAAGTTACTTAACCGTCTTCCTCTTCATGAATGTATATCGCATATATCATTTATTGATTATTACATGTTTTATTTCCATTGGTATCAATATGTACCTTATTGTCATATCTTGAATTGGTATCATATTTGTTTTGATTACCCCTTCTTGATCTTAGGGGGAGAAAATTTTGTTTTTATGATTTTACCCCTTTGTTGATGATTGACAAAAAGGGGGAGAAGTATTTGTGGTTTGTTTATTATATGCATGTCTTCCTTACTTAAGGGGGAGAAAGATTTTGAGCATGCTTACATTTTTTGCATATATGATGTTTATAATGCTTTAATTGGTATCTAGAACATAGTTGCATGTTTTGTTTTTAATTTAAATTGGTATCTAGAACATGTTTTATTTTGAATATATCATTGGTATCTAGAGCACCATGTTTATATGCATTATCATTCATGCATGTTTATTGTTTATTTGTTTATGCATGAGTTAAGGGGGAGCTTTCTTGAAGCTTAACTTTAATCCATGCATATATAACTCCATGAGTTTTGTCATCATCAAAAAGGGGGAGATTGTTGACCCAAAGGCCTTCCACTCTAGTTTTGATGATGATCAACTCATGTAGTTATGTTTACTAATAATCTTGTGATTCTAAGTTACAGATCATTAGCAAAGATATTAGTTGATGATTAACTTCAACAAGGAGTTTAGAAGCTTATCATGGTGATTCCAGGGCTCAAGCTTCAAGATCTACCTTGCATAGCTCATGGATGGAGTTTGTGGATCGAGTCAACTTGGAGATGAAGATCGTCAAGAAGACTTAGGTATCCATAGTTTAGTTTAGTGTGTTTTAGATCCATTTGTAAAGCTTAGTATAGTTGATATGCTCAAGTGCACAATACACACACATTTCATATTTTTGATTGAATCAGTTTTGGATACATATATCGGGTTTTGGATTTGAACCAGTTTTAGTTCTATTGATCTGCTTGACACCCCTCTATAGTTATTATCATAACTTTTTATTTTTATATTCAAATAACATGATTTAACTTGCATTTAAAAGATAACTTTCAGATCTAAATTTCTTATTTAATAACCATTTTCAGATTCTAATTTTAAAGTTGTCAAATATTTGGTTGAAATATGTTCTTGTTCTGAAAACAGATTACAGTTTCTGTTTTGACACCTGTCAGTGTTTTATTGATAACTTTCACATCCAAACTGATATTGATTTGATTTAAGTTGCATTAGAAAGTAGACTTCAATATCTACAACTTCATCCTATATACTTATTCCCAAATTCGAACGTTTTAGACCTCAAATATGTGCTCTAATATGACCTATTTTGCTGCCTGCCAGGCTGGGCCGGTCGACAAGTCCGGTCGACCGTGCCAAGCCAACGGTCGACCGGCCGGTCGACCGGACGTGCACGGTTTCGTGCACGTCGGCTGTTTCTGTAGACGGTCGACCGTGCGGTCGACCGACTGTAAGCAGATTGGTCTCTGTTTGTCTGGGTCGACCGCCAGGTCGACCGGCAGCTGTCAACGGCTAGTTTTTGACCGTTGGACGGTCGACCGGGCGGTCGACCGCCAGGCCAGTCAGGCTGCCACATCAGCCTAACGGCTAGTTTTTCCTAGGGGCTATATATACCCCATTTCTCCATTGTTTTGGCTAAGATTTTAAGAGCTCATTTTCACCCATTCTCTGGTTTTAAAAAGAAGTTTTCAAAAGAGTTTTTAGTGCTAAAAAGATTTATTCTTTTTTGTTTTAGGTTTTTGGAAAAATAAAAGATATTGGGAGATTTATCTTGTTCTTCATTTCTATCATTTACAAAGGATTTTTCCCAAGTATTTTTCTTTGATTTCTTGATTTCCAAACACCTAGTTTTCCACACTTGAGCCATATCTTCTATCCTAACCTATTAGGATCTTGTTTTGTGGAAAAGAGGAAAGAAAATAGAGTTTGTGGTTTTGGAACCACTTGTTGTAAACACCCTTATTCTTGTTGTATCCCTCTTTGGTAGAGGTGATCGGGTGATTGGGTTGCTCCCTCTTTGGTAGAGGTGGAGTTTGGTTTGTATCCCTCAAGTGTGAGGTGGTTGAGTTTGGTTGTAAACCTCTTCGGTAGAGGTGGTTGTGGTTGTGTTGGTAGTTGGCCTCGGTGGAGGTTGTTGTATTGAGAGAGGAGTTTGGTACTCCTTGTGTTGTAACAAATCCTCTTCGGTAGAGGTTCCCTCGGTGGGAGATAGTGGATTGGAAATCCTACACGGTGGTGTAGGCGGGGATGTAGAGCTAGGGGCTCGAACCTCGAAACATATATTGGTCTTTGCGATTGATCCAATATCTCTCAACTCTTACTCTCTTTACTTTGTGCAAGCATCATTTCATTCAAGCATCATTCTTTCATTGCATACATATCTTATACATTGCTTGTGTTGCCTTGCATCTTTTATATTGCAATTCATTTTTATATGCTTGGCTTGATTGTGTGTGCACATATTTCATATTGCTTAGATTGCTTGTGTGTGTGTGTGTGTGCCTAACTTATACTCATCCAACAAGAGCTTCACATAGCACCTCAACCCATTTCAAGGGGAATAAAGAGGAGTTAGTCCAGAGCCCTTCACGGGGAATTCGGCTACACTTGTTGTATTGTATTAAGTTTGTGCAACATTTGCATTAGCTTCCGCATTTAGAGCATTTAGTTTCTAGATTAGCACTTACACCTATTCACCCCCCCTCTAGGTGTACTTTCAACCAAATCATCGTAATAGGTTCTCTCTCATCTTCTCTTTTATAGGGTCTATGCCTACTTAATAAGAATATCCTCATTTCTTGTCTTATCTCTCCTTGTGTTACTACACATCCAACGAAGCATGCACATCTCTGATACACTCATCTTCTGAGCATGATATCTCTTTATGGCCCAACAATTCGTGCCATATAATAAAGCTGGCCTAATAGCAGTACGATAAAACTTTCTCTTCAGCCATAATAGGATGTTACAGTTGCATAAAATTCCTGTTGCACTCTTCCATTTCAACTAGTCGGCTTACATCCTATGGTTGACATAACTATTGATCTCCTCATCCTTTTGGATAACAGAACTCAAGTACCTAAAATAACTGTTCATCAGTATCCCTTGCTCTTCTAGTATCACAATATTATAATCTCGGATTCTTTATATACTGAATTTGCACTCTATATTCTCTGTTTTGGCCTTACTTAATCTAAAACCTCAGATTCTAGAGTTTACCTCCATAACTCCAATTTGACATTTACCTCAGCTCTCGTCTCATCGGCTAGGACAATATCATCTGCAAATAGCATACATCACGGTATCTCATCCTGAATAGCTCTAGTAAACTCATCCATCACTATGACAAAAAAGAATGGACTCAATACAAATCCTTGATGCAATCCAATTGTGATCAAAAAATCACTTCTTAGGCCTCCACAAGTTCTGACATTTGCCACCACTTCATCGTATATGTCCTTGATTATGTTAATATATTTGATGAGAACTCCTTTCTTCATCAATGTTCACCATAATGCTTCTCTTGACACCTTATCATGAGCTTTTTCTAAATCAATAAAGACCATATTCAAATTTCTACTTTTCTCTTGAAATCACTCTATAAGTTGTCGAAGCAAATGAATAACCTCTGCTGTCGATCGTCTCGACATAAATCCAAGCTGGTTCTCTGATATTTTAATATCTTGCCTTAACCTGTATTCAATTACCTTTTCCCAAAGCTTCATGTTGTGGCACATGAGTTTTATTCCACGATAGTTGAAACAATTCTGAATATCATCCTTGTTCTTATAGAGAGGTACTAGAGTACTCTTTCTGCACTCATTTGACATCATTTTAGTTAGCTAGATCTTGTTAAAGAGGTTTGTCAGCCATCTCACACCCATCTCTCCTATTCATCTTCATACCTCAATAGGAATTCTATCCAGGCCAACAACTTTCTTAACTTCATTCTCTTCAAGGCCTCTTTAACCTCAGATTCGCTAATTCTGCGCATAAAATTACAGTTCATAATCTGACACTGAATGGTAAGGTCACCTAAATCTTAAGCAGAACTATCATTGAACAATCTATCAAAATACTTTCTCCATCTTTTCTTGATTTTTTCATCTCGAACTAAAACCTTCTGATCTTCGTCTTTGACACATCTCACAGGACATAAATCTCTAGTCTTTCTCTTCCTTATTCGAGTAATTATATATATATATATATATATATATATATATATATATATATATATATATATATATCTCCTTCTAAATTTCTTTGGTGTTTAACTTCTCGTACACTTCTTTGTATACTTTAATTCTTGCATTCTGAATAGCTTTTTTAGCCTCCTTGTCTAGTTTATACCTCTCAAAACTCACTCCATCATTGTTTCTCTTCAAATCTCTGTAAGAGTCCCGTTTGATCTTAATGACAGTTTTTACCTCTTCATTCACCATGATCAAGGTTCTAAATATCGGATATCGGATCGTGTGGGATGGGGGGTTCCCATATTGGATATCAGGGGAGATATCAGGGATACGCGCGCATATCGGGCGTTCATATCGGGCACTATATATCATGAAATATGGATAACTAAAAGTTGGTTTAGTGTCATAGATATCATCTACCCAATAAAAATAATGTAATATGCATGCAAAGACAGTAAAAAACAATGTATGTTTGCACGCAGTCGTGCAATAAATAAGTTATTTCATATTGGGTAACATATTTGGCGATTTATCGGCCAATATTTCAAATATTGCTCTTTTTTTGATGCAAAGGATATGATGAACGATTTTCCCATATCGTATCTGTAATCACCTAGAAGGGGGTGAATAGGTGACTAGCTAATCTAATGGTCAATTAATGCGGAATTAAAACTATTTATGCAAATTAAAACTTCTTAAACTAAACAGCAAGTATAACACAAGAGTGTAGCCGGATTCCCCGTGAAGGGCTCTGGACTAACTCCTCAAGATTCCTCTAAATAAGAGTTAAGGTGCCGCGTTTGGCTCTCTTGGTTGAATACAAGTGTTAGCAAACAATCCCCAAGCATATAATAATAAGCACACAATATATCAAGCATATAAAGATAAAGACAATATTAGCATGCAAGATATAAAGACAAGTAAGAGATAGAGAGAGCAATCGCAAACACGGTAGATTTGTTTCGAGGTTCGAGCACACTTGCTCTACGTCCCCGCCTTCAACACTATGAAGGATTTCCACTAAAATCGATCCCACCGGATCACTTGGTGCGCAACACCTACAAGCTCTTTGGACTCTCTAGTCCTCTCTTGTTCCCGCAAGAACAACTCACCGCAAGCCACTAGCTTGCTGAGGCCGCACCTTTACAAAGAGTTCACACAAGAACTCGAAACACCGCGAACCCGCAAATCCGCCTCCTCAAAGTACAAAGTAGAACTTTGGTGATCACAACACTTTGATCACCTAAAATCCTCTCACAACAAAGATCCCTATAGGTAGATATAGCAATAGATAGCTCAAGTATATGTGTGAGAAAACTAGGATGGAATGTGTGGAGGAAAACACAAGAAATCACTTTGAAAATACTCTTGATAAACTCTCCTTTTGAATGGAAGTATTTGGCTCTTAAACAAGTGGAGAAAACCTCTCAAAAGAGTAAGAAAAACTGGTGCTAAAACCCACTTAAAATCTTGTTAAAAACAGTCCCACAAAGCCCTCTTTTATATGCCAAAGAAAAACTAGCCGTTGGGGTCCATTCAGCAGCTCTGGACTACTGTCGGTCGACCGGCCCGGTCGACCGCCAACGGTCAGAAATCTGACCGTTGGGCCAGTGGTTGACCGGCCCGGTCGACCGAGGCCTGGAACAGAGAGCAGACACTCTCTGCCGGTCGACCGGCCCGGTCGATCGGGGCTTTCCAGAGAGCAGAAGCTCTCTGGCGGTCGACCGGGTCGGTCGACCGGCCCTCCAGCCAAACCTGGCGTGCACGTTTGTGCACGCCGGTCGACCGACTCGGTCGACTGACTCCTAGCTCGGTCGATCGGTCCGGTCGACCGGCAGAAGCCAGACAGAAACTATTTAGGGATTAAAAGGTTATCTTTTTAGCTTAAATAAAATTCCATAAAATCTCTAAAATTCTACAAAAATAGTTTCAGTGTTATACTTTGATATACAAACATGTTTGAGTAAAATCAAGACATGTTACAAACATTTTGAACTATTTTTGTAACTTAGAAATTTTGGCTAAAAACAAAATCTCTATTTTCCAAAATAGATTTTTTCAAAACTTATTTTTCCATAACTTCTCCAAATACAAAAATAAGATATTTTAAACACTTTTAAAGCATAGAGTGTATGGAAATGATCCACTACACATACATGACGAAATATCTATGTTTTTGACAATAAGCACTAAAATGTTTTGGTTAAAACATATGTATATATGAAACTTCCAAAAACCAAAACGGTATTTTTCCAAAATGAAAACTCTTTTGTATTTTTCCAAAATAAAAAAACTCTTTTATGAAAAACACATCCAAATCTTGTGTGTGAGTGTATATGGTATACTTAAGCAATCCACCAACTATTCTATCCTTTACATTTTATCTAAAACAAAATCTTAAGAAAAATAAACCAAGACACAAGTCTTCTCTTGAAGTCTTCACTTGAAGTCTTCTTCTCCTTCTTGACTTGGTACAAACATGATCCAACGAGCTAGATTCTTCTTGAGTACTTGATGTGATCTTGATGCACAAGCTCTTGAATCAAACCGTGTTAGCTCCAAAACTTGACTTTAAATCCTTTGTTGAAGCTAAACACCAACTAAGATCTTGATCATAAATCTGAGACTAATTAAACACAAGATCATTAGTACTATAACTACATGAGTTGATCATCATCAAAACTAGAGTGATGGCCTTTGGGCCAACAGTATCGACAGCAGGTAAAAAATGAGATATTAGACGATATATCGGCCGACTCGGCCGATATTTAAAACAAAGACCATGATGTGTTCTTATATAATGGAGCACAACCCTTGACTCACCAAGTACATCTTTAGCTACCCTCTTAATGCAACTAGTCATTTTGTTTTATGTTGTATTCGGATCATCTTGGGCTTTCTAATCTGCTTCATGTACCACTCAATCTATAAAGACTCATTGGTTACCTTAATTTAGCCGTCCCCACTTAATCTTAGGATCTAACTTACGTTTAATCTTTCTAAATTCCTAAACTAAGAGTATAAGTTGGGTTACTACACTCTCACCTCTATCTACTCTTAGTTAAAAAGAAATCTATTTGGCTTGCACTTGATCTACTTCTAAAAGTGATCAAGTGAGAAACTCTCTTCCTAAATCAAGTATTCACTAAGATCAAATCATAGGACAAAGCAAAATCTAGAATCGAGTTACCTGGGTTCATTTCTTTCCCCAAAATCAAAGCTTATGGGTGAAAAAAGTATATTAAACGGCATCGTACCAACTTAGATGCCCATAAACTGAAATATGTAACTGCCTAAATGCTACTGGATGGGTCTTGTATGGCCCTTAAAACATGTCATTCAGGCATGTGAGGTGGGGATCAAACCCTCTTAATCATGACATTCATATCTTAGAACATTTAAAACCCAAAAAATTAATGGTTTTAAATGCTTAGAGACCATGCAACTAATTAGATTATTAGATTCATCAAACGAAGTATGTTAATGAAAATAATTTTATGACCCACCATCCCAACTGTCATTGCGATGGAACTCGCTGAACTTTTGATATTATCTTTCTGGTCAATGAGGCTCAGATCATGGAGAAACATCACTGATTCAATTTAAATTCCCACCAAGATCACGTGATGATAATATTTGTACTTTGATTTCTTTCCGTGACACGGTTGAGTTGGGTATGTTCTGTGGGACTGCCTAATGCTTTGGTGATCATATGGATGGTGAGATGGGAATTCAGTTGGTTTCAAGTAACGTCAAGTTGTCAACAAACATGTGATACACGGGATGTATCTCTATGAAAACTGGCAGTTTCATCCATAAAAAAACATGGCACGCATGTGCACCCGTGTCAGTACTTGCTTGGAGTCTATGGACACATCATGTCATCCTCTATTTTTTTTTAACACTGCCTATGGGCTGTAGTGTGCTTAACCTTCTTGTGGGAAATTCTTGGATACATTAATCGGTTTTGTTCATTATATTTCTCTCTTTTAATGTCCTTCTATCTGTCAGCACAATCTAATACATTTAAGAACATATGATACTTGGATGCTAATGTATATAATCTTTAATAATCTTTTTACCCGGATTCTGTTGAATTACCTCTTTCGGCACATCAATAGACATTTTCTTGAAGGAATCCTCTCCTTGTATTGGTCCTTTTTTTTCATGAGAAGAAGATATGAGATAACAATCTTTCTCAATGTTTTCAAATAGTTGTCCTGAATTCAAGTTAGGATACGTTTGGTATTCCTCTGCTTAGAGATTAGTCCTTTTCCAAAAGGACTTATCCAAGAGTGCTTTTTGGAAAAGAGCTTCTGTATAATTTAGATGCTTGGTTATGTTAAAATTTTAAGTGCTTATAAAAAATATGAATATTTAAAATAAATTTGTTAGAGGAAGTTAGGATAGGAATGAGTGTTTGAGAAAGTATAGGCATTATACATAAATATAGTAGGAGAAATAGAGAGGAGAATTCGATTAAAGGTCATATTACGTTGGAGATCATGTGAGAGAATAATTAGAGAAGAGGATATAAATTTTTAGCTTCTGTTGTTGAAACCAGAATTTTCAGCTTCTCAAAATTGCAGCATTTTGACTTATGTTTTTTCAATGATTTCTTTTCTTAAAGAAATTACCGTACATCTAAATTTATTAAAATAATACTTATCTGCTTTAAAAGCAATGAAAGCACGAATAAGAAGCCAAACCAAACACACCCTTTGATTATGTTTGCTTGGGTTAAACAATTTCCCATTTAGGATTTCATCTGTATAGGATAAAAACCAAAAACTCCCGATATTTGCTTTCCCTTGGAATGAGATCTCAATTCTAAGTATAGTTTCCTTTGCTATCTTTCAATTAGAATCCCTTTTGTCTTATCCGGTTCTTCCACCAGCTTGAAATCTAGTTTATTCAAGCATGATGCATTTTTTTGTTTATTGTGAGAGGTACTCTATTATGGTCCATGGATCCTTCAAACAACTTTCAAAAATCTTTTTCCTTTAGAAAAATATTACAGAAGAACAATTTGTGGCAAAACTATTAATCTTTTCCCTTGAGGATTGAGGATGTTTCTTTAGGATTTCTTTTACATGATCAAAAGCAACTTCAAATATTTGCTTTCTCTTGGAATGAGATCTCAATTCTAGCTACAGTTTCATTAGCTATTGTAATTAATAAGCCCTAAAAGTATTAACTTTGTTAGAGAATACTGAGTTTATATAAAATACAATCCGGGTATGGTTGTTGGGCAAAAGCTTAACAACCCAATTACCCAATATCTTAACACTCCCCCTCAAGTTGGAGCATAAATATCTATCATCCCAGCTTGCTACATAAGTTAGAAAACACCTGTGATGAAACCATTTTGGTAAGAAGATCTGTCAATTGCTTTGAGGATGGTGTGAACAGAAGAGAAATCACCTTCTTGGTCCAAGCATCTCTGATTAAATGACAGTTAATCTCAATATGCTTAGTCCTCTCATGAAATATAAGATTTTGGGCAGTATAGATTGCTAACTGATTATCACAATGCATAAGCATAGATTCGGGCTGTATAAAATCAAGCTCCATCATCAGATTTTTCAACCATATCATCTCGCTAACAGTGTGAACCATAGCTCTATATTCAGCCTCTGCACTAGATCGAGATACCACGTCTTGTTTCTTGCTCCTCTAAGTCATAAGATTTTCTCTAACAAAGGTGCAGTATTCAGCGGTAGATTTCCTATACCCCTTGTCATTAGCATAACCAGAATCAGAGTACCTAGAAATGCGTAAGTGTCTATGATTCCTACTTTTGCCTGGAGAACTCTTGACATACACCAGAATTCTTAATGTAGCTGTTCAATGAGCCTCTCTAGGCTGATGCATGAATCTACTCAGAACCAGTACCCCAACAACAAAGGTTATATCCGGTCTAATAACTGTGAAATAGATCAATTTCTCAGTCAATCTTCTATAATTTACTGGATCATCAAGAGTGTGACTGTCATCAAACCATAAGTCCACATTAGCTTTTATTGGAGTGCTAACAGGTTACACCCCAAAAGTCATGTCTCCTACAGAAGATTCAGAGCATACTTTTGTTGAAAAAGAAGTACACTAAGTTTTTGATGTGCAACCTCAATCTCTAGAAAGTATTTAGGCTTACTCATGTTCTTGGTGACAAAATGACGCCTAAGATACTATTTTGTTTCCACTAGGCCAGCTGAACACTACTTGCTGCAGAATATCATCAACATACGCTGTCAAAATTACTAAGCCAGACTTTACGTCGAATAAATATAGTGTGATTTGAGTGACAACGATGAAAATCAATGTCAGAGATAGTGATGCTAAACTTCTCAAATCATGCCCGTGGACTATGCTTGAGTCCATATATTGCCTTCCTGAGATGACAGACTTTATTCTCTCCCTGAGCAACATACCTCGAAGGTTGCTTCATATAAACTTCCTTCTTTAAATCACCACACAAAAAGGCATTCTTGATATCTAGCTGAAACATGCCATGGCAGATTGACAACAATAGAGAATAGAATCCTGATGGAGTTCAACCTAGCAACTGGAGAAAAAGTCTCAAAGTAATCTACTCCATAGGTTTGAATATAACCTTTGGTAACAAGTCTGGCCTTATACCGATCTTTAGAACCATCTGGGCGATAATCTAAAGTGTAGACCTAACGACACCCTATAATAACAGAATCCATGGGTGCAGAAACTAACTCTCAACTTCGTGAGAAACCAGAGCATTCATCTTCTCATCCATGGCCTGCTTCCAAGGAGACACTAATATAGCTTCCTCATATGACTTGGGTATAAATATAGAAGACAATGACATGACAAACTGGCGAAAAGAGGTATTAAGATGATCATAAAAAGCAAAATGGGAAATAGAATGATCAGTGCAGGATTGTTTACTTTTACAGGGAGCAATAGGAACATCAAGGTCAGAGGGAGGTGCTGATGGTTGAGGTGGATCTTCCATTGGGGAGGAGGAATCAGATGTAACTGTTTCAGAGGCTGAAATTTTTTGTTGATGAGTGTAAACGTATCTGAAATCCTTAATAGGCTGTGATGCAGATGACTGTAGTGTTCTCTGGTGATACTGGCGAAAAGACCTCAGGAGCAAGAGCAGGTGCAGGCAAAGAGTGGATGGTGGAAGAGGAATGGACTCTGATGCAATAACTGGATTCTGTGGAGAGTAGAATGGAAAGAATTCAAGGAATATGACATTTGCAGACACAAAATACTTCGTGTTGTGAGGACTATAACACTGGTATCCTTTTTGAGTTCGAGAATATCCAACAAAGACACATTTGATAGACTAAGGAGACAATTTATCCAAACTAGGAGACAAGTCCTGAACAAAACACGTACAACCAAAGACACGAGGAGTTATGAAAAAAGGATTTTTGGTAGGATAAAGAGAAAAAAGGAACTTGACCATTAAGAATAGATGAGGGCATCCTATTAATCAGATGACAAGCACTTAACACATCAAACCACATATTTTAGAACATGTATATGTACCGTCATGGTTCTAGCAACATCTAGGATGAGTCTATGTTTGCTTTGAGCAACACCATTCTGTTAGGATGCGTAGGTGCAAGAAGTTTAATGGATAATCCCATTTTTAGAACAGAAAAAAGGCACGTCATTTTTCACATATTCCAAGGCATTATCAGTACGATGCATACAAATAGAAGTAGAAAATTAGTTTTTTATTTTATTAAAGAAAAGTTCAATTACAACAGAAACTTCAGACCTCTCTTTTATTAAATACATCCAAGTCATGCAAGAGAAGCCATCAACAAAAATGAGAAAATATCTAAAGCCTTTAACTGAAGGCGTACGACTAGGACCCCAAACATTCGAATGGATTAACTCAAATGCAAAACTACTGCGGTTATTGTCACGCCCCGCTTTCTAAAATACGTGGAAACGGAGTCGCGACGAGAGTCGGCGACATAAATACGCGAGGAAAATACTCCACGCATATACGCTAAGCCTAAAATAACCTAACCAAGTTATAAAAATTTATTATGAATTCAATATTACTGCAATATGACATATTAATATCTAATACAATGATAGCAGATGAATAAAAGGATAGAGCGAATACTGAGTCTAATGTACATAGTCATGAAAGTGATAAGAATAAAGAAAAGATAGAAATATTTGAAAAAGGATAATCGAGTAAGAGAACTCCGACTCCTCAAGATGCCTGTGATCCTCTCTAAATTCCTGATCAGCAATAAATAACCACATATTTGGATATGCAAATCCAGCGAGTCAGAACTTCTAGTGAATGTGTAAAAATAAAGGGGAAGGTGCACGTGCATATAACATGTGAGCATACTATGAAAGAAATATACAAGATAAGGTTAAAATAACATGCCAAATATAAATAAATAGTAAATAAGCTGGTCAGTGCTATAGTCAGGTGTACATTAGATCATGAGTATAATCAGATGTCTATCATAACACACAGACACACACAAATATATATATGTCAAGTTCAGTCTATAATGTCAATGTAAGAATTCAGTTTTGTTATTAATTATGTCAGCGAGCACCAATTGTCACATGTAATAGATGCATCCCATGCTACGTCTACTACACATGTCAATCAGGTTCTAAGTTATTGAAACTGATTGGTTGGAGACATTATCCATGCTTTAGGTGGGTCTCGTACATAGCCGAGACCACGACCCAGACTCCTGACGCTGAACCAGACCCCACCGCAAGGTAGTCAGGTAACATGTATAACATGTATAACATGAATAAGAACATAAACATGACTGGGTGTCAGTCACCCCACGAGAACCCTGCGAGGGAACCCTCTTTCGGCTGCGCAATTTATATCCTAGGTCTACAAAAATACAATCGTTGTCTCCTCCATTAATTTCCTCAATCCCGGTGTAAGTTGTTTAATGATCATGTTATTTAGTTATCAAGATTATTTAATGTACAAATTACCTAGATCACTGGGATAACTCAATGAGGGCAACAATAACATCAACATGTGTAATCGGGATACCGGTATAACAAGATATATAACAAGTATAACAGGGGGGTGTTGTTACCATATAATAATATTTTTCCAACAACTATGGTAACATGAACAAAATAGTTATCAAGTAGATGTCAAATATAATCAGTCAAGTTTTCAAGTGGTATCATGATGTCCATGATGGGTAACAACATGAAGGCATGAACAGAATAATCCAGGCAAATATACAATCAACTTAGATCCTCAAAGTCATCGACATATCCACCCTCTAAGTCACCAATAAGTAAGGTCGATCAATAATTTGCCATAAAACCCCGAACATATAATATGGTCACTGATATAAATGAAATCACTCTCATGATAACTCTATCTTCATAACTGAATAATTAAAGTAGTCAAGGACCAATCATGAAGCATTGAATATCTATTCTAAGCGACATGAAACCCAAATGGTCTATATCTGATAATCAACGTCAATAAACTCATCCATATTTAATCCATATGTTCGGTAAATAAATCCGAAATCCTCACGACTCATAATTTAACAATCGTCAACCATATTTAAATATTGATCAAGATCTGATAAAAGAATATAAGTCTCAGATCAACTCTAACTCTAAATAATGCTATATATAGATCCACTCAATTTCAAGAACAATCCAGTTACATTATTAAATTTATCACAACTAAATCTGAATCCGAAACGGTTACACATTAAATGACATAAGTCTAATATCTCAATACCAAGATACAAAGTCCATATACATTTGATGCTCAATATCAATTAAGGTAATATCAAGAACTACCAAGTAACTTTAAATACCACTAAACATATAAGAAACTGATACCTAACAATCTAACCTTCATCCTCTTACCAATCAATTAACAAGTAATTATCATACAAGTTCTAATTCACCAAATAATCACCAAACAATGTCTGATAATACCTAGGCTGGTGTGCATGAAGAAGCCTAGGTGGATGGGGATAGCTGGGCTGCGGCATGGGTAGGAGTCGTCATCGCGGCTCGCCGGAGAGACAGTGTGTGCAAGGGCTCACGCAGAGGAGGGCACATGGGGGAGGATGCGGCTTACGCCCGCGGGCTGCGTGAAGTGCGCTAGGCCTGGGCTGCTGTCGCCATGGAGGGGGAAGGATGTGGGGGATCTGGGCTGTCGTGGGGTATGTCATGGGGGGTGCTCACGGCTAGGAGGAGTAGGCCAAGAGGGGGTTGTGCTGCCGTGGGGAAGAGTTCATGGAGGAGAGCAGAAGGCCTAGGCTCGGGTGCTGGTGTGCTCATGACAAGGGGCTGCCGGCCATGGGGGAAGTGCATCGTGTCAGGGAGTTGCGCGCGCATGGGCAGCGTCAAGGGAGATGCGTGAGGTGTGGAAAATGGTATCAGCAAGGAGGAGAGAACTGAGGATGTCGGCTGTGTGTTAGGGGGAAGAAGGAGATGGATTATGAATAGGGTTAGGGTTAGGTTTTAAGAGATTATATATAGGATTAGATTAATGGGTATTGGGCATATGGGTTGATGTGTTTCGGGTTTGGGGATTGGGTTGCTAATGGGTGATGGATTTTGGGTATATGATTATGGGCTTGGGTTTGAGAAATAGTAAGGAAATAATAATAGCAACAACAATTAAACATTAATAACAGTCTCAAATAATTAATTATTAATAAATATAGATATTACTAACCATTCATAGTAATAGACTATATGGAAAATGATTTAAAACCCTAATACAAATAAATAGATATTAACAATAAGAATTATAAATAAAAAATAGTAGTTATTACCAAAAATAACTTTAAATTATATTTGTAAGAAATAGTCAAAAAGATGAGTTATAAATCAATTTTAATTACTAATAATATATAATTTATAATATATATATTTGTAAATACACTCATATATGTATAGATACAGATCATGAACATATATTTTTATATATATACATGTATTTATAATCATGCACAAAATAGATTAATCAATAATAATAAATAATTCTAAATAAAATTAATAAAATAGGAATACAATATTATTACTTAGGGGATATTACATTTTATCCACCTTATAAAAATTTCGTCCTTGAAATTTTGATAAAACATGGAATGATAAAAATCAAGTTAAGGGAGAAGATAAAATTTCTATGTCGCTTCTCACTGCATCATGGCTCCACCATGCTTCCGCTGGACCGCTGCGCGCTCTAATCTCTACTACCAGCTTTAAAATGCAGTAATTTGTTCTAAGAGATAAGATCAGGTAATAGAATCGGGAAGAAAAATAAGAATCAAGGTGGAAATAATTTCAAGAGCTGAAATCAGGGATATAAAGGATTCAAGAGATGGGTTCCAAAAGGGAGGACGATCAATTCCAAATAGAGTCAGTATCATAGTAGGGATAGTATATGTTATTGCAGTGAAATATAACATGCTTCAGGTTACTTGTAAGAATTGGTTCTTTTATTTCAAAAATAGAAAGTTGAACCTGTCTCTGATACCAAAAAAAATTCTCACGCCCCGCTTCCCAAAATATGTGGAAACGGAGTCGCGACGAGAGTCGGCGACGTAAATACGCGAGAAAAATACTCTACTCATGTACGCTAAGTCTAAAGTAACCTGACCAAAATATAAAAATCTACTATGAATTCAATATCATTGCAATATGACACATAAATATCTAATACAATGATAGCAGATGAATAAAAGAATAGAATGAGTACTGAGTTTAATGCACAGAGTTATGAAAGTGTTAAGAATAAAGAAGAGACATAAATATCGGAAAAAGAATAATCGAGTAAGAGAACTCCGACTCCTCAAGATGCACGTAATCCTCTTTAAATACCCGATCAACAATAAATAGCCATATGCAAATTCAAGGAGTCAGAACTCTTAGTGAATGCATAAGAATAAAGGGAAAGGTGCACGTGCATATAACATGTGAGCATACTATGAAATAAATATACAAGATAAGGTTAAAATAACATGCCAAATATAAATGAACAGTAAATAAGCCAGTCAGTGCTATAGTCAGGTGTACATTAGGTCATGAGTATGATCAGATGTCTATCATAACATGTATATATATGTCGGGTTCAGTCTATAATGTCAATGTAAGAATTCAGTTTTGTTATTAATTATGTCAGCGGACACTAATTGCCACATATAATAGACGCATCTCATACTACGCCTACTACACATGTCAATCAGGGTTCTAAGTTATCAAAACTGATTAGTTGGAGATATTGTCCATGCTTTAGGTGGGTCACGTACGTATCCGGGACCACGGCCCAGACTCCTGATGTTGAACCAGACTCTACCGCAAGGTAGTCAGGTAAATATATAACATGTATAATAGGAACAAGAACAGGAACATGACTGGGGTGTTAGTTACCCCACGGAAACTCTGCAGTATAACCCTCTTTCGGTTAAGCAACCTATATCCTAAGTCCGCCCAAAATACAGACATTGTCTCCTCTATCAATTTCTCCAATCTTGGTGTAAGTTATTTAATGATCATGTTATTTAGTTATTAAGATTACTTAATATACAAGTTATCTAGATAACTGAATGAGGACAACAGTAACAACATCATGTGTAACCAGGATACCAGTAACATGATATATAACAAGTATAACACGGGGGTGTTGCTACCGTATAATAATATTTTCCCAGCAACTTTGGTAACATGAACAAAATCGTTATCAGGTAGATGTCAAGTATAATCAGTCAAGTTTTCAAGTGGTATCATGATGTCCAGGATAAGTAACAACATGAAGACATGAACAGAATAATCCAGGCAAATACAATCAACTTAGATCCTCAAAGTCATCGACATATCCACCCTCTAAGCCACCAATAAGTAAGGTCGATCTATAACTTGCCATAAAACCCTGAACATATAATATTGTCACTGATATAAATGAAATCACTCTCCGGATAACTCTATCTTCATAACTGAATAATTAAAGTAGTCAAGGACCAATCATGAAGCATTGAATATCTATTCTTAAGCGACATGAAACCCAAAATGGTCTATATCTGATAATCAACGTCAATAAACTCATCCATACTTAACTCATATGTTCGGTAAATAAATTTGAAATACTCACAACTCATAATTAACAATCGTCAACCATATCTAAATACTTATCAAGATCCGATAAAATAATATAAGTCTCAGATCAACTCTAACTCTAAATAATGCCATATATATATCCACTCAATTTCAAGATCAATCCAGGTACATCCTTAAATTTATCACAACTAAATCTAAATCCAAAACGTTACACATGAAATTACATAAGTCCAATATCTCAATACCAAGATACAAAGTGATAAACATCTGATGCTCAATATCAATTAAGGTAATATCAAGAAATATCAAGTAACTCTAAATTCCACTAAACATATAAGAAACTGATACCTGACAATCTAACCCTCATCGACTCACCAATCAATCAATAAGTAATTATCATGCAAGTTTCAATTCACCAAATAATCACCAAACAATGTCTTATTAATACCTCAAATGAATATACTATTTATCCACAAACATGAACCAAGCCAATCTCAAGACAAATCAATATATATTCAATGATTTATCACATTAGGTCAATTACAAGATCAAGTCCGGTCTCAGGTATACTACAACTAATCCTGAATCAATAGCGGTGAACAACTACACATGAATTGATGCTGATAAATATTCAGATCAACAACATAATTAAAGTGGACGCCCACTGATATCTCATGAAGTGGTACGGATAATCATAGTGATAAAATATTTCAAACGATCACATGAAATAATACGAATAACTACATGAACACCTATTGGTAACAGTAAATAGGAAAATACATAAGAACAAATACTCACACGAAATGACGCGGTTTTAGAGTCCGAATCGCCATCTGGTCTTCACTGCACGAGCCAGTACGGATCTCCGGATCATCCCATGGATCGATCTTCGAATTGCCAGTGTATCGGGTTCATAACGGCCACAAATTCGAATCTCCCGTTATCGAGTTTAGATCGCACGAACTAGTCTGAACCGCTGCAACACGCAACCGGACACAGAGAGGGAGTTTAATTAACACCCACACACAACATACACATATATACATGCACCAAATACACACACATAAATATAAATACATACACAACATGCGTGCACATAAAGACACGCACACATTCACCATGCATATACAACCACGTTATCACTAAACAATAAACACCCACTACACATCATATACACATGCATACACATTGCATTCACACATACAAGTGTTCCCACACCCACAACACACACAACAGAGAGGGAGAGAGATATCAACTCATCCATGTATGCACAAATAAACTCAACAGAGAAATATAAAGAGGGAGGGGAAGGGAACTCACGGCCAGGCATCGCCGACGGTGATTGGTGGAGACGGAAGTCGCGGAGGGGCACAGTGGCTTGCTGGAGCCTGCGGATAAGATCGAGATGGCGCGGAGAGGTCTGGGGTACTCGCGCTCGCCGGAGAGAGTAGAGACCAGGAGGCAAGATGGAGGTTGGAGGTGCAACCGGCCATGCTAGGGGCTGGGTGATGTTACCGCCGGAGAAGATTGGCCTTGGAGAGGGAGGAGCTGTGGATGTGCTGCTGGCTGGGCCAGCCAAGGATGGGTTGCGACAACGAGGAGAGGGGAAGCCGGGGGTTGATCACGGCCTGATGGTGTATGGAAGAGGGTGATGCTGTGGGACTGTGTGTGTGGGCTGGGCTGGTGTGCATGGAGAAGCCGAGGAGGTGGATGGGGAGAGCTGGGCTGCGGCATGGGTAGTCATGGCCAGGTAAGAGTCGGCATCGCGGCTCGCCGGAGAGAATGCGTGGAAAAGGGGCTCACGCAGAGGAGGGCACATGGGGGAGGATGCGGCTCACGCGCCGGCTGTGTGGAGTGTGCCAGGCCTGGGCTGCTGTCGCCATGGAGGGGAAGGATGTGGGGGATTCGGGCTGCCATGGGGTGTGTCGGGGGGTTCACGGCCAGAAGCAGGCCAAGAGGGAGATGTGCTGCCGTGGTTGCTCTGCCGTGGGGAGTTCATGGAATAGAGGAGAAGGCTTGGGCTCGGGTGTTGGTGTGCTCACGACAAAGGGCTGCCGATGATGGGGGAAAGTGCGCCGTGTGGGGGAGTTGCGCGCGCATGGGCAGCGATAAGAGAGATGCGTGAGGGGGAAAATGGTACTCGGCAAGGAGGGGAGAACTGAGAATGTCGGTTGTGTGTTAGGGGGGAAAGGAGATGGATTATGAATAGGGTTAGGATTTGGTTTTAAGAGATTATATATAGGATCAGATTAATCGGTATTGGGTATATGAGTTGATGGGTTGAGGGTTTGGGGATTGGGTGGCTAATGGGTGATGGGTTTTGGGTATAGGATTAAGCGCTTGGGTTTGAGAAATAGTAAGGAAATAATAATAGCAACATCAATTAAACATTAATAACAATCTCAAATGATTAATTATTAATAATAATAGATATTACTAACCGTTCATAGTAATAGCCTATATGGAAAATGATTTAAATATCCTAATACAAATAAATAGATATTAACAATAATAATTATAAATTATAACTAATAAATAAAATAGTAGTTGTTACCAAAAATAACTTTAAATTATATTTGTAAGAAATAATCAAAAAGATGAGTTATAAATCAATTTAATTAATTATAATTATAATTTATAATATATATTTGTAAATACACTCATATCTGTATGCATACAAATCATGAACATATATCTATATATACATGTATTTATGATCATGCACAAAATAGATTAATTAATAATAATAAGTATCTCTAAACAAAATTAATAAAATTAAAAATACAGTATTATTACTTAGGGGATATTACAGTTATTAACTCGACTCTGATAAGTGACGCAATGATGTTTGCTAACTTACAAGACTCAACCTAAAATAGAAACAAAAGACTCAATACAAACTTCATACTGCAACTTTTCACTGAAGGATACCGGACACCAGTGCCAGAGTAGAGAAAGATTAGGCTGACCTGCAACAAGGCCAGTGGAGGTCACTCGGTCATTTAAATAGTACATACCTCCTCTCTTATGCTCGAACCAATCTCCCTCCCAGTCGACAGGTCTTGAAAAACACAATGTGAAGGAAAAAAGATTATTTTGCAGTTATTATGTTTGATAAATTGACTAATGGACAAAAAGCTAACAAAGAAATTTGGAACATATAGGATATCAGTAAGAGTTAATGATAGAGTAGCCTGAACTACCCTATTATCTAATACAGGCGACTGAGTACCATCAGCAATATTAACAGAAAATTTATCTGAAAGATTTAACAAAACAAAATTTTGCTTAATACCTGTCATGTGTGATAAGGCTTTTGAGTCTAATTTCTAAGGCTTTTGAGGAGAAGCTATATATGCATTCTTACTTGAAGAGGATGCATGAGTTGTTGAATGATTGTTTTGAGAGAACTCGAACTGAATAGTCTATCATACTTCTCTTGTGATAGCAACAATGAACAAGTCAGAGTGAGGAGCTGAAGGAGTAGAATGAACGTGGACAATATCACCAGGAGTAGGAGTATCAATATCAGCCAGTCGTGCTCATTTAGGGCGATCAAACTTCTCCCAACACTTCTCAGAGATGTAGTTATTCTTCCCGCAACGCTTACACTGCCTATGCCCCCGTAAAAGTCTAAATACCACCATAGGAATCACAACCTCCTCCAAATGAGCCACGACCTCCTCCAAAATCACGGCCGCGTCCACGACGACAACCTCTGCCACGTTAGGGACCATGACAGTCCGCTTAATAGATGGTGCATGTGATACATCAGCTCCAGTAGAATCGCACATAACTTTGGAGAAAGTGATAGTCAAAGTGGGAATACTATCCTCCCAATTTCTGTCCACGCACTTGGAATCGTAGTGAGGGACTCAAATCAGACAGACTTCAACACTGCGAGATTCTGACGATATCCCTTCAGTGTCGCTGTATTAGTAACAACAGACCGATGCGTCTCTAACTCATCGATCAAACTCTTGAGTTCTTCATAAAACTCAGGCATATACCTATCTCCATGTTTGAGCTCAAACAGACGCTCATAGATCTCAAACACCCTCGAGAGATTCTTCTCATTCTCATACATCACCTCATGGTGTCCAACATCTCCTTAGCAGTAGTTAAGAATATGACACTACTATTAATATTCTCCTTAAGATTGTTGAGGAGGCAGATCATCACAAATAATTTCCAGTAAACCAAGTCACATAAGTAGGATCTGTAGCAGTAGGTTGAAGCTTAAGTAGATGAGTCAACTTGTTTTGAGCACCAATAAAAATGTGATACACTTGTGCCCACAACAGGTAGTTAGAGTCATTTAGCTTCACCGTAGTCCCCAAAATCGTCACAAGCATAGAAGTCTCAACCGTCGGTAAGAAAATTAGAGTGGAGGAGGAACTCGTAGCCTCAGTCATCGTAGCCAGTTAGATAAATCACCAGAAAACAGCCAGTAGTAAGCAGAAAGTACTAATAACTCAGAGGAACAACCAGTTCAGATCAGATTTCATCATGAGAAATA
>JAVJIF010001425.1:272500-501492 GCA_038442645.1 Agave tequilana | reverse complement strand
TGGCGCCTATAAACCCCCCTGGGGTTCCTGAGGACGAGATATGGAGAGTTAGGAGTAGTTTTAGTTTTCATTTTCATGTTTAGTTTAGTTAGGTTAGTTCTTCTTCTTCGCCATTGTATTTTCTATTTTTTTTAGATCTTGTATTAGGGAGAGAGAGTGGTTCATGCTTGGAATGTAAGAGTACTTGTATAGAAGGTGACAATTTATGAAAGTGCTCTCTTTACCTCTCTATGTTTTCTTCTCTCTAATCTCTTTTACATGTGTAGCTAGTATTTTCTCTCATGGCAACTAACTACTAACCACCAACTAGTCTAACTTCTTTGATGATAATCCACATGAATCTAATAGCCTCGTTTGGCCTTGCTCTTGCAAGAGCCATTGATGGCTCATGATGATGGATCTACTCTAACTTCTTACTCTCTAACAAGCTAACATTACTTTATTTCATGCTTCTCTTATTGGGTTTTGATGATTTAAGTGTAACTTGCACTTGTTTGTTGAGTTGGGTTGTGAAGAGTTACATATGGGTCATGCTTTGAATTGCTCTTGAACCAAGGACTAGTGATGGCCAATGATACTTGTGAGGCAACTATCACTAAGAGGTTAGCGTGTTGGTGGAGTCATTAGTAGTTAGTAGCCGTGAGTTTTCTTTCTCTTTCACTTGTTTTAGAAAAAATCCAAAAATCACAAACATATTCTTTTCAATGTTTCTCACTTCTTTGTATTTCACCGTACTTCTCTTTCCATTCTTTCTTTAATTTCTTTTCATTCTTTATAAAGAATTTGAAGAACTTTTAACATAAACGTGAATCAACCGGTAAAGCTTCTATCGCCTCCCGTCCTTGTGGATACGACCCGTATAGCCACTTCGCTACTACGGAAGAATCGCAAAAGCAGTAACTTCGACCCACACTCTATTTACTTATTCTTGTGCTTGCTTTTTGCCGATCAAATTTTGGCGCCATTGCCGGGATGGGAACGGTTTGATTTCACAAGTTTGTTAACTTTTCTTCTTTGTTTTTTGGTGCGCAGGTAAATTTTAGCATTGCGGAAGCCCACACTTGCTCAAGTGTGGTCGGTAACTTCTTTACATTTTATATATTCTGCTGCAAATTTTGTTCATATACCTGTACACTGTAAATAATTTTTAAAAAACTAAAATACGGTAATTGGATGCTTTAAAACGGTTTAGACATTTGCATCTAGGCACGTGTCAATTTTCATTCCAATATACTGTATTTTGTTCTTATGTTGTTATGAGGAGGTATACATATGGCATTGCATATAGTATAGGACAAATACTTCAGTGATTTACTCGCTGTTTTGTGTTCATGCTTATCTATATTGCACACTTGCACAAATTTAACTTAAGGGCAAAACCCAAAACAAGATAAGTGGGGAAGTTATTACCCTCCTTGGCTCAAAAATTACCTCCCCACTCACACAACCCAAGCCTTAATAAAAATTGCTAGACGTTGGCCCTAGGGACATCTCGGACTCATTTAGGAGATTGACCTAAGGGGAAGTTGTTAGAAGTTGACTCTTGTCAAATCGGTGTCTAAGGTTGGGATTGAGAGGCGAAACCTCGAAGAACAGTGGTTTGCCATAATTAGGCCCCGTTGCTCCGGCACGGATACCTCCCACTGATCTTGCCCCTACCTGGCCGATTAACTCGTGGTCAGCGTCCGAAAATATACCCCCCGTGGACAGTCTAACCAGTTAGGTGTCGTCTAGGTCTAAGTCAACCCTAGCATAGGCTTGTTTTCTTTTTCTTTGTTTGTTTGTTTTCTTTCTTTTTTTTATAAATTGTGATATGGATTTTAACACAATAATTCTTTCAATCATAATATGAATCCATATTTCACACGACCTCATTTGACTCGGATAACTCTGACCCGGCAATGTACAACATGAACCAACACTATATGCCGAGTTGGGATTATCCGACTCAATATGACCCATATCCCCAACCATATGACCATAATTTCAAAATAATTTCAACTCTTCACAGAGTTCATGGGGATTCACCTACCCGAGTCCAATTTTCAACCATCTTGTCCACAATTTTCACAATATCATTCCCCAATTTTGATTCATATACTCCTTTTCCTGAACCACCCGAAGAAAAAATCATCATTGGAAAGGAGTATAGAAGAGTCTCTACAACAAATGCAAAATTTGCTCAAATCACAATCCTTCCCACATCAAATTTCACATACTTCTTTTCTAGAGCATCCAATTGAAGATGAATCTGAGCTAGAAAAGCGTTTGGAAGTCTTTTGTGATAAAGTGCAAACATGTTAGACTCCTCATCTCAACCAAATTTTCAAGAGTCCTACTCATCCTTTTCAGTCTCACCTATTCAAAATGAACAACCATCAGTACTGGACTTGAGTATGGAATCCTTGCGTGAGTCCGAGCATCAATTGCAAAATCCAATGGACTCACAAATCCACCATAATTTCCAAAATCAACTTCCATACTCATATTTTCAAGAACCAATTACAAAGAGTATGGAAGACATGATTCCGAATCAAATTCTGTTACACGGCCTATCAGTAGGTTAGATTCACTTTTGAGCGAATTGATCACTGAGAGTGGGAAGCCTTTCTTGTCAACCTTTGACCGATTCTTATATCCCTAACTCTACTGATTGGAACCATGAATCATGTCATTTTGAAAATCCAGATTTAATTTCAGAACACACATTTGAACTTGACCAAACTCCAAGTATGGAAAGTCACCTGGACATTCTGGCAAGTTATCCCTTTCTTGAAATTGAAATCGAACCTGAAAGTGATCCTGAACCTCAAGTAGATGATTCCTTTTTAGTTTTTGATTCAATAATGACCCTGGTATCTTTACCAGATTCTTTCTCTATTCCGGAGTCAACATTGAATCCTGTGTCAGTACGCCGTGAAATAGAATCACCAATCTCTCCTGATCACACTTCATCATTGGGGAAAGTGTATGAATA
Organism: Agave tequilana; assembly: GCA_038442645.1. Classification (NCBI taxonomy): domain Eukaryota; kingdom Viridiplantae; phylum Streptophyta; class Magnoliopsida; order Asparagales; family Asparagaceae; genus Agave; species Agave tequilana. The sequence goes on along the minus strand of JAVJIF010001425.1, from coordinate 498,515 downwards.
TCAATTCTTTGGTTTGGACCCTGTTTTTGACCCAATTCGACTCTCATTGTTGACTCTCGACTTGATAGAGTCAACTCCCAAGTCGGTATCAGTTTTTGTTCCTGTTCCATTTGAGTCCAAATCACTCATCTCTCAAAATCACACTTCATTATTGGACAAGACTGTTGAAGAAAATGACTCAGTAATATTTTTGAAACTTGGCCATTAGATAGGGATAAAATTTTCAATAAGACCATTCAATCAATCATTCTTTTATTGGGTCATGTTAGAGAGGTCATTGGTGGATTTATGGACGATTCACGATATCTTGATTGGGTAGCAACGCTTGGCCCAGTCAGACCACCACCGGAACCACCACCATGAGGTAAATTCCTTCTCTCTCTATTTGTTTCACGTATATACACATTCACGATGCATTGAGGACAATGCGTGAGATAAGTGTGGGGAGGGGGCATACTAACATAGTTAGTTTTTCATTCTTTCTTTTACACTTCAAAAAAAATAATAGAAACTCTTTTTCTTTTCTTTTTACAAAAACTTTTTGAAAAAGAGAAATAGTTTTTGATTTATTTTAAAGAAAATTTCGATTATCTTCGGAATCAGGAAAGACCTAAAATTTTGAAATTTTTAACCGAGTCAAAATAATAGATCTTGTCTAAATTATAGGTAAAGAAAGTAAAATTGAAAAGATAATTTGATCTTGAATTTTTTGCCTTAGATTTATGCACTTCACACTTACACAATTTTTGGGATTGAAACAAAGACTGAAAATGCCATAAAATATATTAAAAAAATTTTTATGATAAATAAAAACCACTTATTAAAGTTGGGTAACTATGCCTCAGGAAGCATGATTATTCATACCTAAAATGGTGGACAAAAAAATAAAATAATCCCCTTTAGTTTTGTGGCCTTGTTTAGTCGAGTCCTTAAGTCCGAGGGATGTTTTCTCATCTGGTGCCCTAAGACCATCTGGTTTGGGAGTCACCGGCTAAAGGCTCACTACCCGGGTAAATAAGAAAACCTAAGAAAACTAAGGGAAGGAAAAAAATATTATATATAAATAAATGGCATGAAAGTTAGAGTCGATATCCCAAAAATCTTCACAGTTCACAAAGTGCATATTTTTCTAAAGGATCAAAGAGTCAATTCATTTAAATTCTTACATTAATTTATAACAAGATTTTGCATTTCGACTTCGTAAGGGAAGATTAATTTCTGGTTAACTTATGACCTTGGATCACTTATATTTTCGCAAAAATACTTCAACCCTTCTCTCTATTTCAAAAATGCATTTTCAAAATACTAACATTTGATTTTTTTTCTTTATGGATTTTGTGGGTGTAATCCGCTGAAAACCCTCAAGAGACAAAACTCCTCCTCTAAGGGGAACTTAGAGGTTTAACGGCTTGTTGCACATGCTCAGTGCAATCGCGTCACCTGCGAAAGTGGTGTAATAATTTTCTTAGTTTTTTATTTTGCTCGGGACGAGCAAAAGATAAGTGTGGGGGTGTGATTAGTCTCTAATTTTGCATAATTTTCATCACATTCTCACATTTATTTGATAATAAATTCTGCTAATAATATCTTTCTTCTTGATATTAGGTCAATGTGTGCAAATGAAGAAGATGACCCAAATCACCATTTAAATGGTGATTAAAGGGCTATTAAAATACTATTGACCTAAAGAGCAGATTCTATCAAATCTAGGGGCGCTAAACCAGAAAACGGGCACGATTAGCCGACAGGGGACAACAGCGCAGCACACAGCAGGCGGCGCTGCACGCGCCGCCCAAGGAAAGCCGCGGAAACGTGGCATTTTGCCGCGTTTTCGCGGTCAAACCAGAAACCGAGAATCTAGCAGATAGGGGGGACAACCAGGTGGCGCGCAGCAGGCGGCGCTGCGCGTGTGCCGCAAAAGTAATGCCGCGGAAACGCGGATTTGCAGCGTTTCCGCGGCAATACGGCCGCGCCGCGCGCTGTTTGGGGTCACATCCTGCCTTCTGGCCCCCCCAGGAGGCGCCGCGCGTGCCGCCCAAGGACTGCCGCGGAAACGCGGCGTTTGCCTCGTTTCCGCGGCAATGCGGTCGCGTCGCGTGCGCCGTTTCGGGTCACATCTTGTCCCCTGACCCCCTGTTCCCTGGCGCCTATAAATACCCCCCTGGGGTTCCTGAGGACGAGATATGGAGAGTTAGGAATAGTTTTAGTTTTCATTTTCATGTTTAGTTTAGGTTAGGTTAGCTCTTCTTCTTCGCCATTGTATTTTCTATTTTGTTTTAGATCTTGTATTAGTGAGAGAGAGTGGTTCATGCTTGGAATTTGAGAGTACTTGTAATAGAAGGTGACAATTTATGAAAGGTGCTCTCTTTACCTCTCTATGTTTTCTTCTCTCTAATCTCTTTACATGTGTAGCTAGTATTTTCTCTCATGGCACTAAGTACTAACCACTTTCTTTGATGATAATCCACATGAATCTAATAGCCTCGTTTTGGCCTTGCTCTTGTAAGAGCCATTGATGGCTCATGATGATGGATCTAACTCTAACTTTTTAACTCTCTAACAAGCTAACATTACTATATTTCATGCTTGCTCTTATTGGGTTTTGATGATTTAAGTGTAGCTTGCACTTGTTTGTTGAGTTGGGTTGTGAAGAGTTACATATGGGTCATGCTTTGAATCGCTCTTGAACCCAAGGACTAGTGATGGCCAATGCTACTTGTGAGGCAACTATCACTAAGAGGTTAGCGTGTTGGTGGAGTCATTAGTAGTTAGTAGCCGTGAGTTTTCTTTCTCTTTCACTTGTTTTAGAAAAATATCCAAAAATCACAAACATATTCTTTTCAATGTTTCCCATTCTTTGTATTTCACCGTACTTCTCTTTCCATTCTTTCTTTTATTTCTTTTCATTATTTATAAAGACTTTGAAGAACTTTTAATATAAACGTGAATCAACCGGTAAAGCTTCTATCGCCTCCCGTCCTTGTGGATACGACCCGTATAGCCACTTCGCTACTACGGAAGAATCGCAAAAGCAGTAACTTTCGACCCACACTCTATTTACTTATTCTTGTGCTTGCTTTTTGCCGATCACGGCCACTGTCGAGCCCCACATCCTGCAGCTTCTCCCTGCACCGCCCCTCTCGCAGCCCCTCTCGACTGACGTCATCCGCAGGTTAGAGATATTGAGTATGTAGGGTTAGATGATTTTTAACCTATAACTCATAATTTTTCTTGAATTTTTTAAAATTTAGTTTGAGCTTGGTTGTTGAGATTGTATGTAGGGTAAGATGACTTTTAAAATCTAGAAAGAACGGAAATCACGAATATGTTTCGATCAAATTACCGAATTAAAAGCAATTTTCTGAAGATGGGTTCGTGATCGGCCATTGTTGGCCGAACAGATTTATGTTGTTCAATGGGTGAGTTTCTTAATCAATAAAAAAGTCTAAGTTATGATGAGTATCTTAATCATTATGTATTAATCCATATGATGTTAAAATTATAGTTTTAAGTTAATTTAAGAGTTTTTTAGTCTTTTTATTTCAGGTTAAAATAATCTATTAATTTTTTTCAAATTTATTTTGTTGTGTTAATCGAATTTGTGGGCGCAAACGTTCGTGCCTTGCATTCATGAAAATTGACCGTGGACTGACGAAGTTGCCCGCAAAAGCTCGTGGTCTTTCCTTCCAGCCGCGGGCTAGAAAGAAATATCTCCTCAAACAGCAAACACCATCATCCAACAAATAGAAGATCGCCACGAGTCCAGATCCGCTCCCAAATTAGCTTCACAGATCCGACGGTCAAGATTGCGTTTCAGAATTTGTTTGTACGGATACAGTGGGCTACCTTAAAGCGGCGTTACACCAAATAACGTGGGACCCACCTTCAGAAAGGGTTGTAGTTGGGTCTTTAAAATAGCCCGTGCCGAGTTAACCAGCGTATATAGATAAAATATATAAATAATAGAAAAATCCCATCTATACTTGACCGGCTCCAATCTCTCACCAATATTCCAAATTTGTTCCCCAAAGCAACGGAGATATCGAAAGTTATTTCCATTAAAAATATATATAAAAATAAAAAAGAGATTTTTTGCAGATAATAAAAAAAAGAAAATAAAAAAGGTGGGAAATTAATGGAGAGGACCCAAAGATTTCACAAAGGGTTCCGTTAACGGCAAAAGCTCAGCAATATTGGTACGCGTTTTCATTTTTTCTCTGTTTTTGCTCTGTTCTTTTTTTTCTTGGATTTCAAGGAACCCCCAATTTGTTTCCATTTAGGGTTTTTTGGTGCAATTGGGATGGGGATCCGAGGTCTTCGGTTTAATCGGAATGGACGTTAGTGTTGTTTTTTCGGTCAATTGTAGTTCCTGATTGATCTGGTTGGCATTTTCATGGATTTTAGTTTTTTTTCTTTGTTCAAATTCGGGGCGAAGAGCTGAGATTGGAAATTTTTGATGTTTCTTTCTATAGATTAGCTGTTACTGTTGAATTTGGTGAGGATTTGAAAGGTTGTTTTTTTGTTATATTGTTTTTTTGATCTCTGAGTTGATTTTGTTTTTCTTTTGCAGGGGCTCATTTACAGTAGGGAAATTTGTTCAATATGGCACCTGTTTTAGGAATTTGGAGCCAAAATCTTGAATTTGGTGATTTTCTCTTTAATTTTTGCTGTCTCTTAAGTGGATTATCTGGTGCTTAGACTAAATCTCGAGGATAACCTGATTGACTGACATTTTGCATTAAGGCAGTAAATAACTTTCCTTTTAATTTTCAGGATTGACCTCTAGATGACCCTAATGATTGTAGTGATATTGCAACATTACATAAATTGGAAAACTATTAGGTGTTCTGAATGAATTTCCTGGGTGCCTTTAGAAACTTTTAATTGTGGCTTATAACTCTTAATATTTAATAAAAAACACATAATAGCATGTAACTCTTTTTTGTATTTCATTGTGCCATGAGTACTAGCGTAGTTTCTTTACCAATTAGATTGAGTGAACTTTTTACTGTTTTGCAGGTTGAATTTATCATAATATATCTCTACTTGTAGATTGAAGAGGGAATCTAAGTTAATCGATCACTTTAGGTTTGAAGCATCACCATCATTGTGTTTTGTTAGAGACCACTTATAGACTGTGGTGTGTGATAGACCAAGTGTTATAGAGAACTAGTCTGTCTGAATGAAGGCTGAAGAAGATTAGGGAGGCGGATACCATTCCTTCTCTATGCTTTCTGTCCAGTCAACAGACTTTCATGGCTATTGTTCCCTCACTGGAAGGACAGAACGAAGGTCAAACTGATAGACACCCTTTGCTGATGGAGCGATCAGGGAATGCTACTGCAGATGAGCATGTAATTGATATAGGAAGGGGAGGTATTGCTTCTGTATCAGTGTCTCATGAAGTTGATCACAATGATTCAGATGACTTGCACAATGACAGTAGACCTTCGACGATCTCACAGGCTCCTGTCATGCCGACCTCATCATCATCGCCCACAGATTCTAGAATGTTTCCTTCACAAGGAGAGGTGATAATTATGGTCGTCGACATAGAAGCCCTTTGAATTCGGGTTTGTGGATTTCAATAGAGCTTGTTGTTAATATGAGCCAAATTGTAGCAGCCATTGTCGTCCTTCGTTATCAAGACATGAGCATCCACAAGCTCCATTATTTGCATGGATCGTAGGGTATACAGCTGGCTGTTTTGCTACTCTTCCACATCTGTATTGGCGCTATACCCATCGCAATAATCAGGGCTCAGAACTAGACTCCCCACATTCACGTCAGAGTTCTTCTCAGAACAACCCTCCTGAATCTACATCTTACACTGCTATATCTGTGAATCAAACTGTGGAAGAAGAACAAAATCACAACGCAGCTGCAGTCTCACGATTTGGACAGAATTTGGCTAGTCCACGGTATGTGTCACTTCTATATTGCAACTAATCAAGTATAATATATTTGCTGAACCATGTTTTATCAGACTTACAGTGGTGGTTTTTCTTGTTCATGCTTGGCATGTTTCATATTATTTACTTTACGTAGTAATCATAAATAATCAGATCAATTTAGACGGCAGTAAATTCCTCCTTTATAATTCCACGTGGAAATCACATTTCTCTTTTCATCTAATCTATGTTTCAGTTTCACAAACAGTGTGTGATTAGTAGGTTGGTAATTTTCTCTGCATTGAGAACCACATGTGATCAGGAGTGGTATTTAGATCCAAAGACTTTCATCAATGCCTTCCAACAAGTCTCTTTCTGTTAATTGTGGCATATCCTGCTGTCCAAATTTTTGTTGCATTAATTTTCAGAGGCTTGATTATCTCATGCAGGCATCTCTTTTGTATCTGATGATACTGATAGGGACTAGTCCATGGATAAACATATAGCAAAAGAGATTGGGTCTAATATTGGTTTACTTGGTCTTTTTGATGAAATCACTTTATTTCTCAAATTCAAGCTACATATGGTGAATTTAGGGTCTAAAAGTATTAGCATTGGTATTTGAGGGTATGCTTGCTAACTTTTAAAGATATATCTGATTTAGTGAAGAATGGACTAACTGGGATTGATGGACTAACTTCAGGTCCTAGCAGAGTGACTGAAACTTGAAATTATATGTGAAAACTGTGTGGAAACAGGAAAGACTATCAGAATTGTAGGTTTAATTTTTTTTAAAATTTAAGGTGTAGGAGGTTTTGGGCAAAATTTTCTGCAACTTTTTGTTGGATGTAAGATATTTTGGAGATCCGTTGTGCGTGTTTTGCTGGCAGTTAAGCTGCTTTTCAGCTTCTGGAGGCATTTAGTGGGTACTTGACTAGTTCTACTAAACATATGATTCATGGTGGCAAACCTATTTAATGAGGACATTACACCAGTTGCCAGTAGGTTTTCATGCCTTAGTTTATTTTGAGTTATTGTGTTTTATTTATTTTGCTTTTAGTACCACATCGGTTATATCCGAGAAATACTTTTGTAAAGCCTATAAAAGGCCCCCTAGACTTCTTTATGAGTAGGCAATGAATAATTAAAATTTTTCCAGTTAAATTCTCCTAAGAGTGCTCTTGAGTTTTGGGTGCGAAGCCCGTGGTGTAAGAGTTGTGAAGCCCGCGTAAGGGGTGCGAAGCCGAAGTTATCTGGTTCTTTCTCCAACTCTAATCTCTCTTTTCATTTTATTTCTTGTAAAATCTTAGTTTTTCCTTTTTATTTGTATTCGAAGGTGATTGCGATCTTGTATTACATCAATTTGGTATCAGAGTTTTGGTTCCAATCCCCTTCGAATTTCTTCTCTTCTCCAAATTCTAGGTCTAGATCTCTATATCTAGATCTACTTTGCCAAAAAAAAGAGAGAAACAAAGAAAAACAGAAAACAAAAAAAATTATCGATTACTGTTCACGTGAACAGTAATCGTCGATTATTGTTCCGTGAACAGTAACCACTCCGATTACTGTTCATAGTGAACAGTAACCGCCCGGTTACTGTTCTAACTCCCACAAACCCCAAAACTTGTCCATTTTGAAGCCCGTTTCAGGCCTGTTCGGAGTCCAGTTCGAGTTCTGCTGAAGCAGTGGGCTGGTAGCTGAATCTCGAAGTTACTAGTAAAGTTTTGCCGCTTTTTTTTGGAGCAAATCTGATCTCTTCAAGCCTCTGTTTGGAGTCGCTACTGTTCGTGCGACAGAAGAACAGTGTTTCGGGCCCTTTTTTCATTCCGATTTGAACCCAGTTCGAGACATCTTTCTTCCATTTCATACTATTGCTATTTCAGGACTTTGTGGGTGATTTATTCTCTACGGTGTGGGCATCATTTCTCCAAGGAATCTTAGAGGATTTTTATGTTTGGGCGTGAACGACTCACCCCTCAGGTGATAACCTAACTTGAAGTGAATTATTAACTGTTAAATTACTTTCAACTACTATTTGGATTGTGATAATTTATTGGTTAAAATGTTATTTGCTTTTATCTAGTGGTTGCATCAGTGTATGTCACTTTTCATCATTTTAGGAGTGCATTTTTTTTGCATTTAGAATTTGAATTTTATGGTATTTATATTTAGTGCATGCATTTAGTTTGTTTGAGTTTAGGATCCTCCATTGCATCTGTTTAATTGTTGGATTTTGCATTTAAAACATCATGACCAGTCAACATTATAGAGACCACCTCGTAGACCAGTTACACAACCTCCATCAGGGTCATAGGTTTGTTTAGGATTCAATTGCCATATTTAAGGGCTTAACTCGTCGTAGTGAAGTGAGAGAGCATCATTCTGAGACTATAACTAGGTTTATTTGGGTTTTAAAGCCCAAATTACAACGTACATTGATCACTGGCTCTTATGATTTAGATATTGTTGAAGAGTCCTTTGATGTTGTATTAAAGTTAGACTTGACTTTCAAAATAATAGTCAATGCCAAGGGCCGGTGTTCAAGAGTGAGGGACATGGGGATTATGATTATCAGTGCCCCTCGGAGAGTCAACATATTAGAACTGTGCCTATTGATGATGTTGATGACTGAAAGGTTATTGAGGATGTCCAAGTTCCTCCTAAGACTGTTGGTATAATTGAGGACATGGCAGTGAGTTTCGACACGCCGATTATTGATTAAACCCACATGTCTTCTGATAGTGTCAGTAATGACGTGAATGCGAAAGTTGAGCCTAACACCACCATTGTATCTAGTAAGCCAGTCAAGTCCCCTCATGCTGAATATAGGTTTTTGATTGTTCCTACCGATTCATCTTTTAAGGAGTCACTTGAATTTCTTGTCAAGATCCAGCAGATGGTTTCAAGTGTTTCATCTTCTTTTGATTATTTAGAGTTTGTGTCTGAGTCCAATGTATCTTCATCTGCGGGGTAGATGTGTGTCCTCGTAGGCATGTCATATCTCATTCTCCCATCGTTAGGAGTTATGCCTGGAATACCTATTGCATTGCATTTGTCTGTTGCACATATTGATGATATCACTAGGTCGATAGCAATTTGCAATGACGCCGACAAGTTTGCTACAAAACATATAGTATTTTGCAAGAGTTTGCAGTTGATAAAAGGTAATGGTTATGGTCACCGTGAGGCCGCGGGGAAGTTGCACGCTTGGCCTAAAAATTTTGATAGGGCTCTGAAGAGGATTGCTTCCATTACTTACGATCGAATAGCCCATGGGATTCTGGTATCAGCTCCTTCTTCGGCAAGGGTGATGCATCTTGTTCTACTCTCTGTGCTTTGATCGAGCTGTCAGCTTTCACAGTTGACCCGTCACGGAGACTAGATCCATCTCTACCACCATGGTCTCGACGCGATGTATCAGTGTGGCTGCCACGTCCACCACCTTGACCTGATTAAGATACTTCATGAGGAGAGTCCTTACTCGACAGGGTCGAGTTTCTCTCAATCCGGGGGAAATGATGAAGACATCACGCCAGTTGCCAGTAGTTTTTCATGTCTTAGTTTATTTTGAGTTATTGTATTTTATTTGTTTTGCTTTTAGTACCACATCGGTTATATTCGAGAAATAGACTCTTGTAAAGCCTATAAAAGGTCCCTAGACTTCTTTATGAGTAGACAATGAATAATTAAAACTTTTTCAGTTGAATTTTCTCAAGACTGAGCTTGAGTTTTGGGTGCGAAGCCCATGGTGTAAGGGGTATAAAACCCGCGTAAGGGGTGCGAAGTCCAAAGTTATCTGGTTCTTTCTCTAACCCTAATCTCTCTTTTCATTTTATTTCTTATAAAATTCTAGTTTTTTCTTTTTATTTGTGTTCGAAGGTGATTGTGATCCTGTATTACATCATTATTTGATGTGAAACGTGACGCGTGTGTATCAGAAGTCAGTGATAGAATAAAACTTCGCTACGTTTCACCAACACTACGATCTTAGGTAGGAAAATAATCAAAACTATAATGCAGGATGATAGGTTTAACAAAAGTGCTGATGCAACAGTATCGATTTAGATCATAAAATAAGGTGATGTACTATTAGTTATAATGGCAAAATCTCGTAAAATCAATATAAAAGAGCTAGCAACTACATGGCTATCAGAATCTCATAATCTCACTATTTTCTGACAACAGATTAAATCGAGAAAATAAAGAGACAAATATCAACTTACAAATAAATAGACCGTGTTAAAGAAAATTATCTACTGAGAACCACAGAGATCTCAGTGACGGTGGAGGATGCCAATGCAAAGTTCTCGTTGTCACGATCGGAAAGTCACGAATATCATTTTGATTTCAGATCGGAGTCCGGATGTGAAAGTTATGGCCGAAAACCCAATTGACGCTTTAACTATGGTGATGGCCGTTGACGCAGGAGATGAGATTGAGAGAGAAGAGGAAGAATCGGCGTCAGATTCTTTACCTGGTGTGGAGAAGAGAGAGAAGAAAGAAAAGAGAGATGACTGCTGAGCTAAGAAAGCAGGAGGGAGAAAAAGATAGGGTTATGATTTAATTAGGGAAATTAGGAATTCAATCTTAAATAATTTTGAGAGATAAAATCACTCACAAATTCTTATCAAAATTATTCATTGCTTATTGTTGATATAAGAGGGCTTATATTGGCTTTTACAAGATTTGAGTCCAACTAAACTCAGACTCCTAATCAAAATAGAATTACACTCCAAAATTTAGAAACTAAAAAAAATCAGAATAAAGAAACTAAAAACAAAAAAAAAAGAAAGAGAAAAATATCCAAAACTCTACTACTTTTTTAACTTGTACTGGGACTTCTTGAATCTACCTCTTCGGCTCTTTCATCTTGACTGGATGTCCGCATCATTCTCTCCGGGTGGGAGAAGACTCGATCCTGTCGAGTTAGATAGATTGGATCTTCCATGCTTAACTGGATCAAACCACTGCAAATCATCTTGATCTAACCATGAATCAACAATAGGTGCCTTATTTTTCCAACAGATCAAATGCCATTGAGTTTCACTAGATTTGGTGGTGATAATCTCATCCTCTAAAGTTTTATTAATTCTCTTTGCTGTAATGAGATGAGTGTTTAGAGTGGATTAAGTGAAACTCTCAGAAAATGACTTAGGAGAAGGCTTATCAATCAATGTGTTTATAATCAAAATCTTTGTAATTCACTAGATCATTAATATTGAAAGTACAACAAATGCTATAATCTCTAAGAACTATAACATAAGTATTGCAATTCAGCTTATTCAAGATCTTGAATGGTTTAGCACTGCGGGCGTGTAACATTTTAATAGTTTTCGAAGGAAACCGTGTCGGTAAATCCGAACCATCACATAGTCACATGTATTGAAAGTTTTAAATATTTTTAACCACTAGTTCGCGAAGTAGGTTTTACATTGCTCTGTTTATTTCCATCACTGATATCTTTGTGTAGTTTGTGCACGGTTTATGTGATGCAAATGCAGATGCAGATTCGAATGCTCTATAGGGATGAAATCGGCAGTAAGGGAGGAAGCAGTTTGCAGACGTAATATGCATGACTAATGAGAGAAAGGGAGGGAACAATAGCAATGAGAGGTGGATAAGGTGGAGTTAGTTGCAAAGCCAAAGTAGATGCTTGCTTGGCCTGTCCAGTCTTGGGTCTCAAGGATATTTGCTTAATCTGCTTACCCTTATACTCAAATTGACACATGTTGGATCGACCGTAGATAGTGACATTTTTATCGAACAATCATGGTCTATCTAGTATAACTTGACCCACGTTCATAGTGACGACATCACACCAAATCTTGTCTTTATAATGATTGAAATTGACTGCGACAAGACATTGTTGTTTAACCTCAAGTGCTGTGGAGTCAATTCATAACACGTTGAATGAGTGGGGGGTGAGGGTACAATCTCTAATTCTAGATTTTCACAAAGCGTGAACAATATTGCATTGATACAACTTTCACTGCCCACAATCACCTTACAACTCGTATCCAATCTTGGTGGACGTGTGAAAAGTTACAGTTCTCCAATTGTCTTTTTCTGCTGGTTGAGAGGGAACACACTTGATGACAGACAAATGGGTAGGTGGTGTAGCCTAATGCAGTTGAGACCAACATCATCCCTTGATAATTTGTTGTCAGTTTTAACACCTTCTGAATGATAGATGTACTCCTCAGAATCTAACTCAGTGGTTTCGGTGGGTGTTCCATCTATTATGATGATTTTGACGAGATTAGGACAACTGGCGGCTAAATGTCCATAACCTTGGCTTTTGTAGCATTTGGTTGTGGAATTAACTTTGGGAAAACTCGGGGTCTTTGCTTTTATTGTTGCGTTCAAGACTCTTGCCCTTGATATTATTCTTATGTGATGTTTTGGGTACTAGGCCTATTGAACTGTGAAGAGGATGAAGTTCTAAACGTACTTGATTTTGAATCAAAACTCATAGTGTTGTAGTTAGACCTAAGAGTTGGGAAAATTTCACATCAAAGTAACATAATTGTATGTAGGCAAACCGTTGTTGTTGCCTCCGAGTGGGGAAATTCCATCCCGGGATGTACAGAACAGGGTTGGTAGTGGTAGTAAGATGCACATACCAGCATGCAATGTAACATTCTTAAATACAATGTTAGATACATAAATAATACGAGGGTAAATCAGCTGTATTTACACGGCTTCTACCGCCATGAGACTAGTACGTTGAGAGGATAATCGAAACAAGAAAACCCTAATAAATATACCTTGCGTCCCACATAGCTGTTAACAGTGTATGCACAATTTGAATTGTCCCAAGTGAGCATTTAAATTTCAAGCATGCGTAACGCTGAATAAAGTGTTACCTGATGTTTCCTTCCTTCGGGGAGCGTTCGACCCATAGTCACTCGGGACTAGTACGTCAGGGGGATAATTCAAACAAAGAAACCCTCATATATATATATATACACACACACACACACACCCCCCCCATATGTCACGAGTAGCCATGTCCCAGAAGTCCTACAAAAAGGGAGTCTGAAGTGGGGATGTCACCCAACAACAGATTGGATGCGTCTACTCTGAGTTAGGGCACCAAATAAATTAGAGTGACGATCTGATACTTCCGAGTGGGAGTAAACCCAGCAGTGGAGTTGATCTCCGTGTGGAAAATCCCACAACGGAGCTGTCTCCCAAGTAGGGAAAATCCCAATCTCGGAATATGGATGGCAGCTCTCGAGCAGGGTGGTATCCCCCGCATTGGATTATGAATGGAAGGACCTGGATAGAGGAAAACTATCAGGAGTTCATCTGCTTGTAGGTTCAGATGAGGGGAGCCGTAGGCTAGTGCTTGTGCTCCGAGTGGGAAAAATTCCATCAGCGGAATATCAAACGGGGGCTCTGAGAGGAAAATCTCTGCAGCAGAGTGGGGGACTCCGAGTGGAGAAATCCCACAATGAAGGGTTTTAATTCCAGTAGGATAGCCGAGAGAGTGCTCGTGGGCATGTCTGCATTAACACTTTGAGCGGAGGAATTCCCATCAACGGAGTGTACAGATACAATCCTCCGAGTGGGGGAAATCCCATCAGCGGAGAACTGACTTCGAGTTGGGAAAATTTCATCAGCGAAGATTTCATGGCTTCCTTCGAGTGAGGGAAAATCATCATCGAGGCGTGTGGATTCGATGGCTGGCAGCAGTTGGATGGACTGTATTGGTTGGATGTACTGCATTGGTTGGATGGATTGTAATAGTTAGGAGCATAAAACAACATTTTATTCATAATCGGGAATGGAATACATGGAATTGGAGTTGGAAGAAATACGCCTGTTTGTCTGGAGTCGTGTGGTCAATCGATTGCCTTGTACTGGGTGATCAAATGCTGTGGATGGAAGGTTTTGGTGCGGCTGATCGTCAGAGGATGGGAGGCCGTGTCCCCAGCGATTCTGATGGCCTTTGCTTTGGATGTTTGCCCTTGATGGTTTGCTTTCTTGGGTTATAGTTGATCTGGTAGAGGCTTTTTGAGGGGGTTTTGGGGGAGAGATCGAGTGTAAGAACTCAGCAGAAAACACTAATTTGTGGTAGAGATTTTCTGACACGATTGATCGGACGTCAACCTCACACCACAAGCGAAAGGGTATCTCGATTATCGTGTGATAATTGAACGTTTCATCACAGTGAACAGAGGATTTTTTTTTGTGAAAACCCAAATTGAAAAAAAAACACGGGGAGGAGGGAGAGAATTCACTATAGTTCTAAGGTTGTAATGAATTCTGCGAAATACTATTATGTTTACAATTCTTGGATGTGATCCTTTTTCTCGGGGACACCCAGGTGCATAAATACCCTGTGACATTTTAATTGATGATGTAAATATTTCGGATCTCCATAATCACATGATTTGCACGTTGCGATTTTCTCATAACTGCTCAGATAACATCTGATTGTTGGGATTGATATGCAGGGATATCCACCACTATTCATAACTACCCCCACTGAAATAAGGGTGCAAAAACGCTTAAAACGTGGGGATAATTTGACAGGGTAACTGACTCCATGAATCAGGGAATCTTGCCACTGAGCTGTATCCAACGTGGGGGCATGAGTTTTCGTAGAGGGCCTTTGTTGTGGGGTCGGGCCTCTGACTATTGGAATGGTTCCGCCCGAGTTGAATATCTGGGTGAATGATCCTGGACAGATATAGTTGAATGGGGAATTGGTCGTTGCGGACGTCGGAGAGGGACGTCGGGTCAAGTGTGGATGTCAGGGAGGGACTTGGAAGTTGCGGATGTCGGAGAGGGACCTCAGGTCAAGTGTGGACTAGGAGAGGAACCTTGCATTGCGAATGTCGGAGAGGGACCTCGGGTCGAGTGTGGACTTGGGGTAAGGTCCGAGGTTTTCTTCTTGGACCCGCAATGATCGAGTTTGTTGTTCGCTTGATATGCTTCTGATGCGGTGGGATACGTGTTGCGATTTTGATGAGGGTCAATCTGACCACTACACAAAAAAATAAAGAAAATTCCATCTTGGCTTGGAGTTTCAACATGACATTTAGCAGACTTCAACAGATTTGCATTGTGGTCCATACTTCGTATGTAAGTAGTTGAGAGTTCAATCTCCAAATTGTTATATTCTTTCTCCTAGATTTGCATTGCAATTTATAGTTCCTCTGTAAGTAGCTGAGAGCTCAGTCTACAAATTGTTGTATTCTTCCTTCTTTTATTTTTACAATCACAATGTGAGCTTTAATCTCACGTCTTCTGATTAACTCACTCTCACTCTTTTATCTAACTAAAGGGGAAAATCTCACATTTTTTATGAAAAATATACAGAGAAAAAAACATGGATATGTAGCGAGGAATTTTGAATTACAAATGTGATATTTATTTAAAATATGAATATAGAAACAAATCTCTAACTAAAATAATATTTTATATGCATTTTACATGAGCCTTAAATGACCTCTTGCTAACTGCAAGGAGACTTTATCGCTATACTACAATGACATTCTTCAAGTTGACTATTATCCCCCATCACGATAGCAATTACAATAATAGTGTGGTGGTAATAGCACTAGACAATTGCAATGGTGGAGGCATTGTGGTAAAATTATAATAATAATTGTGGCTATGATGGGAATGGTAGGTACACCAGAGATAGCAATGATGGTGGCAAGTGTTAATTGTACTTGTTTCAATAATAGTAGACGTGGCTAGGACGACAATGACAATCGAATTGAAGGTGGTGGGATGTCATTAGTGGTGTTCACGTGGTAGGAACAACACATGGAACTCCTCAATTTGAAATTTAAATTTTTTGCTAAAGAAGAGAAGTTATATTGCTACTAACTCTTCTATTCTACAGACACAATTTAGGATGGATTAACCTAATCATGCTACTAAATTTAGATCATCATTTCTCATAAAAGTTGTAAAAGTGGAAGATTCTTTCTAACAAAACATGATTATCTTTTTTGTAGAGGAACAAACTGAAAATGAATAATTTACTTCTTTTTGTTTGTTTGTTTGTTTGTTGTTAACGCCATTGGTGGTGCACCAAAAAAATCATTGTACTTAAGGAAAAATCATTACATGATATTTAGTGAAAAAAATTATGAAAGTTAATATTATTAGGTAATTTTGCATTTTCATGGGCCACACCTATATTTTTTTAAAGAAAATATGTGAAGGTTTGGATTCTTTTAAGTTCCATGAAATTTAAAAAGGTTAATCTCAAAATATGAAGTCATTCTCCTTATTTGTATAGCCTGTGCATTATCGTGCGGGCAAAAAGACTACTATAAAACTATAGTGAAACTTATCAGCGTCACCCTTCTTCTAGACTCTTGATTGTCTAGATTTGGGAGATTTGTTTGCTTTCAGGAGCTTTGGCTATAACAAACAATTAGTAGGCCCCAACAAGTGGGCAACTAGCTGTATGTGGACTGCTCTCTTGTTCACACTTTTCTCAACTAGGGACTAGGAACCAAAAACCAAGTGATGTTAGGTTGATTTGCTGACAATAAAATTTCATGAATCATTCATGGAGCCTTTTCAATAGCGGAGTGAGGTCCACAACCAAACCCATTTTGATTGGAAAAGGCTTAAATGATGATGCCCATCAGTTGTAAGGTATCATCATTCTACATTTTTAATTTGCTCACCTTATCTCGGGTTCTGAGATGGGAAAACAGTAACCCAGTGTGGATAGAGGGATCATGTCGGCTAACTTATAGGAAATAGAAATTTTGTTTGTTTAATGAAATTGAAAGATAATAATCGGGAAAAAAGCTGATGGCCAGCTAATTTCAGAACTGTATGAATTTACAAGCAAGCGCTGTAGTATCTTAGCAAAATTTGAACATAGGGTAGGATGATTTAAATTTTAGAAGGGATGAGAGATGATTGTGATATATTCTTTTTGATTTTGTTTGTTGTTTTGTTTTTTTAGTAACATAATAACATATCGTGTTACGTACATCGTAAACATAACTGATCATACATTTTTGTCCATTCATATAAGATCACGCATTGGGTTTTCTCACTTATATTTTATCTCATTGTTTATATCAAAAATATACACTAAACTTTATTAAAGTCTTATACTAATTTCTATTTCGATTTCATTCTTCAACTAAAACATAGTCATAAATATAGTATATACAAATGGATACCTCAAGGTGTAACATGAAAAGAGTTGTTTAACAAGTGTTGAAAATGTGTTTGAGAGGTGTTTAAAAGTATCAAAAGTTGCATTACATATTATAAAATTGAGGTGTAGGTGTCTGATTATATTATATATGATATGAGTACACCATCTTAGTGGAAGTGTTCATGCTACATAAGTTATTTCAGTTAATATATATAGGGGTTACTGTACCTCAGCCGACAGCTAAGAGAGTTTCTCAGCCGGCACGTGGCAACATAATAGCCACGAATCTGACATAAATTTTGGCGGACAAAAACCAAAAAATTCCCGTCCGAGTTAGTATCAGTCACTTCAAGAATCGCTTTGACGAAAATACCCTCCCTCACAACTTTTACTTTATGTAAAACCTTTCCTTTCAAAAAAATTTCAGATTTGAAAATTATCAGTTGATCAATCAGAAAAATTAGTGCTACTGTTTCTCAAATTTTCGATCATTTCGTTCAAAATTAGTTTTTTTAAAAATTATCTGCTAAAGACGGCGCCAAAGAAATCATCCGCGGAAAAAGGTAATAGGGAAACCCAAATATTCTTTTTTGGGTTTGTAAATTTTAATAGTTATATTTTTTAAGTTTTGTATCCCTTTTTACTTTTTTCATAAATATTCCTATTTTAACTTAAATTAAAAGTGTGATGAACTGTTTTTTACGAAAATTTTTTGAAATTTTTAAAATTTTCAATATTCTTGGTTTTAAAAAAAAAGTTAAATATATTTTATAACTTGCGACCATGGTCGCAAATAAGAGAGAAAAATTCGTTTTTTATGATTTAAAGAGGTAATCATCAAAAATAAGTATATTTATGCGGTTTAAAACTGTTTTTTTTACACTGAAACTTTAGATCAAGTTTAAAGTTTGAGATAAAAAGAGTTCTATTTTAGAGATTTTTAATTTTTAAAT
Organism: Agave tequilana; assembly: GCA_038442645.1. Classification (NCBI taxonomy): domain Eukaryota; kingdom Viridiplantae; phylum Streptophyta; class Magnoliopsida; order Asparagales; family Asparagaceae; genus Agave; species Agave tequilana. The sequence continues at coordinate 480,522 of JAVJIF010001425.1, read as the reverse complement.
TTTTTAACACAGCGACTTAGGTCAAAAGTTTTTTTTGGTTCATTTCCTTTTATGTCGACTTGGGTCACAATTATCTGAATTAGCGACAGGTTTATGTGACCTCGGTCGCATACTTTTACAAATTATTTGGTTTAAAATTATTCACGACCGTTTTTTGTTAAGGATTTTTTTTAATTACTCTGCGACTGAAGTCACAGTGTTGCCATTCATTTTCTCCTTTCTGGGGTATGGTCGCAGTCTGTTAACTAAGTTAGCCTGATTGAATATTGCGACTCTGGTCGCAGTATGATGATATAAAGCCCCTTCACGGTAATTTATATTGGATAATTACAAAATTGCAGTGCGACCTTGGTCGTAGTGTATTATAATTTATTAACGGCTATTGCGACCAAGGTCGCAGTCTTTTTTGCTTTTAAACTTTTAAATAAACGTACTGCGATCAGGTATTTTATACTATTGTTTTTAATGTTTTTGCTTCTATAGGTAAACAAGAACTGAAGGTTCGTCCTATGAGATCGAGCCTAAAGCTTATGTGCGAATTCATTAGAAAATTCAAAAGCACATTCAGGCCGATTTTGTAGATGCGATGAAGGAGACATGTTTGGCCAAATCTTCATGGTCTTCTACAATGAGGAGTTTGGTGCTGAAAAGATCTAAAATCAAACATCAGTGTGCTGAAAATTGTAGACCAGTATGATAGGGATACAAGAACTTTTAGAATTGGGGGCAAACAAATTGAGTTAACTGTGGAGGATGTTGCCCTTACTTTTGGTCAACATGTACAATGAAGGACAGGGGTTGTAAAACATTATTTCCCTAATATAAAGAAGGTCTGTCTTTATAATTTCATTTAAAGTCATTTGCTGCTCAAGCTGTTCATCATTGGTCACATCCAGTGTTTTAAATGTCGGATATTAGGGAAATGTCGGATGTCGTAATCGGATGTCGAATTTCGGATTTCGGAGATATTTCGGGGCCATTTAGTAAATTTCAGACGTCATGACGGATAACAAATATATATCATAAATGTCTTAAATAATGTAATTTAAAAATTCTTATCAAGATAATACATACACAACTTATGTAAAACTACATAAATATGTTTAGTATATGTATAATTAATTTAAACATTTTGCATATATTCACTAATCCATTGTTAAAATTTCTCAATTGCTCCAACTTTCAAGACCAATCAACATATTGGCTTTTTCCCAAAATGTCGGCTGACATTTCGGGAAAATGTCGGCCGACATATCGGATTTTTTCCGAAATGTCGGCCGACATTTTCTAAAACGCCATTTCAAATGCGGGTGGGGATGTCGTGGCGGTGAGGGCTTGAAAACGAAATGTCGGCCGACATTTCGGAAATGTCGGACGACATTTAAAACACTGGTCACATCTAATTCAGTCCTTCTTTTCTTGAGCAGAAGATCATCCAAAGCTTCTTCAATGGATACTTTGGATGATCTTCTGGTCAAGAAAAAGGAGGACTGAATTAGATGTGACCAAGGATGAACAGCTTGAGTAGCAAGTGACTTTAAATGAAATTATAAAAGACAGACAAAGGCTTGCAGCTCAAGACTTTACAACAATAATTATCCTATATATGTCGGCCATTCTATACTTTTCTGGCAGGAAATGCACGGTGCCGTGGTATATTGTGGAACAAATTGTTAATATACAGCTGATGAAGACAATATGCTGGGCTAAAGCTGTTTGGCAATTCCTGATTGAGTAAATAGACATCTTCAGACACACCACATATGAGCTTCAAGGATACTCTGTGCAAATTATTGTAAGTATGAATATCATAGTTGGCAAACATTGTTGAAATTTCCTTATATATTGTCAATGTTTATGTAAACTAATGTAATAATACATTTTACAGTATTGGCTCTATGAAAGGGCTGCTATTTTTCAGCCGAGGTCTGATTTGGAGGACAAAACCCCACGGGCAGTAAGATGAGACCTCCAAAACATTAGTAGAACTCTGGCTGAAATTGATCTAAATGATGTTGACGCAGATATCATAAGTTTTTAATAGTTAGCGACCATATACTGTTGATTATAATTTTATACATTTAAATGGAGTGCGACCATTGTTGCGTTCATTTGATTAAAGTACAATGGTGTGCGACCATGGTCGCATTTCCTTGATAACTCGTAAATAAACTGCGACCATGGTCGCAGTTATATTTATTTCATTGATTTGTGCTACAACTATGGTCGCAGTACGGATTTACTTGTCTGATTTAATGTTTATGATTGCGATCATGGTCGCAGTTCCTTAGCTATTCTAATTCATTCATCTGCGATATAACTATAAGATTTGTCTAAGATCTCAGTTTATTTTTTATTTCAGATTTTTTTGTCGAATGGTCAACATTTCTAATGATGAAAGAAATATGATTGGACTTACTGTTGAAGGAGAAGAAGAAGATATAAATATTGAAGCTAACATCCCGGCGGAAACAGAACCAGAGCCTGTCGAAATAGCTGAGGGACCAACGAGTGAACAAAAACCAACTATTGTAGGTTATTTGCCAGCACCACGGGATGAACAAGCTAAAGAAATTGAAACTTTGAGGAATGAAAATTAGTACTTGAGAGCATATGTTTATGAGTTAGAAAGAAAAATTGAAAAAATGGAGACTGAGAAAACTTTTAAGGCTGAATTAAAGAAAAAAGAAGAGAGAGAAGAGAAGAGAAAATTTAAAAAGCAACAGAGAAAATTAAAAGTGAAAGAAGAAGAAGAGCTGCTGAGAGTAGCCACTGCTGCGGAGGAGAAGGAGAATAGGAGGAAGGAAGAGGAGGAGAAGAAGTGGCAGTCGAAGGCGGAGGAGGAGAAGAATCGTAAAATTCTAAAGGAGAAGAGGAAGAAAGAGTTGGAAGAGAAGAAGGAGAGGATGAAAGAAGAGGAGAGGAGAAAGGAGGTAGAGAAGAAGCAGAAAAAGATGAGGGAGCAGATGGAGAAGGAGGCAGAAGAGCAGAAGAAAAAGGAAGAGGATTTCAAGGGTTCTGAATTTGAAGTAAGTATTACTGGGGAAGATTTTCCACTTTTTCTTTAAATTTAACTCAACAGATACTTGAACTCCAAAAAAACAGAGCCTCTGAAGAAAAAAATTCTAGAACAGACTCCGGTTCAGAAGCAAGTATTTAACAGAAAAATTTTGGATTACTCTAAAGGAACTATAGAAAGGGGAGTCAAAGAACGTAAGCGCGCTGAAAGAGATCGCGATGACTTCGACTTCGTTTATCCAAAAAAAAGAAAATTAATGAAGATCCTCTTCCACAGCCTGCGGTTCAGACTTTGATACTGGTTTTGGCAACGAACAGATTTTAGACACTCAGCCAAAAATCAGGGAATTGACTGAAACAACTGCATACAGAATTCCGCAGCTACATCAATAAGCTCTCATAAAAAATTTCTTGGACAAAGCCTCCTTTGAGTAGTTAAGTTAATTAATTTTATTTAAAATGACATAAAAATATAAGATATTTATATTAGAACAATCTAATTATTAACATTTTTTGTTTTTCTTGCAGTTTTACTGCATATCAGAATACTGAGAACGGAATAATGGTTGTAAAAAATAACATTGAGGACCTGATGTTCAGTAAAAATTTAGATGCCAATATAATTCATTTCTACATGAAGCATCTAGAGAAGAGAGGATGATTAAAAAGTATATTCTTACGAAGCGAAGCTTGGGTAAACATCTATTTTATCATTTATAGTTAATTAAAATATCAAATTTCTAATTAATGTAGTACTTTTAAATTTTGATGGTTAAAAATTCTACTAGTCGCTTTTACTGCTGATAAGGCATAATGATTTGTTTGTGACTTTGGTCGCAGTCCGGTCAGTTGCTAAGTAATTTAAAAAAATAAGTTGAATATTGCCAGTTGCGACCTTGGTCACAGCCGCAGCAAACATATTCTTAATCAATAACAACACAACGACCTTGGTCGCAGTCGAGGTTATTTAACATGAAGCTTAATATAATGATGGTTGCGACCTTGGTCGCAGTCACATTTGCTAAGTAATCCTAAAAATTTAAACCTGAATACTGACGAATGTGATCAAGGTCGCAACTAAAAATATAATTAACAATAATAACACAGCGACCTTTGGTCGCAGTCTGTTTTCTTGGCAGAATCAATCAAACTGCTACTAGATTAGCAATAAAAATAAAAATGTTCGAATTTTCATGTCATTCTTGATATTTTTATTGCATTTAATTATTAAATAGAAAAATGTTTGAATTTATTTTGTTTTTTACAGTACGATGTTGTATCTAAAAATAGAGATCTTGAAGATTATTTCATCAAACAGTTGTTGAAAAACTGGACAAGTGATGTGCAATACATGTTCTTCCCGATCAATCACAAACACAGTGCCAAGGAAGCTGGATTTCACTGGACCTTATTGGTATTTGATTGTTAAACACAAGAGTGGATTTTTTACAACTCTTTGGTCCCAGCGAAAAAATCAAGTAATACATTAAAGCTTTATCAAACAGATGCAAGAACAATAGTGAGTTGATTTTAATCTTGCAATTACTGAATATTTGCATTTAATTTGATTAATATTGATATTTTTTCTATTGACATTGCAGAAAGAAAGGTTATTACAAATTTTGAAAATAATTTCAATAGAAAGATGAAAAAAACATATATAAAATACGTAAGATGTCCCCAACAAGCAAACACGTATTTTTTTGACATTTACCAAACATATTTTCTGCTTATTTTGAGTACAAAAATCTAATCTCATGTAATGATTTTCCTGTACAATTTTCAGTGTTGATTGCGCTATATATGTATGCAAGTACATCGAAAGTATAGCATTTGGTTCTCCAATAACAGTTCATACTGTGACGGCGGTCACTGTACAGAGACTAAGAAGCGAGCTTACATATATGTTACTCGAAGACAAATAGAAAAGTTGGGATGAAGAAACAGAATTTATAAGAAGGATGGTATTTGAAGATTGAAAATTTACTTAATTTTTTAATTATAATATTGTTAATTTATTCATATACATCATTTTTTTATTATAAATGTATCCTATTTGTAAAGCAGGTTTGTTAGCTTTATTAATGTAACTTGTATACATTTTTATTCATTTGTTATACAATCCACTAAGATTTTCTTATGTCCATTCTATAGCTATAACAGAGTGCATGTTACTTAGGTCGTAGTGATATTAGCAACAAATAATAAGTTCAGAATTTGTACTGCATCATGAACTGAGAAGTTGTATCGACTGCTTATCATGCGACAATGGTCGCATTATGCATAATTTCGTCTATAAAAAATTTATCTATTTATTAGCATTCTATTAATGTAATTGAGACTTGAATTATATTTCAGATCGCACTGCGACCACGGTTGCATTGCCCAAAGTTTTTATGCACATAACGATATATGTTTTAAATTTTATTAAAATAATTAATTTAACGAAAAGTAAACACAATCCTCCCTTCTTTTCTATCGTAAGAAACTAAAATAATAATAGTCTTGTCGTATTCAAAGTAAAAAGTAACTGCATGTAAAAATATATTTACTTTTTACATGTTTTCGAAAACTGAACAGTCACCTGGAAAGTATACACTTTTTGAAAAAAGGCAGATAATTAATTTACGCCATGTTCACGTCGTTTGAGAGCATAAACCTTTTGGAATTCCTGAATTATTTATATATAAAGGGTGTCCATTATAGAATAACAAACAAACTAAATTATATTTTTGAAAATTCGTCTCTTTCAATTTTCGAAAAAAGATTCAAAAATGTCTTCTCCACCATCTTCACCAGAAAGAAGCCAATCATCTAATAATGATTGGATGTATAGTTCTGAATCGTTCCCTCGCTACGGCTCAGAGGATGGGCTTGATACAGACGACCCGTTCTGGGAGTTCATGGATGATACGAAATATCGCTGTGAAGAGAAGAAAGCGAACCGGAGAGTGGCAGTAATGAGGATGAAAAGGAGGAAAACGATACGGAAGACGAACACTGTCATAATATGGATGACGAATCTGATTATGATGGTGATGACGAGGACGACTAGATTAGTACTTTTAAGTATGTATTTTGGTTTAGGAAATTTAAGCTTTTTTGTAATGTTAATTTTGTTAATTATAATTTTTTTTTATAATTTTAGTTTTATTGGTGGCACTGTTTTACTAATTTAATTTTTATGGTTGTTGGAACATGGATACGGGGGCAAATTATAATGGACTATGTCGAACTTACATGTTAACAATGTGATCCAATCTCTAAGTTACAAAAATGTTAAAATTAAATAAAATGGGATACACTGCGACTAATGTCGCAGTCAATAAAAAAAATAATATCAGCGACTGAGATAAATAAATGGCTAAATTAAGAATATATTCCAAACTGCGACCAAGGTCGCAGTGTAAAAATGAAAGGGTCCAATTTTCACAATATACAATTTAATTATAATCATATCTCAGCATATTAATCTGGTAACATAATTAAAGAACTTAATGTAATATTTCATGCAAACTTGAGAATTAAACAATACAACCTTCCCGTGAAATTTAAACTGCGACTCTGGTCGCTGTTATGAAAATACACTGCTCTTTCTGTAACTGCTGTAGGCTGTGAGAAAGTCGATGTCAAATAGTCAAATATGAACTGCGACCTCTATGTACAGTGAACTAAAAACACAACATAATAACAAGAGATGGGGGACACTTGAAGCAACAAAAAATTTCATGTGAAATGAAAAACTGCGACTCCGGTCGCAGATATGAAAATACACTTCTTATATTTGCGACCAAAGTCACTCTCAAATATAATCAAATATGATCTGCGACTCTGATCGCAGTCTATTTCAATGAACTAAAAAGTAAAATATAGAGGCAACAGTGTCGCAGTGAAATTTTAAAGTACAACTGCTTATAAAAGAACAATAGATGGGAAGCACTTGAAAAGGATCAAAAAAAGTTATTACACTGTGACCCAGGTCGCAGTACTTGAAATGCCTCTTTCTTTAATAATGCGACGTGGTCGCAGATGATGACTGAAGATGTAAAAATGAAAATTTTATTCGTTCCAGGTAGACGCAACATGAAACTACTTCCTCTGCAATTAAAAAGGAAAGGTAAGAATTTGAATCATTAAACTTTTAATTAAATTATATAACAGGTTAAATTTCATACCAATAATGGACAACCAGTCCTGTAATGGCCCAGCTGTTGACAGTTTTCACACTTTCGATGCTTCACTTCCTTCTGTGATAGAGAATTTTCAAAATCAGACTAAGCCTGGATGCACCTCTAGCCTCCCCTTGGTTGGTACAAGATCAATTGGATCGCGTATATTCAATTCTTCACCATCCCGTAGAACAACGACGGATCCAATGGAACCAATATTTGTTTTAGACTGTGATGATTGATAATGTTCTGACGTGGATTTGTATTCATTACTGATTTTTTCAGCAAATCTATCCAAAACAGCATCCAACTTTGAAAGATGGATATCAGAATCGGCCACCATTTCAAGAATTGCATTAAATTTGGAACAAAGTGTCCACAGTCTAGCCGTCCCTCGAGGGCCTTGAATGGGAAAAGGCCTAATGTCATTTTCAATTGCAACGCATCCAACCTCCAGCTCTGTAATATATAGGATTCTGGTATATGTGTAACGTGATTGCGTCACAAAATGCACAAAACATGTTTGAAAAGGATATCCTTCATTTCGAATAATGAGTAACTACAAGACACATTAAGTTCATTAGAATTCTCATAACTGACCTTTTTTCAAGTGTCTTTTAATTTTAAAAATTCACCAATCAAATATTTGCTCCGGGTCCATCGTGTTCCAACTCTTCTGAAAAGAGAGTCATCACAACTGCTCATTCCTTTTGAAACAACTGAAATTTTTTGGGGTATACAACTTTGAAACCTGTATCTCATATGGATTCGATGTACAATTGGGTAAAGAATTCAAATCCCGAAAGTCTTGTTGAGATTCAGAATTATGACGGGCAGCGACAGCTTTATCATATTGGTGGACAAATTCAACTAGTTTCGTGTTTTCATTCACAAAACCATCAAAGAAGGAATTAATACTCTCAGACCTCTGACTAGTTGTCATCCAGCATAGAAAATATTCTTGAGATATGCATTTACCCAATGTCCACGCAATCTGTACATCTTTAACAACCAACTTTCTTCTTCTTCTAAATGATATTTTTCATTCATCAGTCTCCATCGTTTCTCGCATGTGCTTATATCACGGGAGGTGTACCAACGATGAAAATCAGAGACAAAATCTTCTCCATACTTGTTCGTCATCGAGATTTGTTGCTCGGCAATATGTTTTCGTACATGCGAAAAACAGTACCGGTGATGAGTAGTTGGAAAAACCATCTTGATGGCATCACCGATCTGAGCATCTTGATCAGTAATAATCATCTTGGTGCAACTCCGTACATGCATTTAAGCTATTTATTGAATAGCCACACAAATGTATCCCTCTGCTCATCCGCAAGCAATGCACAGCCAAACAAAATGACTGCCGATGATGATTCACTCCAGTGAATAGAGCAAATGGCAGGTTCAAGTGATTAGTTATGTATGTTGTGTCAAAAATAATCACATCACAAAAACTCAGATACGAGAAAACGAGAAAATTGCTCTTTCATCAGCCAAAAAATGCTTCTAAGTGTGCCCGCATTGTCAACTTCACTTGCAAAGAAAAAATCTGGATCGGACTCGACTTTTTCTTGAAAATATTTGATGATCGAAATTAATTCATGGCCAATGTTACTTCTACGGTGACGAGTTAAATCAATAACTTGTTGCGGGCTTACTTCTTCACAACCATCTCTGTGGTTCATTGCATTAACAACACGAGAAATATTTGAAGGGTGAATTCCTTATAATGCTTCTGCTAATCTTTAATTGATGTGTCTGATGAGAGTAATAGTGATGGACCTTATTCGGGCTTGATCATTCATGTGAATGAGAATCAACAAACTTAGTGACAACCCAAGATCTTCTGTCAAATAAAAAAACGAAGACGCACATGCATCTTAGCAGGACACGCTACTCTAGTGTCGATTCGACGGTTGACTGTAAGCCCATCTTGTCTTTTGTCACACAACTTCTTCACACCCTTCTTGTTGCAACAAAATTTTGTTTAAATAACTTCATGAGGAGGTCTCCATGACTTATCTATTCCTTTTCTTCTCACGTCAAAACCTCTGTTCCTTGCATAAGAATTGTAGAAGTTATATGCTTCATCATCCGTGAATAACTGTTTTCCTAAAAACAGATTTGAGCTTTGAATTCAGATCCTACAAAACAAATTGCTGAACTTAATTAAAACAAATAATTGAATATCATACGTCTGAACTGTAATAACTAAAAGTACGACCAAGGTCGCAGATGTAAAGAAATCTGTAACTTCTGAATAATAGACTGCGACCGTAGTCGCAGTTTTCCGTATGTCCAGGTTTTTAAAAACGTGAATAATAACTGTGCAACTCTCTCATTAGTATATACTGCGAGCAGTTCTTAAAATTTAGTATATAAGATAGATATAATTGACATGGACACGCGGCAGAACTATAAAAAATAAGACTGCGACTAAGGTCGCAGTTATAAAGCTAGCTTTGACAACCGGGAAAATGTTTTTAATACAAAATTTGACCGTGATCGCAGTTAGTAAAATTTAGTGTATTAAATTAGTGGTCGCAGTTCATAAATTTTAGTGTATTAAATTAAATAGGTGCGGCTGAGATCGCATTTAACAAAATTGTGAAATTCTTTCTGAAAAAAAGACTTTAGAACATGTGATTATATTGTTCTGTAAAACGAAATCTAGGTCGCAATTCCATATACGATACACAAAAATCTTCTACATTTAAGAAATTACAGGAAAAAATTGATAAAATAAAAACCTCTTGATCAGCATGCAAAGATCTCAACCCTTCAATGCTTTTAATATTCTGAGAGAAAGTTGAACCAGATGATACATGTTTCATATTTAGATCGGGAGATAGAGATCGCTTATGACTGCGACCAGAATTGGCAGGGAAGTGGACTGCTCCGACGTCGACATTAAAATAAAAAAGAGAAAAACTTGATCCGGAAATCGCTATTTTCAGAAATAACTTTATGGCAGGAAAAGGAAACCCTAAATCTGACAACGAGCGGTAAAAGAAATAGGGAGAAAAATAATAATAAACAATAGCGGGACAAGTACCTTTTACCGAGGGGCATTTAGTAATTTAACTTATTTCAATAAGCGGGCCGTAACTTATTGGTGTGACAAATATTATGCCACGTCACCGCAGACTGAGAGAGACTCTCAGCTGTCGGCTGATATACATATTTCTGATATATATATATATATATATATATATATATATATATATATATATATATATATATATATATATATAATAAAATATATGCTCTACGCATGTATAACACGGGGTTGCAAGTAATGACCTATGTAGTACGGACACTTCTATCACGGAGCTGTGTTGTGTCTGAAACGTGTCTAACATGTGTCGTGTGTATTTTTAAGAATTTGTCATGTGTCCACGTGTCATGTCCATTTCAATATTGTCATGTCCGTGCAACATAGGTAATGACACTATCCAACAATCAGTGGCACTCATGTAATAGCTCCAGCTTTTGTATGGAGTACTTGAATCATTTTGGATTAGCAGGCTCAAACCTTATATCAATGCCATGCATTTCAAGCTCTTTCGTACAATTGTGGATATAACAGAAGTTTGCAGTGGCAAAGCGAGGTAGTCTATTTGTGCCATCGGGGGTAACAAATATTTAAGGATAAATATAATTCCAGGTTTTGTATAAAGTATGTTATGATTAGAAGTTTAATTTCTTGTAGCAATGAAACAAAAAGGTTTTTTGTAATTATATGAGATTCATGACCTCAAGGATTCATAGTTACGCCTCATGAACTCAATCCTTGCTTGATGTTCTATGACATGGTTTGAAATATCGCCGATTCGGCAGATTCATATCGGAGTTGACTAAGCCCAAGACAGAATCAACAATACTAAATTGGTGTCGATCGATATAGGGTTTGTATCAGTCGATACAGGCCGATACCGGGTTTGTATTGGCTGATACGAGTCGTCATTTGTTTGATTAGACAACATAGATCCAATAGGAAAATTTATATCGGTAAGCTAAGAAATCCTCTTGCTTCATTTGACAAAAAGGAAAAAGAAAAGGAAAGAAAATAAAAAAAGAGAAAAGAAAGGAAAGACAACAAAAAAAGAGATGAACATATTTCCTGATGTAAATTGTCATTTGTTTGATTACGCAACAAATATCCAATAGGAAATTTATATTGGTAAGCTAATGACTCTCCTCTTGCTCCCTTTAACAGTAAAAAAAAAGAAAAGGAAAGAGAAAGAAGGAAAAATAACAAAAAAGAAAGAGAGAAGCAAAATTTTCAATACAGACTGTCATATGTTTGATTAGGCAACAAAGATCCAATAGGAAAGTCTATATTGGTAAGCTAATAATTCTCCTCTTGCTCCATTTAACAAAAAGGGAAAAAAATAAAAGGAAAGAGAAAAGGAATAAAAACAAAAAAGAAAGAAGAAGAGCATATTTATCAATTTATAAGTTTCTTTCCTTCTATTGCTAGCTAAACAACTCATATTTACTATTCTTTAGCTGTGATATGAGAGAGAATAAATGGAAAGAAAAAAGAAAGGAAAGATACCAAAAAGTAAAGAAGAGTAGATTTATCAATTTCTTTCTGTCTCTTGCTAGCTAAATATAGGGGTGGCAATTGGGTCGGGTCGGGTCGACCCGACCCGATTACTGCTCGACCCATATAATAATCGGGTCGGGTCGACCCGACCCGATTATTATACGGGTCAAAGATTCAGACCCAGACCCAACTCATTCTTAGTCGGGTCGACCCGACCCGACCCATTTGACCCGATTATTAAATTTTAAATATAATTTCTTTACACTTTATTACCAAATTGTTGGGTGGTATAGTTAGTCATCACACTAAACTCTACACACTAGAGGCCACGAGTTCAAAATTGATCTTGCGCATATTTTTTGACAATTTGATTTAGGTGAAGGGGAGGAGGCGGGGGCGGCAGAGGAGGAGATCAAGGGGAGGGGCCGAGGAGGAGAGAGAATAATCGGGTCTGGCGGGTCAAGCGGGTCTGGCGGGTTCGGGTTGACCCGACCCATTTAATAATCGGGTCAGATGGGTCGACTCGATTACGACCCAAACCCGATTAACCCAAACCCAGACCCGCTAACTACGGGTCGGGTCAGGTCGGGTCTGGCGGGTCGCGACCCGTCTGCCACCCCTAGCTAAATAACTCATATTTGATATTTTGTAGCTGCAATTTAACAAAAAGAAAAAAAATGAGAGGAAAGAAAAGAAAGACAACATAAAGGAAAGAAAAGTAGATTTATCAATTTCTTCTTTTGCTAGCTAAATATTTCATATTTAATATTCTGCTAGATGTGATATAACAGAAAGGGAAAATAAAAAGAGAAGAAACCATAAGAGAAAGAAAGACAACAAAATTTCTAAATTTCTTTCCTTCTATTGCTTGGTAAACAACTTATTTTGTTACCCGACCGCCTCTTTTATTCCAAGTATGCAAGCTATTTGTTTTGTCCTCACCCACAAAATCAAAAGAAAACTTTCATAACATGTATGGTTGCACACACAACATCATGAACTTCTCATTTTAAACTATATATGCTTCATTACTTATATTCCTTTTTAAATCATCTTGTATTTATTTTAAGATTTATGATAATATAAGCTGTTAATAGTACAATGACTATTGTATTATGTGGTAAACTTGATCAAACTCCATGAATTGTTCTAAATATCATGCCAAAATGTTGCTATCTATCTTATATATTTTTAATTTTTTATTATTTTTTTAGAATTTTAAACATACTGACCGATATGGCCAAGACGAAACTGCCAACATTGCCAATATTACCGATTCCGATGTCATAAATATTCGACAGATACCGATACCGATACCAATTCCGAGATTTAAAACCATGGTTCTATCCTAACTTTTTCTTTGTTTTGCTTTCTCTTTCATTTGAAACACTAGATCATGATCAAACAAAAAATTTCTAATTGATTATAGTTATAGATAAAGTTTTTAGTGAGTTTCTAAAGAAAGTTATTCAATTTTTTGCTACAGTTTTTTTTATCGTTGCTTTTGTTTCCTTCATATTAAATTATGATTCGATATACTAAGAAACGTATATACCTCATAATTCTCCAAGTCCTTTGTTATGTGAGGATAAAAACTACATACACATGAGTGTTTTGACTGAGAACTATGTATTTATTGTACAAAAAGGCTCATGTAAGATGCAGACTAAAATTTTAGCTTGGAGAATGTAGTTGAAACATGTTTGACCTATAAATTTATTTGATCTCATTACCACTAATTCTATTTTTATTATAAGCCAGGCATATTTCTTGTTATCTTGTTGAGATTTGAGTATTGACTATATGAGACCTAGGCCATATCGATCAAGAGATACACATGACTTGGGACTAGGTGGGGGCAACAATCTTTTAAAGCATGAAAAAACAAATATATATAGAAGTGCTCGTGTTTTTCAAAATTCCAAGGGTTAATGTTGTGTATTTTGTCGCCTACATGGATGAGTCAATATATAATGTTGTTTGGCAGATTCCAAAATTTGGTTGTAATAGGAAGAACTTTGAGAGGCAATTTGTGTCACTTAAGCAATAGTATTTTACCTTAAGAAAGAAGGCGCACTGAGCTTTGTTTCTAGATACCACTTTCGCTATATATTTTTAGGCAACAAGCGGAGTGTCATTTCACACATTCTAAGACACAAATAATATTTATATTAATTTGTTGGCTAATAGTCTCACTTACCGTCTTGGCTCACAAACTTAGTAGTTATTGTTGGGATTGGGAAGGCGCGGTTGAAGTTTAATTCTAGAAACCTCATCTTTCGCGTGATGACTTCATTATTTATTATTAGTTTTATTTTCCTTTGCCTCATTGGTTGCTCTTAGCTAAAAAAGAGAATTCTCTTTTCATGTAGAGGCTGATGCTAGCTGCCCTTGCTCATTGATGCATGCGATTTTTACTCTATTGCTTGGCTGCGCTATGTAGCACGGACATGAACACGGGTGTCAGATATGACACGGACACGAGACACGAAAAAGTAAAAAAAGGATACAGAGACATGGCAAGCAATATTTTTTTATTATTATTATATATAGATAAATTTTCTTCCTTGTTCCGAATTTTCCGATTCTCTCATACTTTCAAAGAAGTGTATTGGTTTCAACTGTTGCAATGGTACTTTTCGAATTAGACATTTCTACACAAATCTACCATGTGTGGGTAGAATAATGAATAATCAACTTGTCAAAAAATAATCAAAGATGAATAATTAGTTTTATTAAAGATAAGATGAAAAATAGAATTAAACTAAATAATTTACATCTATAACTTTTATAAAGTAACAAACAAAACAAAATAATCTAACTAATACCTCATCTAGTTCAAGATCGTATAAATTCTACTAACATATTTGCTTATGTCAGAACAATTTTTTTTCATGTTTATTTAGGCGACATGGGACTTTTAGATATCTAATATATGATCTTTAAATTTTATTTAATGCTGACACGACGTTGGACATGGTGCCGACACGTGATTTTATGGTTTAAAATTCGACATGGTATAAGAGTGTCTGATATAAGAGTGTCTAATACGTGTCGGACAAATGTTTTGTAAGTATCGATCTCCGACACGTGTCCGACACGGACATGACACTCACTTTAAAGTGCACGTGCTTCATAGGTGTTGGGATAGGTGAAAGCAAATAATAAGATTACACACACGCGATGTGCTTTTAGAGTGTTTTTAGTTTTGTTCCGCTCTAGTACACCTCAGAGAGATGAAGTTCCCCAGAGGAAAAACTATATCATCTCCGCTTTATCTACCCATTTTCTTAATCCTGGAATTTTTGGTGATTTCCTACCTTGTTGTAGGAGCTTAAACTGGATGACCAAATACTAGTAGGCTTGGTCCCTTTGCGGCCAATTGAACATCTAGTTCTATGTTGGAGCTTAGTAGCCATCAATCAGATACCATCTGAAATGGTTGATGTGAACTTGGTAACTGGTTGTTGTTTATTTTTAACCTTCCACGGAGCCTTTTCAATTTATAGTTCCAGACATTCGATGGGAAAGGGCAAGCGATGATGACAATGACAATATGTTCTAAGGGTTGAAATAGTTAGTTATCTTTCTTCTTATTATGCAGGCCTTTTTATCATCTCTTTTCCTTACCATTCATGAGGCAAGACACTAGTCCATCCTTTTGTTAGTTATTATTTCAACTTTATTAACCACTGGCATCAACTATCAAGAGTAAAATGAACATCACCAAATTTTATGAAAACTGCTTGGACGCAAATCTAACAATAGCAATCTATTCCAAGCTATTCACATTGCCTTCATTTTGTTTGTTTCTTGTGGCATTAATGACGCAGATTGGAAGCAAAAGCATTTGCTAGATTCCGTTCTAGCGCCGACGAACCCTAGGCGAAATGCTAGGTAAAACAACTCTGGAGTCCACTAGAAACGAAAGAAAATTTCTCAATTTTTATTAAACTTCAATATGATTACAAAGAGTTTCAAAAGGCCTTTATATAGACTCTTCATACATAAAATCCTAGTACAATTCAAACTCTTCTAAAACGCTCCTATGTCAAAAAAAAAAATTTATCCTATTAATAAGACTCCTACTTTGACTCAAACTCTATTATAAATTGAACCAAAAGAAAATTTGAAAATTAGCAAATTTGAAATCCTAAAGTCATAATTAAAAAAAAGAAACTAATAAAAAATAGAAATTTCGCTGCTAATTAGCATAATTTAAGATTTTACGGAATTGGCGAGGAATTTATGGATCGCCCCCCTGCAGAATTTGTAGAACTGTCCCTATACTTTGAAAACATCACAGCTTTTGCTTTTGAACTCTGATTTTGACGTTCCAGGATTCGATGGAATGGTCTTTTCTCTCTTGATCTTGGAACAGAAAATATGATATTTAAAATTGTTGAACTTATCAAATTTAATGATTTGTCCTACATCAATTAGAAATTTTGTAGGTTGCATCTTAATATGAAATAAATAAGGTAAATCTAATCTCCAAACCGAATATAAAGTGCATAATTGATTTCAGAGCGCTAAGTGAGTCTTATTCCAGGCTATTCATACTGCTGAAGATGAATGAATGTTTTTACACAATGGCTGTATGACCAGCCATGCGCTGTGGATTTGGATGTTGAGCAATGAAGAGAGAAATGTTCCAAAAATATGTTTCTACCAAAAGTGAGAATGTTGAAATGGATGTGGCAATATGGCAAAACTTGAAATAAGATAAAAGAAGAGATAAAATAAGCGATTCTCGAGATATCTTATCCTCAAATAACATGTAGCTTCAAGTGAGGATAAGATCAGGAACAACTGCTTGGGATTGCATGGATAGATGGGTAGATAGTATCATACTTGGAAGGACTAGCTAGTAGTAGAAGTAGACCAAAACGAATATGGATTGAAGCAATGAAAACCGGTTGGTTTTTGCTAATTTGACAGAGAAGTGACCTTAATAGAGCTGAATTTTTTTATTTTTTATTTTTTTTTTTTTTGGGGGTTTTGGGTGGGGGGGGGGGGGGTGTGAATTCTTGTAAGCGGCCACAAAATTTTAAGGTTTTTTAGTTGTTGCTGTAGTTTGCTATTTTTCTTCCTTTCATATTCAATGTGTATGATCTGCTTATCAATTTCTATTGTTTCCACATTGATTTACATATGTTTTTTTGGTCTAAGAGATGATATGTGCGCTTTACAGGCTTAATGCATTTGTTGATCACTTCAAAATGGCTTTGGACTGCTTTTTTGCTGTGTGGTTTATTGTTGGAAATGTGTGGGTGTTTGGTGGGCACTCCTCTGCTTCTGATGCTCCCAACTTGTACAGGTATTTATATAAAGACTCCATATTCTCACATTCAGATCTTATTCGACCACTAACATATTAATTTTTTGTTCTCATGCTCTTCTCAGGTTGTGTATAGTGTTTCTCACGTTTAGCTGTATTGGCTATGCCATGCCATTTATTTTGTGTGCAATGATATGCTGCTGCTTGCCATGTATAATTTCCATCATGGGCTTCAGAGAGGATATGGGCCAGAACAGAGGAGCCACATCTGAAGCAATTAATGCGTTGCCTACTTACAAATACAAGTCAAAGAAAAGTGAAAATGGAGAGGAGAGTGACATCAACTTGGAGAGCCAAGGTGAGGGTGGGATCTTGGCTGCTGGTACTGACAAGGAGCGGACTATCTCTGCTGAAGATGCTGTGAGTTTCTTATACATATCCAATTGCATCTACCTATTACTCATATAAGTTAGTGATTAAAGCCACCTTATGTGTCTGTGACTTGAGGGAGGGATATGTGTGTATTTATGTATACAATGGAGGCGAACAAGGGTACTAGCTAGTAGTGACAGTATCATAGTTAATGGAGTAACAAGGACTGGGGATAAACCTAAATGAACGTGGAAGTAGGCAATTAAGAATGACATGATACTTGTAAATTTACCGAGATGGCCCTCAACATAGCTGAATGGAAGAAAAGATTCATGTAGCTGACCCAGAAGTTTGTGATAACGGTGTGGTGGTATAAAAACCAAAAAAGCTACGAATAAGATTTTTTTTCTCTTCAATCTTTATTCTTGCGGTTGAACCTGTTTTTGTAAATGGAACCCCCTAGTATTTGTTAGATGTTGAATAGATTAAGTACCCCATTAGATAGGGAAATGTACGGAAAGTATTTCAAAATAATTCAGGAACTGATGATAAGTATAAAATTATTCAGAGTATATTAAATTTTATAACTTATTAGCTATATTATCAATTTACGGAACTTTGAAGTTTGAAGGATACAGTAAAAACATCCCTCGATTCGCCCAACAAAATTATGAGCATATTTAGATCGAGTTGGGATTTTATATGCAATTTTCTACCAAAGTGGCTTAATTTATGAAACATTCAATTTGTAAATATTATCCGGTTTGCGCAGTTAAAAGAGATTTTAGAGTCATCCGGTTCAATTTGTTTCCCACCAACACCCCCACAAAAAAAAAAGAAACCCAGCCACCACTAAACCCCCCAAAGCTCCCCACAACCAACCCCCCCCCCCCCCCCCCCCACAAAAAAAAAAAAAAAAGTATATGGAGTATGCCTTTGGTCAATCTGCTTCAATTATTGTACTGTCTTGTTCAGGTCTGACTATCAGTGGCATACACAGGATTTTCACTCAGTGGGGGCGGGAGACATCATGAACTAAAATTGAAAATTTATAAAACTTAACAACACATCTCAAGTTTCGATATTACCAAAAATATAAAAGGACGATCACTCTAAATTACAATGATCCACCTAATCTTTCCATAAATCTAACTGAAAGTGGCAGACAAATTTATCCTTTAACACATCTTAATACCCAAAATCTAAGTCATAATTCATAAATTCCAATCACATTTCCTTTTTAAAAAAAACTAATCACAAGTGATTTCTCATCAATTCTACTTTTATATGTGAATGGAGATGATAAAGACATGATCCGAAAACTTTAATTATCTCAAATTTCCAAAATATAGAGCCCACTCTTAAATTTTCTTAGCCAGGATCTCTAAAAATTAATAGTTGTAAGTCTGCCAAAAAAAAATCTTATAGTTTGAATTACCTGTTAAAAAAATACCTTATAGCCTGCAAAAAAAATCTTGAATTACCTGCTAAAAATCAATAGCTCTAGAAATCAATAGTTTGAGAGGATTGGCCTGGTGAGGGTGGGGCTGCCACTCTGGGAGGGAGAGAGGATCGAGGGGTGGGGTCGTTATCGCTCTAGGGGGGGGGGATCAGGGGGTGGAGGTGCTGGGAAGGGGGGGAGAGGATTGAGGGTGGGGGTGTTACCATGCTGGGGGGGGGGGGGGGGGAGAGAGAGAGGATTGGGGGGGTGGAGGTGCGGGGGGAAGGATCGAGGGTGGGGTGGGGGCACTGCTACGCTGGGAGGGAGGGAGGATCGGGGGGTGGGGTGGCCGGTGAGGGCGTTGCCACGCTGGGAGGGAGAGAGAGGATCTGGGGTTAGGGAGTTTTGGGGGGGGGGGGGGGGGGGGGAGAGAGAGAGAGAGAGGATCACTAGAGTTGTTTTTAAGGCACGGCAAGGCGGGTGGTTAAAACGCGACCCGAACTTTTTTACACCTATATTCCTTTACATGTTGCCCCCACCGTGTCCGCCACTGTTGACTATGCTATAGATATTTGCAACCTGTGATTGCAATATGGAGCTATGCTATTTCTTCTGGCCATATTTTAGATCAAAACTGGAACGGTGTGTTTAATTGCTGGCTCCTAGCCTAATTGTTTAACTGCTAGGTTATTGTTAGAGCCTGTGACACGTAGAAAATATGTCACCAAAAAGTGAAAAGTTTTCTTGTTGCAGGTTTGCTGCATCTGCCTGGCCAAGTATGTGGATGGTGACGATCTTCGTGAGCTTCCATGTACCCACTTCTTCCATATGGAATGTGTGGATAAATGGCTCAAGATAAATGCCCTGTGCCCCCTCTGCAAGTCTGAGGTGGGCAATGCTAGCTCAACATCGAACACTAATTCAGATCGACGCCACAATGACAGGAGAGTGGCGAATGGATCTGATTCGCAACAAGAAGTTCAATAGCGGCAGGCAGGACTGGTTGTCAATATAGGTTGACTCTCAATCAACAATGTTGGGGGCTATCAGTCAGGGGAATTAGTCTCTTATCACAACCCCTTAAATTGTGTGTCTATATAAAGGCCAGTTGATGATTGGATTAGGATTTCACCCAGTTTCTCTCTTTTTCCTGATCGGTTGATTTGTGAGTTAGTTTTCTCCATATATATGTCACAACCAATATTTTATTACATGGCGCACTTGCAGTGGGAGATTATATGAAGTTCAAACGGGTTTCATTTTTTCACGTTATGCTAGTCGGTACCAGCTACCAATCCCCCAGACTAATTTTCTTTCTTGAAGGGCAATGAATTGTTCACATCAAGTGGTGAAAGTTTGCTATGAACCTCTGATCTGGTTTCGGTCAGAATGTTAATGTCATTACGAGATGTTTTCCTGACTCATTTTGCAGGATGAAAGCTTATGATATGTGGGCCTTTTGAATATTGAAAGAATGCTGAGCTTTGGAACTCTTGAGAGAGTTGAAGATAATGTGACTTTGTTACGGTGTTGAAATGTAATTTATCTCATGAGCTTGTTCTTGTTGCAAATTTGCTGTTATGTTATGAAGAGATCATGTCATGCTGTGTCAAAAATTTGAGGATCAGGCTGTTTTTTTCGCTTCCAGTTTCTAGTATTGATATGTTATATTATCATCTACTGGATGTGACGATAAAACTGCGAAACAAATGGAGAAGTACCAGCCTCCTGGCTGTGAATTTGTGGTCTCTAAAACCTGATGCTGCTCTCATTGCCAGCAAAAAGGAACTGGTCTGGTTATATTGATGTTATGAATAGCCTGCAGGTTTAGTATTTTTTTTTCTAGAATCAGAGATTTGGTTGATTTGGTAACAATGCAAGTCTTCTATTTTGCATTGTTTCTTGCTTTCTCTGAGAGAATCACTTGGCAATAATCACGGTTACCTAACAAAATTAAAAGGAAGCAAAAGTTTATCTTAAGACAAGTTGACGATTTATTACAGAACGCCCAAGTGATGCATCACTGCATACACTTAGAACAGAGCTTTACATGAAGATCACTGCAACTGAAACCATCAATATAACTACCATAGAACAATCTGCTATCTCAAGAGTGTTATTTGAGGCAACAGTTTATTTGAGGCAACCTTGGAAGAGGATCCTTCAGCAGAGCTCGGCGTCGAATCAGAAGAACCAGAAGAAGTGGAGGAAGCCAGTGTTGTCGCCTTCGAGGAATCGCTGCCGCTTGTATCCTTGAAGATCTTTGCATCCGGAGAATCAGGAGAGAGCTTCAACATAGCTACAAAAACACAAACTAGCAACTGAAGTGATTAGATTTGCAACGAAAATTACAAGCATGAAATGTGAGGGAGAATGAGAATGAAACTCAGTTACTCGTGCGCTCAGAGACTTTGGCATCACTGTTGCATGCAGCAGGCATCTGGACAGCCAAAGTGGTGTTGATGGGAATGCCAGTGAGGTATCAGTACAGACATTTGGGCTTGCTGCTCCAAACCTTCTCGGTGTCGGCGCAGCACGCGGACGTGGGCTTCTTCGCCGTGCCGCTCACGTACGGTATGCATTCAGCCAGGTTCTGCAGCTGATCAGCGCAATCCTTCTCGTCGTCTGCCAAAGTTGCGCTAGTAGTAGTAGAACATAGCAACATCATCAGTACTGTGGCCAGAATCAACAGTGAGAACAATGAGGATCTGGCCATATCTCTATCAAGCTTTGGCTCTACTACTACTAGTGATCTTGCTTCCACTTATTTGTAATTTGGAAACCTTATTGTAGACCGTATATTTTGTTTTTCTCATGGGTATTTAAGGGTGACTGGTGAGTTTTATGTTTATGGTACTGTCATCACCATAACTTCCCTTCTGGCATGCTCTTGTTGATACTTGATACTTCCACCCTTCTTATTGATATCTGAGGCAATGACTGACAACATTTCCTTCTTTTTCTTCTTTTGAGTAAAAACCAAGTATTAGCACTTAATCCACACTAATATTATAAAGAATACCACTTTGTGATAAGAGTACAAACTTACAAAATAAATCAAAGATATCTAGCAAAAATGGAACTAGTCATAAGAAGAAGGATGTCACAATTTTACAACTAAAACCGTAAATTTGCGGAAATATTAAAATCATATGTGAATACGTGGAGTACAATATATTTGCCAAGTGCTTTGGATGTCTACCATCTATACATACAAGGAGCAAACATGCATGGCAGGTATTTGTACAATATTCTTTTTGAAAACATATTAATAAAGGAATGAAGAAGTTAAAAAGATGTTTCCTTGGAAATACTAGGAATTTGATGCTTCCTCTCATGTTATCCCATCACTGTTAACGTCTTAATCATTATTAGGAAATAAAAATACTTCCTAAACTGATTTTTTTTTTTTTTTTTTGAAAGAACTAATTATACCCAAAGAAAGAAGTGCAATAACAAAAAAGAGTAGGTGAAGCTATCAAATATCCTGAAATGTTGAAACATATCGAGCTCTGTTGGCTAAGGTTATAGTTTGATAAGGCTTGAGAACAGCAGGGTTGGCTTCCAAAGAAAAATTGGCAAAACAGCAATTGATTGCTGTCATCCTTACCGATGGATAGAATAAATGCATTGTTCATAAATAACAGCAATTAATTACTTTCCTCGTTGAAGTTCTCAGAGTGATGCTCATAGAATGCAATTAGGGCTCAAACAAGAAATGTTGTGTACTGTTGTGTAGGCATGTGTAGTTTCCTTGCAAAAAGCAAGATTGATTACGAATTTGTGAATTCTTATCAAATAGAAAGTAAATAAGCTTGCATGATCAGTACATTAGTGGTAATTGAAGTTCACAGAAGGTAGAAGATTGGTTTGCTTATGTTTATGTCGTTTCTATTACCATTTTAATTGTCTGGAATATATTAGAGTTTTCTCTGTTTTCCTTTCCTTCTCCTCCCTTTCCCAGCAACAATTATGCAGATATAATCTTCTTCTATCTAGAATGAACCAAAGATTAATCAACTACATGCTTTGTTTTGTTTCAGCCTTTTCTTTTAGGGGTGCGTGTGGGCTATGTAGCACGGTCACAGACACGGGCGTCAGACACGACACGGACACGGGACACGGCAAAATCCCAAAAAAACAGGATATGGGGACAAGGCAAGTAATATATTATTATTATTATTATACATAGCTAAATTTCCTTCTCCTGTTCCTAATTTTTCAATTTTCTCTCATACTTTCAAAAGAGTGCATCATCTTCAGTTTTTTCAACGTACTTTTGAATTAGACATTTCTACACAACTCTACTTATGTGAGTAGAATAATGAATAATCAAACTTGTCAAAAAATAATCAAATATGAATAATTAGTTTTATTAAGGTAAGATCAAAAACAAAATAAAATCTAAACAATTTACATTTATACCTTCTATAAAGTAACAAACAAAACAAAAAAAAAAAATTCTAAAAATAATCTAACTAATACCTTACCTAGCTAACATATTTATTTATGTCAAAATGATATTTATTTTTTTTATGTTCATTTAAGTGACATGTGACTTTTAGATATCTAATAAATGATCTTTAAATTTTATTTAATGCCGACAAGGCGTTGGACACGGTGCAGACACGGTGCCGACACGTGATTTTATGGTTGTTTAAAATTCAACGCGGCATCGGAGTGTCCAATACGTGTCGGGAAGTCTTGCAAGTGTCAGTGTCTGACACGTGTCCAACACGGACACGACACTCACTTTGAAGTGTCCGTGTTTCATAGCGTGTGGGTAATCATAGAGTGCAATTTTCTGCATTACTTGCTTCATAAAATGTCTTGTAAAAAGTTCAAATGCCATTTTCATAATCTTGAGGTAAACTGCATCTTATGCTCATCACATTTATTGAAGTTTTCTTCTCCCCAAAATCTGTCAAGCAACGTTGTGCAAACACTAAATAACACTTCAACAAAAAAGGAAGAGGAAGAAAGAAATGAAGGGAAAAATAATAATACTGAAGGCATGTACCTTAGAATGCACAACACATGCATATAGACAGGCACATGCGCACACACCACCAAGTGAATTATCATTGAATACGGAAAGCTTTTAATTAGCATATTTGTTCTTGGCTTGCTAGAAAAGAAAAAAGCCGTGATGTGATATGGGTTTGTCATGTAACTCTCATTGTCGTCTCTCCATGATCAAATGAAAAATCACCAATTGTTATGATTAAATTTGGAAAGTCACCAATTAATGGTTATGGAAACACTTATAATTACTTTCATTTCTGTTTATTTTTTTATTTTTATTTTTTTAGCTAACAAAAGGTTGACTAGAACTTACTCTCTCAAATAGCTGACACCTCTAACATAACCTTTAACAATTAGATCTAACTCACAGGGGATATAAATGACAAAGTCTCAAAGCCTGAGCTACATGTCTTGCCGTAGTTATCCATTAAATCAGCACCCTGCTTTTCTTCCCTCCACACTTTCAAGAACGCAAATGGTTATTCCGTAGTGAACATCCAACCAAAATAGGTTTCTGCAAAGAGTGTTAAAGCCATTCAATTAACTGATTTGATAATAAAGCTACTCCTTCCACTAGGAAATTTGCAAATTTTTACTTACAGGATTTGAGAAGAGTTGTCCCTCTCTTGCTTCAATGCCTTCAGGATATGATCGGCGGGAATCAGTGTGTTACTCCACAGAGGGTTATCTGGAGTAAAGCAACATAGAGCAGGCTAGATATCACTTGAACAGTGAAATTTTAAAACTTTTAGAGGGAATTCAGGAATCCTGCTTTGAGGTACAAGAGTTCATAGTTCATTGACTGGTTAGATTTTCATACCAACTGGGTGGCAAGTAATGGCTGCTACAGTTGCTTCTTGTCACTGGAAGGTAGATATCATGATACTCGAAGACACTGCTTTCCAGCAATGCATTTTTGATCACTCTGATTTATTCTTAGTCTGATGCTAGAACAAGAGGGGAACCTTCAAACAGTTCAAAAGCCCACAATTCAAAAACCTTCAAATTCAACCAGCCAAATCTCAATGATTCTAGTGCATTTCATTCAAGGCACATATTTCCTTTAATGGGATTCTAAGAGGGCTTAGTTCATCTATTCGCAGCAAGATTTAACTACCTACTAGAGCAGTACAACAAAAAGCTGAGTGCAAGTTCAATACTTCACCTTTTGATTCAAGACCTTTCACATAAAGATAAATTGCATGTCATTTTCAGCCTTCAAAGGTACAACCAGCTCCGCTGTGTAAAACAATCTTGTGGTGGCCGGTGAAACCACTTCAGGAAAAGATCTAACATTCATGGTGCCAAGCACACGTTGAACAATTTTATCAGAAAAGAATATTTCTACAAACTAGGCCTATGTGTACCAACTGCTAGCAGAAAAGAGAAACCTTCATAGAATAGAGGGTTCTAAGGTAACACTTTAGCTGCTGCTTTCACTTTTCTTGGCCTTCCTCTAGTAATTGACGGCGCAGTGACAATATCAACTGGATCATCAAAAGATGAGCTCAGCTCCAAATCAGAAGCAGCTTCATCCATAGTTGGCATGCCTCGCACATGATTAAGAAGTCTGCTCAAATGCCACTCTATGTAATCAAAGCGATCTTTAGTTACTGCTGATTCTTGAATTATAATTGAGGCAAGAGAACGCAATGCCTGGGAGCGATACTTTTGGCCATTGCTTTTAGGAAATAATGAATTGTCACGCAGCCATCGGGTCAATAAGTACCTCTCTGGAATTACGAAATTGTTCTTTAAGGAGAGTACTCTTAGAATATGCTTACATAATATTCCCAGGGACTCGAACCCTTTACAAGTGCATTGATGCTCTTCATCTGATTGAATGCAGCTCACAATATGCCCTCCTTCTGCTTTCAAGTAGTGTCGAACAATATAATTCTGAGGTGTAGGCATTTCATAAACTGCATACTCTGTTGATGCCATGATTTCTTTTTGAAACTTCTCAAAAGCGTAGTGGGTAAGAATAGTTGAGGCATGCTCTTCGATCGGCATAGATGTTTTAATTGTTATATCTTGTTGATTTTGTCGTGTTGTTGCTTCTTCTTCTGCTTGATGTTGGAAATCAACAGCAACACCCACCTAGAGAAGTAGGACAGATGAACTTGAGAAAATTAGACTCTTTGGTGGAAAGGATGCCACAGAAGCACAGGAAAAAAACTATAGGGGCAAAATTTTTTGATTCCCGGTTATTTAATTTGCTAGACACTTAAAAATTGAATAAAAATTTAATCTATGTTTTAGAACATTTTTAGCTTTTTTTTTTAACTGTTGCTTTCGTGTGAATAACGGAAAGTGAATCATTTCCATCCAGTGTGGAGAACTTAACTCCTACATAAACCAAACTCATAAAACCAAGTTGAGTAAATTGAACTAATGATGAAAATGTTTGAAAAGATCATACCTGCTCCACAAAATCTTTAAGTCGTGTTTGTGAATCCAAGAATCCTTTGAAGAATGTTTTGAATGACAAAGAATGACCATGTGTCAACAATCCACCAAAAAACCAACCTTGCAAGTATGGTAAAGCCCAATAGGAACGAAGTGAATAGAGCAGAGTCATATGCCTGTCGAAGGCAAGTGAAAACTCACTAACTATTTGCACCCATCCATGCTCAAACTCCTCTATAGTCTCCAGCTCATATAGTTTATCAAACTCCAATTTGAACCTCTCAAATTGAGAACCAAGTGAGCTTGAAAACCAGCTTGGCAACTTGGACATAACATGCCCCATTGGAAATGCATGCTTTGTGCTAGGCAACTCAGTGAATATAACATCTTTAAGCCCCATATTTAGATCAGTCAGTATCGTTTGTGGGAACTTTCCATCCATAAGGCGAATAAATGCCTAGGAAAACAGAAAATATATCAAGATTTATATTAAGAGTCACCGGTAAGAAAAAAAGAAAAAAGAAAAGAAAAGAAACAAATCAATAACCAGAGAGACAAACCTGAATGGCCCATGTAATTGACTCCGGTTTTTCATCCAACAAGATAACACAGCCAAAAAATATGGTATGTCCATGATTATCGATACCAAGCCAGACCCCGATAGTTCTATCATAAGCATTCAGATGATATGATGTGTCAAACACCACCACATCCCCAAACATCTTATATGCACGAATAGAAGTAGCATAAGACCAAGCAACATGCTCAAGCTTATTGTTCTCATCCAGAGTATACTCGTAACGAAAATCCATATTCTTTTCTTTCACGGATCTGCAAACCTTAAGTAGCTCAGATCCTTCCCCTTCTCGATTAATGCTCTTAGAAGCCTGAAGGAAATTTCTCAGATCTCTTTCAGTGAATGCCAAGTGCCCTGGCTTTACCCCCTTCTCCATTTCAAGAGCCCTCATTATGGCACTCTCCGTGCATCCACTCTTTGCTAGAGTTAGAATTCGATCACGATCAACTACCGCTATATTACGATAAGAAGGTGGGTACCGCACTTCGTTAGCGTCCATCAACTCATGGTTATGGACATTACTAAAATTAACAACTGACCATCTAGTCACGCCTGACGCAGCATTTTTCTTTATGACCATTTGTGCCTCACATTTGCAGCGATATGCCTTCTGGTTCCTCTGGCGCTTCACATCCTCACTTTTCCTCAGGATTGGAGCGCCGGCACGATGGCATACAAGCTCCCTTTTATAAACTCCCATCGGATGGTCTGGGTTTCCTTTGGAGCGTTCTCTCCTTACCGAGAAGCCATTGTTCCGAGCAAAGGTAGCATAATACTCCAATGCCTCATCGTCACTTTGAAATGATTGACCTACATACGGAGGGGGGACAACCGAAGCATTCTCTAAAGCAGACGGTGGTCTCCCAAGTACAAAGTTCGGCTCTGAAAGCAGTGAAGATCTTGCAGGTGAATGATCATCATCTCCTTCGGCATTGATCTGACACAAATCTGCCCCACACGGGCAGCGTTGCTTTCTTCCCACGCTACCATTGCTCGATGAAGCCATTTTTTCTTCTCATTCCAAATCAACAAAACAATTATCTCAGGAACCAACTACAAAGTATATTGTGTAGAACAGAACAACAAATAATTGAAGAACAAAATGCCAGAGTTTCCATTCTGGTGTTATTATAACACTATCATGATCTCGATCAACCCATTGACACCGACAGCCCGGCATACAGTAATAATGTCTCATCAAAGTTCATCCAAGTTATCAAGGCAAGTTAAAAGTAAAACAGCTAGCTAAAGATCATAACTTGAAATCCTCACTAACTGAGCTGAGCTAGCAAGCTCCAAGCTCAATTGTCACACATAAGTGGAGCTTTTATTAGGGCTTTTGTTAGTTTACAAGCATGAGATTGACAAAAAACTAGCAACCATAAAAAATGGATCTTTTTTACCATGTATCCGTGCAACATGCTAATTATCGGAAAAAGATATAAACTTTGAAGGAAAAGATCACTGCGGAGTACCTGAAATTTGCGGGGAGATGGGATTTAGGGTTTCTAGGGTTAGGGTGTGGGGGGAGGGGGCTGAGAATCCCCGCCGATTTCGAGGCCGGCGGCGATCTGATATTCCGACCCCTTTTGATCGAGATTGGGGCCGTGGCGGAGAGGAGACATGGGGCCAGTGGAATGGGGGAAATTTGGAGTGGAGATATCCAATGGACGCGATTTTGGGGGATGGATGGGCGTCGGGGTAGTGGAGAGGAGGGGAAGAAATCCTACGGCTGTAAATGGATGCGCATGGGCTTTATCCGCCGTACGTTTGATGGATCCTTAGATCAAAAAATTCCAATAAATGTTGATCAATTTTTTTTTTAAGGCAAAATAAGTTTTATTGATGAGAAACAGAAAGTACAAGATACATAAAAGAATTAAACCTCAAGTATCAAATTAGTTCACCCGTTACAATCAAATCAAAATTCATGAATGAACGAGAGGAGATGAAGGAGCATCTGCCTTGTTACGTTAGCAGGGGTCGTGTCATCGAGATTGAGACTGAGGCAGCGAGTCTTCTGAGGGCCTTCTAGTTAGTCTATTAACTAGTAACAGTAATCATAAGCATACAACTTTTGGTGTTAAATATCGACTGATATGATAGACATCGATGATATCGTATCGAGTTTTGAGGCCGGTGATATTAGATCTATTTGTCCATATTAGCTCATATTATTGATTGATATTGACGATATTGGTACTTTTTTTTTTTTTTTTTGAGAAAATTGATGCTCTTAACACTAAAACTATTAATTAGCATATAAATACTGAAACTTTACATCATGATACACTTCTTTCTTCAAACGTTTCCTTAAATAGAGAAACGAAAATTTAGATCTCGGGGGGGGGGGGGGGGGGGGGGGGGGGGGATACTTCAAGTAGGTTTACTCTTTATAAAGAATAATTCAGGATATTTCTAAGTGATTGTTTGACTGTTACCAAAGAATATGTATATTTTAAGAATTTCATGATACACAACCTTGAGGGAAGCTTTAACCACACAACACCACTCCAACCACACATGGTTGGCTCTCAAAGTGATAGACCAGAAACGTGAAGTTCAAAACAAGCTAATTCGAAGATATAAAATATTATCGATAAATACGGTTATGCGTCACAAACATTAAGTGACTAATATAAAATTAATCTTGAATAAATCTTTTTGGATCTTTTGCCATTTGAAAAAAGAGACCATAGCTTAAAATTTCATTGATGCAATTCAAGTCATTCAAGCAAAAATTGAAGATGTGAGATGATTGCGTTTCAGTCCAATGATTCAAACCCACCAACTGATGATTTTTACATGTCAGATTCTTACCATCAATACACTATGAATTTAGCTGTCTGCATGCAAACTCGATTTCTTCTTCTGTCATCTCAATCGTCTTATCACTATCAAACCCAGCATCATCAGGCGAAACCTGCACATTCACATTATCTTCCTCTTCGCTACCAGCTTTCCGCTTCCCTTTCTTTGTCGCAGAACTATCTAACCTGTCAAACTCGCTTATGTACACTTTTTTACAGTTGATGGCCATTTCCCGGAGCTCTTCCGTTGAGATGGAACCCTTTCCGCTTCTTCCAGCCTCGAGTTCAGCCAACTCTTTAACGACACGGGGGACAAAAATCCATTGTTCCATCACAAGCCGGATATCCTGAAACACATAACAATCGGTGATTACCACCTTAGTACACTAAGCTGCATAAGTTTAGGCAATTTCAGGTCTAGCCACAAGAGAACTGATGTCTATCAAACCATTATCAGATTATTTAAAACCAGAAGGAACGAAAAATCAAGGCGACTGTCACGAGAAGAGTACTTGCTTTGTTCTCTTTCAGAGATTCTATGGCATCCTGTAAACAAGTGATAATCCCTTCGGCAGCAATAGCCTTTACTTCGCTTGCCTCCGGCTGTCAACACAGAAAAACAAATAAGAGTGACCATTGCATCATAACCAAGGTAATCAGGTTTCACTCATTAATCATTTCTTGATATTTCAGAGATTTTTCGTTATATGAAAATGTTCATCTATGGCATGACAAAAAACAATTTGGACGGCATATGGTTAACAATAAAAGGTAACAGAAAATGGTGACACAAAAGATCACAGCAAATTACTATTTACCATCAAAAATGTTCTGTTGAACATAACTTACTTATGTTTTACATCATGCAATACTAATTGAAATGAAGGTTTGTTGTAACTGAAATTCTGTTTTAACTATATGTACACACAGATTTTAGAGATGTTAAAAAATTATGATATCGCCACTAACAAAGTATTCAAATTAGTTTGTGCAAAGAATTAGGCTCTTTTTAATTAAAATAGGATTCAAAATAGATTTTAGTGCTATTTTTATCTAACCAATTAATATAATTTATTTATTTAACAAATTACACATGTATATATCATAGTATATATTTACCATCTATAATACTAGAGACTAGAGATTGAGATGTTTATTTTTCTATAAGAGACTGAGTATAGTTTTGTTTCAGATACAATGAATATGCAAGCAGAACATATATTCAAACTCGAACGTAACATTCCCTAATTGGATTAGTATTGATTAGGATACAATTTTCAGATCAGTTTTCATTTTTGTTGAGGGAATACAAATTTTCAAATCATATACATGAACCCGAAATTTAAATTTAGAAAGACTAATCCGACACCAGAATCTTGATCCATAGGGTCCTCGAGTAATTTTTTTTAATTAATCACAGAGTAACTCCAGACACTCAAAAGAGTTTGATCACAATAGTAGATAATAAAAAGAAACTCTCAACAAAAAGAAAAAAGAACCAAAGAAACTACTTTTTTCTCTTGTTCCTTTCTGAACCAAAATTTATATAGCTTTGACCTGAAGCTCGGACTTCCTATATTCAAACTCCACCCCTTTACAACAAATCTGGATTAGGGATGATCAAGGAACCTATGATGTGATAGATCCCCGTGCCCTCTTGGTCACTTGGCTCTTACATGCCTCACTCTCTCTGCACGTCAAGTACAATGCAAACATGTTGCTACTGTTTAAATATAGACATACGAAGTCTTGCTTTCACTGACAAAACAGTAGAGGATTCCATGAAGAGATGTAAACTTCTAGCTCGGCCAAGTCAAGGTTATATGAATATGTAAACAATGAAAAAATACAGCTTCCTGCTGCAGGGCTGGTAATATAAAAGTTGATCAAAAGAATGGCGGGGAATAAAAAAATTTATGAAGATTGTTATGTTGGCATGGGTCCAAAAACACAACTTCTTCTCTATGCCCAAAAAGAACCAGAAGCGCTAAAACCTCCAGGTTCAAACAATAGATAAATAAAAAACCTATACCAGAGAATAAACTAGTAAAAGAAACAAGAGAAAATTCAGTTCAGCCATTTGAAGACAAATAAGTGCATAAAAAGTAGATTGCTCAGATAGTTTACCTTTTCTTCTTGACTCTCCAGCCATGATATTGTTTTCTTTAAATCATCAATAGCCCATTCTCTTATCTTGGAAGGTGAAAAGTGATCTTTTGCAGTGCTAGAAAGCCCTCCCTGATCAACACAATGGCACAACGGGAAGAGAAGATTGAGTGGTTGATAATAACACATGACAACAGTGAAAATTACCAAATGTTAATGCATGTAGTAAGAATTTCGGGTGTAAAAATAACTGAAAGAAACAAGAGAGATGCACAAGGTGCTGTGCCTGACTAGTGGATCTACTGACAGAGTGGACAAGAACAGTTCCTCACAGAGCTCAAGCAGTTGTAAGTAATATTTCTGCTCAACAAAGTCCTGGACTATATTTATGTTGCTTATTGAGTTTCTCTTCCTTCTGCTTCAAAATTTCAAACACTCGACACTAAATAATCAACAAATGATGTTTCTCGTTTTTCCCATGGTGGCGAAGGAAACTTATTGTTATGTAAGAGCATGCCAATAGGAAGGCATTACTGCATTTTTCTCATTAAGAATCCCCTAGAGTGGTGGTTGGCATGTGAAGGTACCTTAGCCCTAACACCAAATATAAGTTGTATTCTATCATGCACTTTATGAGTTCATTTTATCTCATACTAATGAAAAAAAAATATAAACCAAGAACAAATGTCTGAGAAATAAATTAGCTACTATCAGACCGCTCCTAGTCAAAAGCCTCTGAGCAGTGAATATAATAAAAAAGTAAGTTTATAGCTATCTTAGTCTACCATGTAGTAAAGCATTCTATCAATGGAAAACTGGATTTCATTCTCCTATAGCTTCTGGAAGAGGTATGCTCATTAAAGAACAATAAATAAGCCCCAACACTGGAGTCAATGAACCGGTATGAGCAAGCTAAGATTTAGGGCTGAAAACCAAGCAAGATCCTTCCTTTCTCATACTAGTTATCTTCAGCAGCACAGATGTGCCACTAAAAGTGGGCTGGTGCAAAGGTTGAAAAAACCAGTCAGAGTTTTTTTTTTAAAATGTAAACCCAATCAGAAAACATTTCAGCCTTAATTATACGAACATGCTCCAAACATGAGTGCATGAGCATAACACTTCAGCCCATGTTTAAATTTTTGGTGCTACTTTCAGGTCAGCTAGCATCCCAAGTACACTTCACATTCTCTGTATGCCTTGAAGGACTTAAGAATCACCAAACATCCAGAAATTGTGCCTACTATATTAGAAGTTTTTTAACTAGTGTAATCCCTTCAAAATCTTTTGCCGATGGTTAACTCTTATCCCAACATTTTCCGGTCAAATCACCTATGCCTCTTCACCAATCATTCCTATTCATATTCCATAATGGACAAGTCTTATGCCAACTTTGCGGCTAAGTCTAACCCCAACTTTCATATGTGTTACGGTTGATCTTTTCAATCCTTCCCTATAATTTCAAGCACACCATTTTAGATGATGATGATGATGTGTGTGTGTGTAGAGAGAGAGAGAGAGAGAGAGAGAGAGAGAGACTTGCTACTTCCGAAAAGAAAATATTTGAGCATGAATCCTTCACACTCAGGTTCAATGCTACGTCATTCAATTACAAGATCCTCTCCATTGAAGTTGCTTTACATTATTTAAAGTAATTAAAAATAAAAAAATGAAGTGTTTTGTAGTTTTCTTGTTTATGTATCAAGTAGGCTCAAAATAGACGGTCAAAAATAGCATATTACTTATATCTATGACTTTACATATACAGATTCTCGATCCAGATTCTCGATCCAACCATTTGATCATGATCTAAACATTTAAAAACCCTAACACACCAACTTTTGTTAGGTTTCAAATATTCTACACCGTTAAACTAAGCAACTCACTATTTTGGCCGTTCATTTTACGCCTCCTTGATGAATCAACAAAAAAGTATTCAACATATTTGAATTTTATTTCTAAGCACTCTTAACAATATAGATCAACTCAAACGGAGTGGATCTTCAATTTGAAAGGTCTAACATTGAATTTGAATGGGAATGATTTATCTTCATATCCTTTCCAAAGGACCAACTCTGTCTATCTATCTATATAGTTGAGATAGGCTACTTTCGGGAGTATCAAGAATGCAGATACTCCAATCTTAATTTGGTTGATGCACCACTCAAATTAAAGATCCACATCATTGGATGTGATCAACCTATAAACTAGCTAGAAGCAAAATTAAAAGATTTTCATTATCATTTATGTAACACCCCATCCTCGGTATACGTGCACAGTTACGTATCCTGATTTTTGGTGCATTTTATTATTATTATTTTATTTTATTTTATTTTCTGCTATTTAAATACTTACTCATATAGCAGTACTGCGTGATTTGATCCGTTTGGTATTCATATTTGACTAATTTTAGTTTCAAATATTATCTTTTAATATTCTGAATTTTCATGATTTTCTAGAAATTTTCGGAATTAAGTTGTAAATCTTCAAAACCGGTGTCGGCCAGTATCACTGGTTGTTTCCAGGAATTTTAATTTGCAATTGGAATCAA
The DNA here is from genome assembly GCA_038442645.1 of Agave tequilana. Classification (NCBI taxonomy): domain Eukaryota; kingdom Viridiplantae; phylum Streptophyta; class Magnoliopsida; order Asparagales; family Asparagaceae; genus Agave; species Agave tequilana. The sequence goes on along the minus strand of JAVJIF010001425.1, from coordinate 446,211 downwards.
ATTTATGAATTCCGCTTTCACATTCCTTCTTAAAATTATATTTTCTTCCTTTGGGCATTTTCTGGGAATTTTCAGATTTTATCAAAAAATCCAGCTTACCCGGTGTAGACACCGTTCATAGTATATTTCAGGATTTTTATTTTGAAAATGGAATAGAATTTCTGAAAAGCGATTTCACCAAAAGTCTTTATATAATATTTATTATTTTTGAGAATTTTTGGGAAGTTTTCCGAGATACTTTAATTTTTGGGACTTTTCGGTATTTTCCCAGATACCGAGGAGATTGTCCCATATATTCCACTTTTGTCTTTTCCCATTTTCTCTTTCCTCCCTCAAACGCGAGTCTTACCTGGGATCCTGCATTTAATGCAGAGATCTTCTCCACGTGCCGCATTTAATGCGCTGTTAATCAACTCCCATCAAGCCATCATGACTTTCGTCCTTTTGTGAAACGCAGCTTGACATCTTTCCTTAAACGCAGCTTTGATTTCCGCGTTTGACTCATTTTGGCCTAAACGCAGCCCACCTTTTGCTTAAACGCAGCCCATCCCCTTCCTTGAAACGCAACATTCTTGATTTGGCTTTCTAAGGCAAAACTTGCAATCATTACTTCCCCACTATATAAATACCCCCACACTCTCTCTCTCTTTCATTTACTTCTTCTTCCTTGCTTCCTGCAGCCTCCAACAGAGAGCCACCAAGAGAGAGTCTCCTCCTCCTTGGACCACCATATACTCCACCTACTCCACCTCCATTTTCACCACCAACACCACCACTTCTTTCTTCTCCATCTCCCACTCCTTTTCCAACAACCACAACATCCCCATACCACCAACTTCAACCTCTTTCACCAAGAAACCACCAAAGAACCCATCTTCACCAAAAAGCTTCACCACCATCTCCACCACCACCTGCACCACCGTGGCCACCACCAAGCATACCATCATCACCTCCTCGTCGACCTCTTTCCGACGGACTATAGATTCGTCCCCCGCAACAACGTTTGCAAGATCCCGTTTTGGAGTGGTGAACTAGACTTGCACCTCCATCTTCTCCAAACAACCACAACCCCTTTCCATCAACTTGTGAGGACCGGTACCCTCCTTTGGATTGGGACCGAGTTTCTCTGCGTCGGACGCATTTTAGGCGAGTAATTCTACTCGCCAAGACTTGGATATTATTTCATATTTGTTAAGAAAACACACCAGTTTCCTAAAAACGCACCAGTTTGCTGAAAACGCACCAGTTTGCTGAAAACGCACCACTTTCCTGAAAACGCACCACTTTCTTGAAACGCACCACTTTCTTGAAACGTGCCACTTTTTGAGACGCGACCCAACCGAACGCAGCCTTCTTAAGTCGATTTGACCCTTTACTATAGTCGACTAACTCCTTCTCTAAGTCGACTAATTTCTCTCCCTAGTCGACTAATCTTGATTAATTATTATGGTTAATTACTTCTTTGATTTTGAACATTATCTTTGGGTCATTTATTATATATCGCTATTTGCAAGACTTGTCACTTGATGAATATCACCTCTTATCATGCTATCTATTAACATAAGGCATGATCCACTTGACCCTCATAATTATCACGATAACGGGAATAATGACCTGACATCTTGGCAAGTACAACTGTACTCCTGATACTCATGTGATACATTATAGTACGAACCAGTACTCTTGATATTCCTGACTTGTTCTTGTTCATTCCCGTTATCTGATAATATTGTTAAACCATAAAACGAGACAACTTGCATCGGGTCGGGGGAAACTTGCGGCTATCAATATATGTTCGTGTTTACAGTGGTTTTAGGAATGTTGTGCAACTACATGTTCCGGTCTGACCTGTGGGCCTCCAGGCGACCAAGGGGAGTGCTGGCTCCCTCCTTCTTGGTACCATCTTGATAAGGGCATCCTATAAGACCCTCCTGTTAGCCTCGCGGCAGGTTCCGTCCACCAAGCAACGGAACAATCCTGGGCCGTGGTCCCGGGTATGCACGGGACCCACTGTAAACATAGTTCATTGATACCCCCGTCGGTTTCCAATAACAACCTCGATTTACTTCTATGTGGATGTATGTGTGTTGGGACGCTACTACACATACCTAGACATACGGGTAGGACGAGTAACAAGTATAAATAATGGAAATGGTGTAAATAATGTTATTCGAGCTTTACCTTCATAACTCCATCTCATGCTCACTGTACTCTTGCGCTCAACCCAGTTTTTGATGCTTATTACTGTTGATCATGTTAACTCATGCATATACTTGTCTCTACCCAACAATTGGTTTTTACCTGCATATTTGTTAGGGAGATTCTGACTCCCCTGAACTCGCATGTTCAGGCTCTGAAGCGTGGATTGAAGTAGAGCCCTCCACTGAAGATCAAGCCTACTTCTCGGAGCAAGCTGTTTGCCCTAGCTCCTTCCATTCCTGAATCCTTCCACTAGCTCGGGGATCTCCTTTCCAGCCCGTGAGCATCTTTTGTTGTATAAATTGTAATTCCTACTTTGTATCTAGTGGTGATATAATGTACATGTAACAGTATATCACACTTTGTGATGACTTTGTAATCCTTATGTTGGAATGTATGTTATCACGTGCTTCCGTACTCTTTTATCTGCAAGTATTGTTGCTTAGCGTGTATACGTGAGGGTATTTCTGACCTGCGTATGTACGTCGCAGTGACGTCCCCGTACCCGTGGGATCGGGGCGTTACAGGTTGGTATCAGAGCCTAGGCTCTTCCCCTACAGTACGACCAAATTGCAAATTAATGGAATCGTAATTTGCAGTTAGGGTGCATGAGTTTCGGTTAAACACTCCAACTACAGAGTTATCCATTTCTTCTTGATATTCCTTTCCTTGATTCCTAAAGTCCATCTATCTTCTGCTTCCACTCCTCTTTTCAGATATCTTTTTCCAACATAAATATGGATAGGAGGGCAGGACGCAACAACTCAGGGCAGTCACAGAATGGTCCCACAGGGGGAAACCCTGATATTCTTAGGGTTATCCAGGGTATGGTGGAGAATCAACAAAGGCAGACCGAACTTCTTCGGCAAGAATTAATAGCAGCTCCTCAGGAACGGAGGCCGGGCAACGTGTCAGACTTCAGGCGGTTGCAGCCGGCAATATTTACAGGGGAAGAGAGACCGCTAGATGCCGAGCAATAGCTGACTGACGCGACAGATCTCTTGAAGGCAGCACGGGTTCCAGAGGAAGATCGGGTAGAGGTCGCCAAGATACAGCTAAAGGATGTGGCTAGGAGCTGGTGGATAGCTGAGGAAGCGAGGTTGGAAAAACCCATCACTTGGGACCAGTTCTCCAAGAGCTTTTATGATAGATTCTTCCCTACCACAGCCCAGAAGGAGATGGAAGAGCAATTCATCCGACTTCAACAGTGGAACCGATCTGTGGATGAATACGCTGCGGAGTTTCTGAGGCTAAGTCGTTTTGCCCCGTATATGATAGCTGATGAGGAGAAACGGGCAAGCAGGTTTCAGCAGGGCTTACAAATGGATATTCAAGTCCTTTTGATTCCCCAGCAGCTGAAAACGTACTCCCAGGTTCTCACTGTGGCTCGGGAGGTGGAGCGAGGATTGGAGAAAAAGAATCTTGATCAGATGAGAAGGCAAGCCATGAAGAGGCCATTCCAACAACTGGGCAGAGGAGGTCCAGTTAGGACCGCAAGGGCCCCAATGGTTAGGAGGCCATTTCGGTCAGCCCCTCCTCAGTCAACCCACATAGTTCCTGTCTGTAATTATTGTCAGAGGCCAGGTCACTTGCAAAAGGATTGTCGCAGGGCTAATGGGTTGTGCCTGGCATGTGGATCTGGGGATCACACAATAGAAGGCTGTCCCCTTAAGAGAACAGGGATGATGAACCGAACCTTACCAGCACTTCCTGCCCCTATTAATCAGAGCAATCCAGGGCCGATGGTCGGAAGGGCCCCTCTCCCTCCACAACAACGGGCTTTTCGCCCAGCTCCAAGAGGAGGAAGGACAACAGCAGGTCGTGGGAGAGGACGGGCCTACAACTTGACAGCGGAAGAGGCCCAGGCTTCTGGAGAAGTAGTAACAGGTAAGATTATGGTGCACTCTAAACCTGTTTTGGCCCTCTTTGATTCTGGTGCTTCTCATTGTTACATATCAGATAATTTCATTGCTTTGAACTCTATATCTGCTGACTATTTAGACCACCAGTGGGAGATTGGTACCGGTAATGGAGTGGTTATCTCTAATAGAATTTGTGTAGATTGTCCGGTAGAACTGTGTGACAGGACGTTAACAGCGGATATGCTCGTGCTGGATACTAAAGGGTATGACGTAATTTTAGGCATGACTTGGCTCAGTAAATACCATGCGATCATTGATTGTAGAAACAGGAAAGTCATTTTCAGAATGCCGCTTCAGCCTGAGTTTCAATTTGAAGGAGAACACAGACCTGTCAAGGGAAAAATACAGATGACTGTTGCAGAGATTCAGAAAAAGGGGATACCAGTTTAGAATGAGTTTCCAGAAGTATTTAAGGAGATCTCAGGACTCCCACCCGATAGAGTGATTGAGTTCTCCATCGATATCATTCCGGGCATAGTCCCAATATCTAAGGCTCCATACAGAATGGCACCCGCTGAATTGGAAGTTCTCAAGAAGCAGTTACAAGAATATTCCGACAAGGGGTTGATTAGACCAAGTGTTTCACCGTGGGGAGCTCCAGTGTTATTGGCCAACAAGAAAGATGGTGGTAAACGGTTGTGTATAGACTACAGGGAATTGAACAAGGTTACCGTCAAGAATAAGTATCCCTTACCAAGAATTGACGATCTTTTTGATCAACTTCATGGGGCCCGAGTGTTTTCAAAGTTGGATTTGCAGTCAGGTTATCACCAACTGAGAGTGAAGAAAGAAGATGTTTCGAAGACAGCATTTAGAACTCGTTATGGTCATTATGAATTTCTGGTCATGCCCTTCGGAGTAACAAATGCCCCAGCTGTCTTTATGGATTTGATGAACCGCGTTTTCTCGCCATATTTGGACCAGTTTGTTGTGGTGTTCATCGATGATATCTTAATATATTCTAAGGACGACAGAGAGCATGCAGAACACTTAAGGATAGTACTACAGACTCTCCAGCAGGAACAACTTTATGCTAAGCAAAGCAAATGCGAATTCTGGTTAGATCATATAGCCTTCTTGGGCCATATAGTTTCAGAAGAAGGAATTTCAGTTGACCCTAGCAAAATTCAGGCAGTTAAAGATTGGCCAATCCCCAGGACAGTAACGGAAATTAAAAGCTTTCTTGGATTAGCTGGGTATTACAGGAGATTTGTCCAAGACTTTTCCACAATCGCAGCCCCATTAACGAAGCTCACCAGGAAAGGGGAAAGGTATCACTGGTCAGAGGAATGTACTGCAGCATTTGAACAGTTAAAGGATGGACTAATTTCGGCTCCAATCTTGAAGACCCCCTCAGGAACAGGAGGGATGGTTATATATAGTGATGCATCTGGAAAGGGCCTAGGATGTGTTTTAATGCAGCATGGTCATGTTATAGCTTATGCATCTAGGCAATTGAAACCACATGAGAGAAATTACCCAACCCATGACTTGGAACTGGCGGCGGTAATATTTGCATTAAAAATCTGGAGACATTATCTTCTGGGAGATAAGGTGTTAATCTACACAGATCATAAGAGTCTTAAGTATGTCTTCACCCAGAGAGAATTAAATATGAGGCAAAGACGGTGGCTTGAATTGATGGCCGACTATGACATAGAATTACAGTACCATCCCGGTAAGAACAATACAGTCCCAGATGCATTGAGCAGGAGACCAGAGAATAGAGTATTATTGCGACTCACTCAACAAAAGGAATTGCTTCAGGAAATCATGAAATTGGATTTAATGGTGACACAAGGAGCTGATAAGTCAGATCAACTAATGACCTTCCAGATTCAACCAACTCTGAAGAGTGAAGTTAAGGAAGCCCAAAAGGGGGACCCCAGATTGCAGAAATTCAGGGCTCAAGTAGAAGCTGGATTAAGGACTGATGTTCATATTCATTCGGATGGTGCTCTTTATTTTGGTGACAGAATTTGTGTACCCCAAGGAGAAGTTCGGCAGAAGGTTTTGGCAGAGGCACACAGTTCGGCGTATTCCGTACACCCAGGAGGAAATAAAATGTATCAAGACTTAAAACAGAAGTTTTGGTGGAATGCCATGAAGAGGGAGATAGCCCAGTATGTAGCAAAGTGCTTAGTATGTCAGCAAATAAAGGCAGAACATCAGAGGACGGCTGGACTTCTACAACCGTTGCCGATACCCGAATGGAAGTGGGAACATATCACCATGGATTTCGTCACAGCTCTACCCCGCAGTCCCAAGAGTAACAATGCAGTATGGGTAATCGTTGACCGCCTCACTAAAGCAGCCCACTTTCTACCTTTCAGAGTGGGTCAGTCAACCGAAGTTCTTGCAGATAAATATGTGAAGGAAATTGTTCGTCTACATGGAGTTCCGGCTAGCATCGTGTCGGACAGAGACACGAGATTCCGATCGCATTTCTGGGAAAGTCTCCAGGAAAAGTTAGGAACTAGTCTAAAGTTTAGTACCTCGTATCATCCCCAGACAGACGGACAATCTGAACGAACTATCCAAATCCTTGAAGACATGTTACGAGCCTGCATGATAGAATTTAAAGGGTCATGGGAAGACTATATTCATTTGGTAGAATTCTCTTATAATAACAGCTATCAGGCCAGTATCAAGATGGCACCATTTGAGGCATTATATGGCAGAAAATGCAGGTCGCCGATATGTTGGAACGAAGTTGGCGAAAGGAGGCTTATGGGACCAGATATTTTAGTTCAGACGACAGAGAAAGTCCGAATTATCAGAGATCATCTCCGGGCAGCACAGAGCCGACAGAAGAGTTGGGCAGACACAAATAGAAGACCGTTGGAATTCAGAACAGGTGACCATGTATTTTTGAAGATATCACCCACCAAAGGAGTAATCCGGTTCGGTACTCGTGGAAAGCTTAGTCCGAGATACATCGGCCCATTCGAAATTCTGGATCGTGTGAGAGAAGTATCTTACCGATTGGCATTGCCGCCATCCTTGGAGGGAGTACATAACGTGTTCCACGTATCGCAGTTAAGGAAGTATGTCAAGGATGAGAGTCACATCCTGGACCACTCAGAATTAGAACTGCGACCAGATTTGTCCTACGAAGAACAGCCGATGGCCATTCTGGACAGAAGTGTTAAAACATTGAAGAATCGAAAAATACCATTGGTACTGATTTCTTGGAATAGGCACGTGCCAGGAGAAGCCACATGGGAACGAGAGGATGTTATTCGTGAGCGTTACCCACAACTATTTACAACTTAGTTGGTAAAACCCTTCCTTCCTATTCTTCTCTACCGTCATCTTCCCCTTCCTGAAATTTCGAGGACGAAATTTTTTGTAAGGTGGATAGATTGTAACACCCCATCCTCGGTATACGTGCACAGTTACGTATCCTGATTTTTGGTGCATTTTATTATTATTATTTTATTTTATTTTATTTTCTGCTATTTAAATACTTACTCATATAGCAGTACTGCGTGATTTGATCCGTTTGGTATTCATATTTGACTAATTTTAGTTTCAAATATTATCTTTTAATATTCTGGATTTTTCATGATTTTCTAGAAATTTTCGGAATTAAGTTGTAAATCTTCAAAACCGGTGTCGGCCAGTATCACTGGTTGTTTCCAGGAATTTTAATTTGCAATTGGAATCAAATTTATGAATTCCGCTTTCACATTCCTTCTTAAAATTATATTTTCTTCCTTTGGGCATTTTCTGGGAATTTTCAGATTTTATCAAAAAATCCAGCTTACCCGGTGTAGACACCGTTCATAGTATATTTCAGGATTTTTATTTTGAAAATGGAATAGAATTTCTGAAAAGCGATTTCACCAAAAGTCTTTATATAATATTTATTATTTTGAGAATTTTTGGGAAGCTTTCCGAGATACTTTAATTTTTGGGACTTTTCGGTATTTTCCCAGATACCGAGGAGATTGTCCCATATATTCCACTTTTGTCTTTTCCCATTTTCTCTTTCCTCCCTCAAACGCGAGTCTTACCTGGGATCCTGCATTTAATGCAGAGATCTTCTCCACGTGCCGCATTTAATGCGCTGTTAATCAACTCCCATCAAGCCATCATGACTTTCGTCCTTTTGTGAAACGCAGCTTGACATCTTTCCTTAAACGCAGCTTTGATTTCCGCGTTTGACTCATTTTGGCCTAAACGCAGCCCACCTTTTGCTTAAACGCAGCCCATCCCCTTCCTTGAAACGCAACATTCTTGATTTGGCTTTCCAAGGCAAAACTTGCAATCATTACTTCCCCACTATATAAATACCCCCACACTCTCTCTCTCTCTTTCATTTACTTCTTCCTTGCTTCCTGCAGCCTCCAACAGAGAGCCACCAAGAGAGAGTCTCCTCCTCCCTTGGACCACCATATACTCCACCTACTCCACCTCCATTTTCACCACCAACACCACCACTTCTTTCTTCTCCATCTCCCACTCCTTTTCCAACAACCACAACATCCCTATACCACCAACTTCAACCTCTTTCACCAAGAAACCACCAAAGAACCCATCTTCACCAAAAAGCTTCACCACCATCTCCACCACCACCTGCACCACCGTGGCCACCACCAAGCATACCATCATCACCTCCTCGTCGACCTCTTTCCGACGGACTATAGATTCGTCCCCCGCAACAACGTTTGCAAGATCCCGTTTTGGAGTGGTGAACTAGACTTGCACCTCCATCTTCTCCAAACAACCACAACCCCTTTCCATCAACTTGTGAGGACCGGTACCCTCCTTTGGATTGGGACCGAGTTTCTCTGCGTCGGACGCATTTTAGGCGAGTAATTCTACTCGCCAAGACTTGGATATTATTTCATATTTGTTAATAAAACACACCAGTTTCCTAAAAACGCACCAGTTTCCTGAAAACGCACCAGTTTCCTGAAAACGCACCAGTTTCCTGAAAACGCACCACTTTCTTGAAACGCACCACTTTCTTGAAACGTGCCACTTTTTGAGACGCGACTCAACCGAACGCAGCCTTCTTAAGTCGATTTGACCCTTTACTATAGTCGACTAACTCCTTCTCTAAGTCGACTAATTTCTCTCCCTAGTCGACTAATCTTGATTAATTGTTATGGTTAATTACTTCTTTGATTTTGAACATTATCTTTGGGTCATTTATTATATATCGCTATTTGCAAGACTTGTCACTTGATGAATATCACCTCTTATCATGCTATCTATTAACATAAGGCATGATCCACTTGACCCTCATAATTATCACGATAACGGGAATAATGACCTGACATCTTGGCAAGTACAACTGTACTCCTGATACTCATGTGATACATTATAGTACGAACCAGTACTCTTGATATTCCTGACTTGTTCTTGTTCATTCCCGTTATCTGATAATATTGTTAAACCATAAAACGAGACAACTTGCATCGGGTCGGGGGAAACTTGCGGCTATCAATATATGTTCGTGTTTACAGTGGTTTTAGGAATGTTGTGCAACTACATGTTCCGGTCTGACCTGTGGGCCTCCAGGCGACCGAGGGGAGTGCTGGCTCCCTCCTTCTTGGTACCATCTTGATAAGGGCATCCTATAAGACCCTCCTGTTAGCCTCGCGGCAGGTCCCGTCCACCAAGCAACGGAACAATCCTGGGCCGTGGTCCCGGGTATGCACGGGACCCACTGTAAACATAGTTCATTGATACCCCCGTCGGTTTCCAATAACAACCTCGATTTACTTCTATGTGGATGTATGTGTGTTGGGACGCTACTACACATACCTAGACATACGGGTAGGACGAGTAACAAGTATAAATAATGGAAATGGTGTAAATAATGTTATTCGAGCTTTACCTTCATAACTCCATCTCATGCTCACTGTACTCTTGCGCTCAACCCAGTTTTTGATGCTTATTACTGTTGATCATGTTAACTCATGCATATACTTGTCTCTACCCAACAATTGGTTTTTACCTGCATATTTGTTAGGGAGATTCTGACTCCCCTGAACTCGCATGTTCAGGCTCTGAAGCGTGGATTGAAGTAGAGCCCTCCACTGAAGATCAAGCCTACTTCTCGGAGCAAGCTGTTTGCCCTAGCTCCTTCCATTCCTGAATCCTTCCACTAGCTCGGGGATCTCCTTTCCAGCCCGTGAGCATCTTTTGTTGTATAAATTGTAATTCCTACTTTGTATCTAGTGGTGATATAATGTACATGTAACAGTATATCACACTTTGTGATGACTTTGTAATCCTTATGTTGGAATGTATGTTATCACGTGCTTCCGTACTCTTTTATCTGCAAGTATTGTTGCTTAGCGTGTATACGTGAGGGTATTTCTGACCTGCGTATGTACGTCGCAGTGACGTCCCCGTACCCGTGGGATCGGGGCGTTACAATTTACCTGCTCATCAAAGTGGTATTGAAATTAAGAAATTTAAGTTACTCAAAAGTGTCGATTATTTCATTACTTTATGCACAGGTAAATGATAACGATTTTTTTTTTGAAATTTTGCTTCTAACTAGTTTATAGGTAGTAGATCACATCCAACTATGTGGATCTTGAATTTGAGTGGTGTATTAACCAGATCAAAGTGGAAGTATCCGCATTCTTGATACTCTCGAAAGTAGCCTATCTCAACTCTTTGTGTGTGTGTTATTGATACTCTTTAGGAAACCTCAATTACTATACTCTCAAGTAGTCTACTTATTTCCATCTTGTTCACAGTTATTACATGTCTAAATCATTCATCATGTTATATTGGTCCATCTTGAGTTTCTCATAAACCATATTGAAGCTTAACTTTAAGCTACCTTGTACAACCTTTCATGAAGTCACTGAGACATCCATCCATCAAATAGCACCACAAAGCCATATCTACTTTGTTCATATACCTAGAACTAGAAGTCTATTGCATACAATTTACTTGATTGTTGAAAATTTTGTAGTCTTTACCTCATCATACTCTACTGACTTTTTCCCTCAGTGAAGTGATTGGACTCAAGTACGTGTTATAGATATGGGACAAGAGTTTTCTTACCAAATTACACTTTAGAACAGAAGTTAACTGCATAATAGGAAGTTGACGTCTGTAATGTTAATGTAATCTGATGAAGATGTGCAGGTGTGTCTTTTGAGTGGTTATGCAAGTCTACTATAAAACAGCTTACGACAAAAACAACTACATAACCTGGATACATCACAATAAGTGATCTAAGAGGATAAATCAAATTATATGGAACCTATACTCATTTTGTGGGCTGAGAGCCAAAGAAGAAATTGTCAAAAAAAAAAGAAGCAAAGGAAGCGGGGAAGAAATTGTCAAAAAAAAAAAAAGCAAAGGAGGGGGGGAGGGGGTGGGGGTGGGGGTGGAAGGGAAGTAGAGGTGATCACAAAATTGCGGAACGAGAAGAGGGTCCCCCCCCCCCCCCCCCGGGGCTAGACCAGGCTACAGTTTTAGGTCTTCAAAAGATTTCAGGCCAAAATCGGGCCGACCCCTGCCTGATACATGGGCAAGCCCATTTCCAGGACCATTTCTAAGACCAAATCAGGCCTGTACATGCTAGCTATAAACTTATTCACCTGAGGTATTAATCATTTAACCCAAATTACTCAATATATATTAATCAGATAATAGCTAAGTGTTAATGTTATCTTAGTTATAATTTAGCTAATGCTCCTAATGGTTAAAATTTTGATAAAGGGATAGTAATACCCAAAAGTTACTGCAAAACAGTAAAAAGGCTCGAGTTTTGAGTTTGACAAAGTTTGACTCCAACCCCAATTTTCCACTTTTGTCACTGACTCACTGTTTTGGCCTCCGCCTATCTCTCAAATTACCGGTGCTGTAAATAGAATCTGAGAGGTCCAATCACAGTGAATAGGACTTGTCATGTAGCCTAGGAAAGCCAAGCCCACTACCGCTCTTTTGAATTATTTACTATATTTTTAACTAGTGAACTGTTTTCAGCATGCCTATCATGTGTGATAATTTTCCTGCGCAGATAGTTACTCTATCTTACTAGGTTGTACGATGTATAGGGTACAGTGTGCAAACATCCCCCCAAAAAAAGAGGAAAAAGTACATGTAGAAGCCAGATTAAGGGACGGGCCTGGAGCCCGATGAGCTTGGGCATGAAAGTAGTGTTAAACAATTTGGGTCCAGGCCAGGTTTCAAGCTAGGTATAAAATTCAAGCCAGTCCAAGAAAGTTGCTGGGGCAAATCAAACTTAGCCTGTTTCCAGCCCGACTTTCTAGCACTCTCATTTTGGATCACAAAAGAAAATGGTAAGAACCACTACTAAAATTTCTTTACTCTTCAACGCTCTGAGATTCCTAACGTCCATTACCCACATCCACCTTCTGACATATAATAGCCTCACACTCACCTTCTCACATAATTGACGTTCATTACCTTGTCACCATATCCTGGCTAGTAATATTCTACAATGTCACCAATTGATCTGCATGACATAACTCCTTGTTTAAAAATTTTGCAAGAATAAAAGAAGAGTTGACACAGGGAACAATGAATGAGCCCTTCAATCTAATATGACAAGGACAAGGGCCTCAGTTATGAAGGAATTAGATTTGGAATAGGGACCAATAATAAATATGCTGCAAAAGAATTGAAGGAGGCAAGGGATGGTCTTGTCCATTTAGTTGCTTACAAGGATCATCTGGATCCATGTGCTTGGATATGCATGAATATTCTGGGCAACCTTCAGATAAGAAGAAATTGGGGACTCCATAATTATATCTAACTGAAGGGTCAAATAGTAGCAAGATTTTTCTAGTTGAGCCACCAGCTGTTCAAAGAACAAGTATGCAAATTCACTCAGCTATTGAATTCTCTGTTATAGACTAAAAATGGAGCAAATCTAGTAAATATGCATTGACGAAAGAACATTCAATTTGATTATATGGTAATGACAAATATTTGAAGGTATTTAAAAGATGTGCTAAATAGAAAACAGAAGATGATTCAAGGCTGGTCCTATAAAGCAGTTATGCTTTTAGGATTCAAGAATAGCACGTGAGTTAAGAATACAAAATTCCTGCAAAAATTGAAATCCTTCTGGAAGATAATGTTAAAAAAAAAAAATTAAATTTTGCAAGCAATGGACCAAAACAAGCAATTAAAGTGAACAGAGATTCAAAAATAAGAAATGAAAACTTAAAAACTAATTCCCAAGAATGAACGATACTCTAGGAGGAAAATCTGAAGCATTACATATCCATCATGCAATCTTAGTTTTTGAATATACACCTTAGACATGGCAGACCCAGTTAGCTTTTCAGGTGATTTTCTCCCAGGCCGCTTTCTAGGTTCTTCATGTGAGGCATCTTTCTGAACTGCAAATTAGAACTTCAGAATGAGTAACAGTAGAGATTGTGACCTGCTTGTAAGTTGACAGTAACTTGTGTGAAAACATGATAAATGTAGAAAGAAACACAATACTTTAATGCACTTTTTCTTGTGCTTTTAATCTTACATGCCAAAGAACAATCTTTTAAGTGTTAATTTACATTATAATAGTAGCACTGGAAATGTTATAGTTTTTAGAAGGAAAGCAAAGAAAAGTTTAAACTCTGGTTTATTATAAAATGTATACGCAGACGTTAAAGGAAATAGACAATTCTACTTATGATGCTGTACGAACAAGCACATAACAGTTGCAAAAGTAAACTTTTTTATAATCCTAAACTCCAGATCAAAAGAATATAATGTTTCAATATTTCTTGGTATGCATCATCAAGGGCTTTTGGACCCTAATAGAAGCATGAAGTCATTAACAGTTGGGTCATGGGATCACAAAATTAACTAAAGCCCTGTACTTTAAAAAATAAAAAAGAAACCATCTTCGAGAAATGGAACTATAATAAACATCAACATCCTGAATCCATAGAATCCTAGTATTATGGAAATGGTTAATTCTAAAAAGCATTTGCATTCCCTCCAAACTACAAAATGCATAGAGCAAACTGAACAGCTAAACAAAAATGTGAGATTCAGAAGATCCTTTACAGTCTAAAGATTTAAAAGAAGAACACAGATGCCTTTCAAGGGGGAAAAAAAAAGATCACATATATTTTATTACCTTTGTTACTCTCAAGCTGATCACTGTTTTTCCGCCATGGTTTTCCAGCATGCATAAGGAAACGTTCAATGTCGACAAGCTTTTTCTGGCTGTAACACTCTAATATCCACTCCTAGGACGATTGAAGCTGAGATTAGCAAGATTCTATCATGTTTAATTTATGCTTACGCTATTACTCTGCAAATGATATACTTCAAGATCCCACACATCAGTGATGATTCTTGCATAATCTACTGGTAAAAGATAGAAAAGTTAGAATGCAATATAATATCAGGAAAAGGTATATATTCTTGGGAAGCCACTATAGAAGTCCCCATGAAACCACCTTGGATTTAAAGTTTGCATAAATTTTAAATCTAGTAATGATTTAGGATTTCAATTTAAGTTGAATTTATCTTTATTTTTATTAATGTTTGTCATATTTGGGTAGAATGAGTAATGAGATTTATATCCTTTAATCATTATTCCTTTTGGATTGTTTCAGTTTTTTGTCTTATTATATCATTTTGAGTTTTCTTATGGTTGACTGAGTTGCTTTTGCCTATAGGTGCTAACCTATATAGCAGTTGTAATCAAGAAGAGATGAGAGATTATTGATGAACTAATTTGTGGTGGGAAATTTTGTATCTCCCTTCTTTGTTCTTCACTTGGTCTTGATTTCTATCTCACACTTTTCTCCGTCTACTCTTCCTCTCCTTATTTACGATTGCTTCTCCTGTGTCCTTGTTATTTTCTTCCTCCATCTTCTAGTTCTCTACCGACCTCATTTATATCTTTGGAAAGGAGTCTCATCTGGCTCTATATCTAAGTTGTAGGCTTGGAGGAGTTTGATAAACCTCTTGTAAGACTAGAAAGTGATTGATTCGGCTTCAGATCCATGATGTATTACAATAGGATAGGAAATGGAGAAACTCCGGCCACGACTAAACATCTGCAATGACGTAAAAAAAAGAGGAATTCACATAAATAAGTTCATTATTATTATTAGTAGTAGTAGTATTATTATTTGTAAACAAAGGCCCTAGCTCTGTCTTGTTCCTGTGACTTTCCATAACCCAATCCCACCCCTGTACCATTCGCAGTTTACTTAACTCTTGACATTGTGACATTTGGTAGAACATAAAGCAATTGGTCCTTGGTCGTAAACCTCATCATAAGTATCATGTTTGAACAGCAATTAACAATATCTAATAACCAAAAGGAATGGGCAAATCAGTGTCAAAAGAGAATCATGAAGAACTTTAATTCCACGCTAACAAACCACATAGAAGGCCTTAAATAAAATGATGAGGGTATGGTAATGTTCGAAGTTGGCTCTATTACATGATTATTTTTTATTAAAATTTATGCTTTGAAAATATTATGATCAACCCTTTCAGGAGTTGAATTTTGCGGATCTGCATCCAATCCAGGGGAACATAGCTTGTCATCTTGGAGAGAGATCCTTCAGGTTCCCAGTTGGATTCTCATACATCAAAATATCTTATTACAAAGAATAATTTAGCAGGCCAAGATTTGTTAGATAGAAAACATTTACAAATACCAGAATAGACAGCAAGTTAGCGTGCCTATATGGACAGAAGTTAAGAAATTCTTTGTTGCAGGTGTATTCTTCTGCAATACATTATTCACAAGGCCCAAAGAACCCCTATTCTGCTATTTGTCAACTGGAATATATCTAAAGAGAGGCTTAACCAAGGAACCAACCAACATGAAAAAATAGGTAGATTGACATAAGCACCCCTTCCTAGAAAGGAGAAAAGGGATATGAAAAAAGAACAGAGAACAACTTAGCATAAGGATTGAAATCTACCAATAGACAAAAGAACAATTTAGCCATATCAGTTTGAGCCGATATTAGCCGATACATCATCTGCTTGATATCGGCCGATATTGCACTTTTTCCTTTGGGTTTCTTTCTCAACAGACTAGGATTTGAGCCTAACTTTTGAGCTATATTATGATATTATTGGAAACTTAAGACTTGGAAATGTTTATTAAATATTTATAGCTTATGATATTGTTTAATGTTATTATTTATGCATGTTGTATATCACTTTATTTATGCGGTTTAGGGTAGATAGAAGAGTGGAATGGTTAATATTTTTTATATTTTTTTCTTTATATATCGAGTTATATATGCTCTTTTATTCTTATGCATATATTTTGCTTTTTGCAGTAAGTTTCTTACTTAAAGACTTAAATTTAAAGTGTATGAATTTCATCTTTTTATTCTTTATTTTATTTATCAAGTTTTAGGTAAGTAGTAAGCTTTTCTTCATCAAGCTATATAGAATTATAATTATGAGTTGGTTGAAATTATACATAGAACTGGTTTCGTAAATTTCTAATTTTATTTTATTGCATTATGCGTATATCGCTTATACTTAAATGCTTTGCATACATGTCATATTTTTCAATAGATTACATATAAAATTTTATAATAATTTTCAAGTTATCGATACTTATATATATAGAATGTCAAATATGGACATCCAATATAATCCCATATCCCTGATATATCGTCCGATATCCGCTATCCGATATGAAAAAGTCCCAACCGATGTGAATCCGATATCCGATTAGAATCTTGCTCCTTTTCCATATCAAGTTAGCAAGAATATAACTGAATAGCTAGCATGAGAATCATTTTGTGGAAACATAAAGAGAATCCTAAAGAATGTGTTGATTTACCACACAGTCCTTTATACAAATGAGACTCCATTATTTGTAGAAGTAGGCAAACAAATTACAAACATACCAGGTTGAGTCTTCCAACACTCGGATCATAAATACTAATATTTGTCCATTTGAACTATGGATGTAATTAATTATAGTATTTTTAGATTCTGACAAGGGATACAAGTGGGTATAGTTCATGTTGCGTCTAGCTTGATCCAGACTCAACCCAGTTTGCTTTAGACACCCTGATTTATTCCAAATGCATTAGTCAGGCCAGAGATGGGTTGGATCTCTTCTGGGTTAGGTTTAGGTCGGATCTATAAAGACCTATATGACCTACATATTTTAACTAATATTTTATCGCATCAATTGTTATACTCAGATTTCATTAGGTTGGCTCCAAACCTCTCAGTCCCATACCCAAGCCAATCGGAATGTGGTCCTTGACTATGGGCCCACGAACAGTTCCGCCAACTTTCAACTTACAAGTTGGGTATAAAGCAGGTCAATTCCATGTTTATTCAAACCTCTTACACCCTCATTCTTACAAAATTAATACCAAATTGGAAATATATATGAAAATACAAGATACAAATATGGATATCAAACTATATTTTTATACAGGAACATACATGTTTTATGCAGATAAAGTGTCTAATTGGCCTTGAACCCTGTACCCTCAGACATCACCACATACATTTCAACAGAAGGTTTTAGAGATTTCTTTTCTATTACACGCCAAGAATATAGATACAAGTTGAATTCAATTTAACATCTGATTTGGTAACAAACCAGTGGCCCCTGTTTTAAATATCGGCCGAGTCGGCCGAGATATCGTCCGATATCTCCTTTTCTGCTTGATGCCGATACGATATGGAGAAATCGTTCGCCATATCGTTTGCAGCAAAAAACGGCCGATATTTGAAATATCGGCCAATAAATTGCCCGATATCGGCCAATAAATCACCCGATATATCGCTTGATATGAAATAACTTATTTATTACATGACTACGTGCAAATGTACATTATTTTTTATTGTCTTTGCATGCATATTACATCATTTTTATTAGGTAGATGATATCTATGACACTAAACCAACTTTTAGTTATTAGTATTTCATTATATATAGTGTCCAATATGGATGCCCGATATGCGCGTGTATCCCAGATATCTCCCCCGATATCCGATATCCGATATGAAAAACTCCATCCGATACGATCCCAATATCCGATATTTATAACCTTGCCGGTGGCTATTGAATTTAACATCTGATCAGCATTCATATTTGTTAAGAGGAAAAGATTGCTACCTTTGAGACGATAGTGCCACAATCCGCCGCAACTTGTCTAAACTTGGGAGTATTTGCAAACGCACAAACAAGCAGAGTGCAGTCCGGGGTCCAATCGGGTCGATATTCCGCTCCCATCTCCAGCGCTTGAGAGCGCAGTGCGCCCCGCTCGGGGTTAACAAGCCCCGACAATGCAAAGACCACTCCTTCCTGCACGAAATCAAGAAGTTAAACCCTAAAATCAATCATATCAAAACAATTTCCTTTAGCTTGAGTCCCACGATTGTTACCATAAGTCTTGAGAACTGCGAGCAAGCATGAGCACTGGCCCTCCCTTTCCCTTCGGCACAATCCGAGGCGTCTTCAACATCATCGTTCGGCTTCTTTCTGCGGGATTTGCTCCCGCTCTCCTTCGAACTCATCGAAGAAGGAAGGCTTCTCTTGGCTGCACCGTCATTAGGATCTGAGCTCGAATCCGGCATCGCATCAAAGCCTTCAATTGATCAGAATGCTGATTCAATTCTCAACGAGGGGACGAATTCTTTGGGCATAAAGATTAAATCAACAAATCAAGATGAAAAAACCAAATACTTCTTATCACAATCACATTACATCATCATCCTGATCATGAAAATATGAAACGAGAGAAGAAAATACGAGAGATTGGTGGGATTACTATTACCTTTACCTCTCGAAGCATGAACTAGGGTTTTGTGAGGTTTTCTAGGAGTGAGGGAGAGTGACTCGGCATTTGAGGAAAAAAACGCGCAGTCGACACTTGACAGTTGTGATGTTCGCATAAATGAACTGGGCTTTAATTCTGTTACTAGTGGGCCCACAAGACTACTGTGTTGTTGGCCCAAGGCCTATAGTTTGGCCATAGTCCTCTTGTAGTAGTCCTCAGTAAGTCCCAACAATAAAAACATGTTAGAAATTATTAGAAATATAAAATAGCCATTGGGAATGAATCTGAACTGATTTGTATTGAAAAATAGCCACTAATAGGAAAAACATGCATGTTTGACCACTGGCGGTTGACCGACTAAGGCTAAAATGAACTAGCCATTGTCATCGGTTAACTGGACGGTCGACCAGCCAGAGTGGTACTTTGAGCTCAGAGTTTAGCTCAATACTGGAGATTGACCGGGTGGTCGACCGGTCAGAGCAGCATTCTAAGCTCAGTGCTAGCGGTCGACTGGCCAGTTCCAGCCAAAACTTAGGCAAAGCCAGCGGTCGATCGGGCGATTGATCAGGCTCAGAGCCAGAGGCTAGTGCACAATTCTGTGCACGTCCAGTTGACTGAGCGGTCGACAGAGCCTCTGCTCTGCCTAGCGGTCGACCAGCAGTAGCCCCAAAACTGAAAACTTTTGCTTTATAAAATCCTTTTGATCAACTTTGAAATTATTTTTAAAATCAAGACTTGAAAATTGTTTTGTATATATTTTCAAAGACTCTGTGTGTGTGTGTGTTATATCTTGAGCATCAATCAACTATACTAAACTTTAACAAACTAAACTAGATGTGTGTGTGTGTGTGTCTGTGTGTTATATCTTGAGCATCAATCAACTATACTAAACTTTAACAAACTAAACTAGAAAATCTTACAAAATAAAAATACAAGAGCAGATTCGGTCTTCAAAAGCTTCAAGTGTACGTCTTCAAATATATTCTCTTTTAAGCTAAAGTTAATCACTTGAATTTCTTTTTAAAGCTGAAACTTTCACTCTTGAAGCATGTGTAGTAAAAATACTTTTAAGATAATTAGTATCGCAAACTACACGAGTTAGAATCATCAAAATAAAAAACGCTTGTGCCCTTGGGCCAACAATCTCTCCCTTTTTGATGTTGACAAAACTCATGAGTTATATAAACAAAATATTAGAGCTTCAAGAGAAGCTCCCCTTTTGATTATGCAAAAAGAAAAATCGTAAAGCCACAAATGCCATAAATCATAAATCTTTTCATAAAGCCAAATCATAAATCTTTAAAACCTCATATATATATTCTTCTCCCTTTTTTTGTCTACAGCAAAAGAGAGAGAAAAATATAGAATGAAATAGTACCAATTGAAAATTTTGAACACTAAAAAATATTTATGTAGAAAAATATAGAGTTAGTTATCTATTATGCAAACATTCAATTCTTCACAAATAAAAGTAAAAAGATGATAAATCAGTTGAAACATAACCTCAATATCATCTTTCTCATAGTGATCTCTAAGAAAGTGATATCTAATCTCTACATGCTTAGTCTTACTATGTTGATTTGTATTCTTAGTCATATGAATAGTACTAGTATTATCACAAAATATTTTAATATGATCATTCTGCAAATCATGGTCAAGGAGGATATGTTCATTCAAAGAACTGTTGGCCCAAAGGCCTTCCACTCTAGTTTTGATGATGACTCACTCATGTAGTTATGTTTACTAATAATCTTGTGATTCTTAGTTTCAGATCATTAGTAAGATATTAGTTGTTGATTAGCTTCAACATGAAGTGTTTGGAAGCTTATCATGGTGATTCCGGTGCCAAAGCTTAAAGATCATACCTTTGCACTCGGTGGATGGAGTTTTGTAGCAAGTCTACTTGAAAATGAAGATCGTCAAGAAGACTTAGGTATCCATAGTTTAGTTTAGTGTGTTTTAGATCCATTTGTAAAGCTTAGTATAGTTGATATGCTCAAGTTCACAATACACACACATAAATTCAATATGTTTGGTTTTTGATTGAATCGGTTTTGGATTTCAAGGCTTGACACCCTTCTATAGTTATTATCATAACTTTTTATTTTTATATTCAAATAATATGATTTAACTTGCATTTTAAAGATAACTTTCAGATCTAAATTTCTTATTTAATAACCTTTTTCAGATTCTAATTTTAAAGTTATCAAATATTTGGTTGAAATCTGTCCTTGTTCTGAAAACAGGTTACAGTTTCTGTTTTGACACCTGTCAGTGTTTTATTAATAACTTTCTCATATAAATTGATATTGATTTGATTTAAGTTGCATTAGAAAGAAGACTTCAATATCTACAACTTTATCCTATATACTTATTCCCAAATTCGAACGTTTTCAGCTCGAAAAATGTGCTCCAATATGACCTACTTTGCTGCCTGCCAGGCTGGGCCGGTCGACAAGTCCGATCGACCGTGCCAAGCTACCGGTCGACCGGCCGGTCGACCGGACGTGCACAAAACCGTGCACGTCGGCTGTTTCTGTAGACGGTCGACCGTGCGGTCGACCGACTGTGACCAGATTGGTCTCTGTTTGTTTGGGTCGACCGCCAGGTCGACCGGCAGCTGTCAACGGTCATATTTTTGACCGTTTGACGGTCGACCGGGCGGTCGACCGCCAGGCCTGTCAGGCTGACACGTCAGCCTAACGGCTAGTTTTGAATTTGGCCTATATAAACCCCATTGTTTGGAGTTTCTCCTCAAGATTTTTATGCCAAAATTTCCTGACCATTTCTAGTGTTTTAAAAGAGTTTTAAAAAGAGTTTTTGGGCTTTAAACTTCTCATCCTTATTGTTTTTAGGTTTTGGAAAAATCAAAGAAAAGAGTATTTTAGGAGATTTGTCTTGGTTTTCATTCTATATCATTTGCAAGAAATTTCCCAAGTGTTTTTCTTTGTTGCTTGTTTTCCAAACACCTAGTTTTTCACACTTGAGCCATATCATACTATCCTAATCTATTAGGATCTTATTTTTTGTGGAAAGAGAAAAAGGAAAGAGGTTTGTGGTTGGAAGAAACCACTTATTGTAAACCCTTGATTTCTTGGTTGCTCCCTCTTTGGTAGAGGTTGAGATTGTGTAATTGGGTTGTTGGTTTGCTCCCTCTTAGGTAGAGGTGGAGATTGGTGTTTGCTCCCTCTTGGTGAGGTGGAGTTGGTTGTTGGTTTGTATCCCTCTAGAGTGAGGTGGATTGGTTGTTGTTTGGCTACGGGCCTACCCCTCGGTTGTGAGGTGGTTGTTTGAGAGAGGAGTTTGGTACTCCTAGTGTTGTAACAAATCCTTCTCGGTGAAGGTTCCCTCGGTGGGAGTCCTCGGTGGACGTTGATAGTGGATTGGAAATCCTACACGGTGGTGTAGGCGGGGATGTAGAGCAAGGTGCTCGAACCTCGAAACATATCTTGGTGTTTGCGTTTTGATCCATTGTCTCTCTAACTCTCTCTCTTATAATTGTGCAAAGTATCATACTTCATATCATATCATACTTGCTTGTGTTGAGCATATTTCATATTGCCTTGCATTATTTCATATTGCTATTCATTCTTATATGCTTGGCTTGATTGTGTGTGTGCCTCACTTGTACCTAATCAACAAGAGCTTCACATAGCACCTCAACCCATTCAAGGGGAATCAAGAGGAGTTAGTCCAGAGCCCTTCACGGGGAATTCGGCTACACTTGTTGATTGTACTAAGTGTGTTGCAAGATTTGCATTAGCTTCCGCATTTTGTGCACTTAGTTTGCACTTAATTTCTAGATTAGCACTTACACCTATTCACCCCCCTCTAGGTGTTTTTCAATTTGTATCAGAGCTAGTGCTCCTGATACTTAGGCTTAACATCCTAGGAGTGAGATCCATTTGCTTGCTAATCTATTATTTGCATTTGCTTGTTTGCACACATTTAGTTTACCATGGCCTTCATGACCCCACCTATGTATGACCCTTCCAACATTCATGTTTGGAAGATTAGGATGACCGTTTATTTACAAACCCTAGGTCATAAAGTTTATCTTGCTATTACCAAGGAATCCTTCCTTAGTGATCGCAATCATATAGGGGCCAATGCACAAGCCCTAGAGGCCATTAGAAGCACATTACCTAAAGATTATCTTATGCGTGTTTCTAATATTGATTCCGCTTTTGCAGTGTGGAATCTATTGTCAACAACAACCACCACCTCCGAGCTTCAAGTGCAAATCCAAAAGGAAGAGGAATCTAGTGGAGAATCCGAATCACAATGCTTCATGGTCCAAGGGAATGACTCCCTTGAGGTACAATCGGAAACCCACTTAGATAGTGATGATTGCTCTAGTTCTTCATGTGATAATCTTGATGCCCATGCTTTGAATGAAGAACTTTCTATTGTTTGTGAAAAATTGATTGAAAAATACAAGATTTTGAAAAAGGAAAGTCTAGACATTGAAAAAGAAAATAAAAGTTTGCATTCTAGACTTGACAATGTTTTGCAAGAGAAGGTTGAGGTCTATAATGAAAGGGATTCATTGAGATCTCAATTAGAATTTGCATTAAAAGAAAATAATTTTTGAAAAATAAAAATGATTGTGAAATACTTTTGAAGAAAAATGAAACTTGACTTCAAAAGTAGATTTTATTTTAAAAGAGAATGTTGCTTTGAAAAATAAGATTATTTCTATTTCAAATGATTTGGATGTTTGTTTAGAGAAAAATATTGTTTTACAAAATAAGATTGATGCACATGTTTGCCATGCTAGGGTAGTTCCATCACCTAATGCATGTACCTCTTCTTCTAAAATCAATGATGATATTTGTTTGCTTAAGAAGAGTGTAGATTGTTTGGGCTCCACTTTGAGCCAATGTGCCATGAACCATATACGCTTGGAATCCTTGGTTCGAAAGAAACAAGTTCCATACTTTATGCATGCACACCCTCCACGGCATACACATGCTCCTCACGGACACCATCAACACATGTATGCTCATGTGTACACTTGTACACATTGTGGTTGTACGGGCCACCTTGCTAAATTTTGCTATGATAGATTACATACTCCTAATTTAGCAAAGAATTTTGTTTGGGTTAGAGAAGGTACTAACCCCCATGGACCCAAAAGAGTATGGGTACCAAAGACCACCCCTAAGAATTTTGATGTAGGTGTGGGCTCTCACATGACGTGAGAGTGATGGCACCTTGAAGTGGATGCGTTCCAAGCTTAAAGGAAATCATTTGGATGCATCACTTTCAAGAAAAGTTTTGGTGGAGAGGACCACCATGTTTTAGAGACAAGGAGAGTTGCCTTCTAGGTTTTGGTAACAATTCCTAACTCCTTATTATAGTTTACATGCTTTCATAATCATTTGTTTTATAGCATGTTTTCATTGTCTATGGATTAGTATGTACATGCCATGTTTATTAGATCCTTGACATACATGTATAGTATTGAGACACACTTGCTTATATGAACCCATATTTAGTGTTCTCACCTTTTGTTTAGCTATAATGTACATCATGAATCTAATACATGTGAATTTACATAGTAATCATGTTTTAGTTTTCTCATGATGATTTTTTTGTTTTATG
The DNA here is from genome assembly GCA_038442645.1 of Agave tequilana. Taxonomy (NCBI): domain Eukaryota; kingdom Viridiplantae; phylum Streptophyta; class Magnoliopsida; order Asparagales; family Asparagaceae; genus Agave; species Agave tequilana. The sequence continues at coordinate 421,728 of JAVJIF010001425.1, read as the reverse complement.
CTTTATGTGGTATAAACTAGTTTAGATGTAAATTTTATCAAAACATGCATGTATACATGTACACATAGTGAGAACAAATCAATTTATATATGATTGAACTTCATGCTCATTTGTATTCACTACATGCAGACGTATGAGCTAGTTTTGATGATTCCTTCATTTATACTTGCTATGCCTATTTTCATGCTTTTACTTCATGTATATGTATTTTGAATTCAAAACTAATAAATATACATGTATACCCATGAGTCTTTTGCTTTCATGCAAATACTTTTAATAGACTCGTTTACGGTTAGGATATGTATGTATATTGTTAGATTTGGATGAATCATACATATACCTTGAAATTTGTTTCAAATAAAAGAAGTTTGATGAATTTTGTATGTGTTTTATTTAGCAATATGATATTCGTGTTTGCTTTGATGCTTCATGTTTTTGATTACATGTTTAGATGTTAGTTTTCATTAAGACTAGGAATTATACTTGTACATAGAATGGGCCACAAACAAATCTATATATGTTTGGGCTTGAATGCTTATTTGTACCCATTAGATGTGCTAGTATAGTCTAGTTTTGATGATTCATACATTTTAAACTTGTATTCCTATTTTTGAATTTATTTGAAAAATCATGTGTTTTCACTTCATGTATATGTTTATTTTGCCAAACTTGAAGATATACATGTATACCCCTTGAGTCATTTGCCTTTCATGCAAATATCTATTATGGACTCAAAGTGTGTTTAAGGGATATGTATGTATACTTCTTGTGTTGACAAATCATACATATACCTTGAAAAGAATTGGTATCAAATTGTTTTAATGAAAAGCTAAATTTTCATACTTTTCATGCTTTTCATGTTTTCTTTGAATTGGTATTTAAACTTCATGTATATGTTTACCTTGTCCAAACTATTAGATATACATGAATATCCTTTTTGAGCCACGTGCCTTCATGCATATATCCTTGTGGACTCGTTTGTATCTTGGATATGTATGTATACTTTGGTTTGTATAAGACATACATATGCCTTGAAGATTAAATAATATTAATTTTTAGTTTTCTTGTTTAAAGGAATAATTGAACTTAATTGAACAAATTTTCATGATTGTGATCTCTATACTTGACTTGTACACTCACATTTATTATTTGCTCATGTTTTGTTTTCATGAGACATTTTTATGCTTAATTGGATTAGAGTGTTGATTATCATGTGGATTTCATTTTTATGAAAAATGATTTGTATTTATTCCTTGCTTGAAGGATTTCGTACTAATTAACAAAACTTTTCATTTTAACTAGTTCGTATTCTTCGTTATAATATGAGATATACACTTAACCCTATTCTTTCAATTGGTATCATTGAACACTTTCAATTGATATCAATTTTGATCTTTTTGTATACTCATATATGTTTTGTATATGTATGCTTACTCTTTCAAGAATATCAATGTCAATTGGTATCTAACTTTCATACATATATATCTTTATGCTACGCTTGAAAAATTTCTAATGTTTGATTTGTTTTCAATTGGTATTTTAACAAGCTTATGCATATGTTTAGTTGGTATTTCATAAAGGGGGAGAAAATTTGATGTTGTCTTTCAATTGGTATTTGATTTCCACTCCCTTGCTTTATGTTAAAATATAGTTTCAAATTGGTATCATATGTTTAAAAGAACACATTTCTCTTAATGATATCAAGATGTTTATGTTAAATGTTTTAAATTGGTATCTCAAAATTTTGTTTAAGAAAAACATATTTATTTTACATTGCCTATATGTGTATAAATTCATGTTGAGTGTATCTTTTATTGAAGAGCTTGACAACTCTTCCTTATGTGGTACACGTGTGTAGGGGGAGCTTCACATCTCCTTTTATGCATTACATATTTTGTGTTATGTGAATTAGGGCGTGTCTTACTTTCTTCATGTAACTCATATATGTAGGCGAGTTAACTTAGCGTCTTCCTCTTCATGAATGAATATTGCATATATTATTTTGTGATATATGTTTTATTTCATTTGGTATCAATATGCACCTTATTGTCATATCTTGAATTGGTATCATATTTGTTTTGATTACCCCTTCTTGATCTTTTTGTTTCTGACAAAAAGGGGGAGAAAGTATCACTATGTTTTATGCTCTTACCCCTTTGTTGATGATTGACAAAAAGGGGGAGAAGAATTTGGTGTTATATGCATGTCTTCTTTGTATGCATGTACTTGTTTTAGAGAAAGCAAAAGAACATGTTTTATATTTTATTTTAATTGGTATCTAGAGTATGTTTTGTGTTTCATTAGTATCTAGAGCATCTTGTTTATATGCATTGACATTCATTGCATATTTATTGTTTATTTGTTTATGCATGAGTTAAGGGGGAGCTTCTTTGAAGCTTAACTTTAATCCATGCATATATAACTCCATGAGTTTTGTCATCATCAAAAAGGGGGAGATTGTTGGCCCAAAGGCCTTCCACTCTAGTTTTGATGATGACTCACTCATGTAGTTATGTTTACTAAAAATCTTGTGATTCTTAGTTTCAGATCATTAGCAAGATATTAGTTGTTGATTAGCTTCAACATGAAGTGTTTGGAAGCTTATCATGGTGATTCCGGTGCCAAAGCTTAAAGATCATACCTTTGCACTCGGTGGATGGAGTTTTGGAGCAAGTCTACTTGAAGATGAAGATCGTCAAGAAGACTTAGGTATCCATAGTTTAGTTTAGTGTGTTTTAGATCCATTTGTAAAGCTTAGTATAGTTGATATGCTCAAGTTCACAATACACACACATAAATTCAATATGTTTGGTTTTTGATTGAATCGGTTTTGGATTTCAAAGCTTGACACCCTTCTATAGTTATTATCATAACTTTTTATTTTTATATTCAAATAACATTATTTAACTTGCATTTTAAAGATAACTTTCATATATAAATTTCTTATTTAATAACCTTTTTCAGATTCTAATTTTAAAGTGATCAAATATTTGGTTGAAATCTGTCCTTGTTCTGAAAACAGGTTACAGTTTCTGTTTTGACACCTGTCAGTGTTTTGTTGATAACTTTCTCATCTAAATTGATATTGATTTGATTTAAGTTGCATTAGAAAGAAGACTTCAATATCTACAACTTTATCCTATATACGTATTCCCAAATTAGAACGTTTTCAGCTCGAAAAATGTGCTCCAATCTGACCTACTTTGCTGCCTGCCAGGCTGGGCCGGTCGACAAGTCCGATCGACCGTGCCAAGCTACCGGTCGACCGGCCGGTCGACCGGACGTGCACAAAACCGTGCACGTTGGCTGTTTCTGTAGACGGTCAACCGTGCGGTCGACCGACTGTGACCAGATTGGTCTCTGTTTGTTTGGGTCGACCGCCAGGTCGACCGGCAGCTGTCAACGGTCATATTTTTGACCGTTTGACGGTCGACCGGGCGGTCGACCGCCAGGCCTGTCAGGCTGACACGTCAGCCTAACGGCTAGTTTTGAATTTGGCCTATATAAACCCCATTGTTTGGAGTTTCTCCTCAAGATTTTTATGCCAAAATTTCCTGACCATTTCTAGTGTTTTAAAAGAGTTTTAAAAAGAGTTTTTGGGCTTTAAACTTCTCATCCTTATTGTTTTTAGGTTTTTGGAAAAATCAAAGAAAAGAGTATTTTAGGAGATTTGTCTTGGTTTTCATTCTATATCATTTGCAAGAAATTTCCCAAGTGTTTTTCTTTGTTGCTTGTTTTCCAAACACCTAGTTTTCCACACTTGAGCCATATCATACTATCCTAATCTATTAGGATCTTATTTTTTGTGGAAAGAGAAAAAGGAAAGAGGTTTGTGGTTGGAAGAAACCACTTATTGTAAACCCTTGATTTCTTGGTTGCTCCCTCTTTGGTAGAGGTTGAGATTGTGTAATTGGGTTGTTGGTTTGCTCCCTCTTAGGTAGAGGTGGAGATTGGTGTTTGCTCCCTCTTGGTGAGGTGGAGTTGGTTGTTGGTTTGTATCCCTCTAGAGTGAGGTGGATTGGTTGTTGTTTGGCTACGGGCCTACCCCTCGGTTGTGAGGTGGTTGTTTGAGAGAGGAGTTTGGTACTCCTAGTGTTGTAACAAATCCTTCTCGGTGAAGGTTCCCTCGGTGGGAGTCCTCGGTGGACGTTGATAGTGGATTGGAAATCCTACATGGTGGTGTAGGCGGGGATGTAGAGCAAGGTGCTCGAACCTCGAAACATATCTTGGTGTTTGCGTTTTGATCCATTGTCTCTCTAACTCTCTCTCTTATAATTGTGCAAAGCATCATACTTCATACCATATCATACTTGCTTGTGTTGAGCATATTTCATATTGCCTTGCATTATTTCATATTGCTATTCATTCTTATATGCTTGGCTTGATTGTGTGTGTGCCTCACTTGTACCTAATCAACAAGAGCTTCACATAGCACCTCAACCCATTCAAGGGGAATCAAGAGGAGTTAGTCCAGAGCCCTTCACGGGGAATTCGGCTACACTTGTTGATTGTACTTAGTGTGTTGCAAGATTTGCATTAGCTTTCGCATTTTGTGCACTTAGTTTGCACTTAATTTCTAGATTAGCACTTACACCTATTCACCCCCCCTCTAGGTGTTTTTCAATTGGTATCAGAGCTAGTGCTCCTGATACTTAGGCTTAACATCCTAGGAGTGAGATCCATTTGCTTGCTAATCTATTGTTTGCATTTGCTTGTTTGCACACACTTAGTTTACCATGGCCTTCATGACCCCACCTATGTATGACCCTTCCAACATTCATGTTTGGAAGATTAGGATGACCGTTTATTTACAAACCCTATGTCATAAAGTTTATCTTGCTATTACCAAGGAATCCTTCCTTAGTGATCGCAATCATATAGGGGCCAATGCACAAGCCCTAGAGGCCATTAGAAGCACATTACCTAAAGATTATCTTATGCGTGTTTCTAATATTGATTCCGCTTTTGCAGTGTGGAATCTATTGTCAACAACAACCACCACCTCCGAGCTTTAAGTGCAAATCCAAAAGGAAGAGGAATCTAGTGGAGAATCCGAATCACAATGCTTCATGGTCCAAGGGAATGACTCCCTTGAGGTACAATCGGAAACCCACTTAGATAGTGATGATTGCTCTAGTTCTTCATGTGATAATCTTGATGCCCATGCTTTGAATGAAGAACTTTCTATTGTTTGTGAAAAATTGATTGAAAAATACAAGATTTTGAAAAAGGAAAGTCTAGACATTGAAAAAGAAAATAAAAGTTTGCATTCTAGACTTGACAATGTTTTGCAAGAGAAGGTTGATGTCTATAATGAAAGGGATTCATTGAGATCTCAATTAGAATTTGCATTAAAAGAAAATAAATTTTGAAAAATAAAAATGATTGTGAAATACTTTTGAAGAAAAATGAAAACTTGACTTCAAAAGTAGATTTTATTTTAAAAGAGAATGTTGCTTTGAAAAATAAGATTATTTCTATTTCAAATGATTTGGATGTTTGTTTAGAGAAAAATATTGTTTTACAAAATAAGATTGATGCACATATTTGCCATGCTAGGGTAGTTCCATCACCTAATGCATGTACCTCTTCTTCTAAAATCAATGATGATATTTGTTTGCTTAAGAAGAGTGTAGATTGTTTGGGCTCCACTTTGAGCCAATGTGCCATGAACCATACACGCTTGGAATCCTTGGTTCGAAAGAAACAAGTTCCATACTTTATGCATGCACACCCTCTACGGCATACACATGCTCCTCACGGACACCATCAACACATGTATGCTCATGTGTACACTTGTACACATTGTGGTCGTACGGGCCACCTTGCTAAATTTTGCTATGATAGATTACATACTCCTAATTTAGCAAAGAATTTTGTTTGGTTAGAGAAGGTACTAACCCCCATGGACCCAAAAGAGTATGGGTACCAAAGACCACCCCTAAGAATTTTGATGTAGGTGTGGGCTCTCACATGACGTGAGAGTGATGACACCTTGAAGTGGATGCGTTCCAAGCTTAAAGGAAATCATTTGGATGCATCACTTTCAAGGAAAGTTTTGTTGGAGAGGACCACCATGTTTTGGAGACAAGGAGAGTTGCCTTCTAGGTTTTGGTAACAATTCCTAACTCCTTATTATAGTTTACATGCTTTCATAATCATTTATTTTATAGCATGTTTTCATTGTCTATGGATTAGTATGTACATGTCATGTTTATTAGATCCTTGACATACATGTATAGTATTTGAGACACACTTGCTTATATGAACCCATATTTAGTGTTCTCACCTTTTGTTTAGCTATAATGTACATCATGAATCTAATACATGTGAATTTACATAGTAATCATGTTTTAGTTTTCTCATGATGATTTTTTTGTTTTATGCTTTATGTGGTATAAACTAGTTTAGATGTAAATTTTATCAAAACATGCATGTATACATGTACACATAGTGAGAACAAATCAATTTATATATGATTGAACTTCATGCTCATTTGTATTCACTACATGCACACGTATAAGCTAGTTTTGATGATTCCTTCATTTATACTTGCTATGCCTATTTTCATGCTTTTACTTCATGTATATGTATTTTGAATTCAAAACTAATAAATATACATGTATACCCATGAGTCTTTTGCTTTCATGCAAATACTTTTAATAGACTCGTTTACGGTTGGGATATGTATGTATATTGTTAGATTTGGATGAATCATACATATACCTAGAAATTTGTTTCAAATAAAAGAAGTTTGATGAATTTTGTATGTGTTTTATTTAGCAATATGATATTCGTGTTTACTTTGATGCTTCATGTTTTTGATTACATGTTTAGATGTTAGTTTTCATTAAGACTAGGAATTATACTTGTACATAGAATGGGCCACAAACAAATCTATATATGTTTGGGCTTGAATGCTTATTTGTACCCATTAGATGTGCTAGTATAGTCTAGTTTTGATGATTCATACATTTTAAACTTGTATTCCTATTTTTGAATTTATTTGAAAAATCATGTGTTTTCACTTCATGTATATGTTTATTTTGCCAAACTTGAAGATATACATGTATACCCCTTGAGTCATTTGCCTTTCATGCAAATATCTATTATGGACTCAAAGTGTGTTTAAGGGATATGTATGTATACTTCTTGTGTTGACAAATCATACATATACCTTAAAAAGAATTGGTATCAAATTGTTTTAATGAAAAGCTAAATTTTCATACTTTTCATGCTTTTCATGTTTTCTTTGAATTGGTATTTAAACTTCATGTATATGTTTACCTTGTCCAAACTATTAGATATACATGAATATCCTTTTTGAGCCACGTGCCTTCATGCATATATCCTTGTGGACTCGTTTGTATCTTGGATATGTATGTATACTTTGGTTTGTATTAGACATACATATGCCTTGAAGATTAAATAATATTAATTTTTAGTTTTCTTGTTTAAAGGAATAATTGAACTTAATTGAACAAATTTTCATGATTGTGATCTCCATACTTGACTTGTACACTCACATTTATTATTTGCTCATGTTTTGTTTTCATGAGATATTTTTATGCTTAATTGGATTAGAGTGTTGATTATCATGTGGATTTCATTTTTATGAAAAATGATTTGTATTTATTCCTTACTTGAAGGATTTCGTACTAGTTAACAAAACTTTTCATTTTAACTAGTTCGTATTCTTCGTTATAATATGAGATATACACTTAACCCTATTCTTTCAATTGGTATCATTGAACACTTTCAATTGATATCAATTTTGATCTTTTTGTATACTCATATATGTTTTGTATATGTATGCTTACTCTTTCAAGAATATCAATGTCAATTGGTATCTAACTTTCATACATATATATCTTTATGCTAAGCTTGAAAAATTTCTAATGTTTGATTTGTTTTCAATTGGTATTTTAACAAGCTTATGCATATGTTGTAAGATCACCTAGAGGGGGGGTGAATAGGTGATGGCTAATCTAATGGTCACTTATGAACAAATAATGCGGAATTAAAACTAAGTTGACCAAATTAAAATTTCTTTTAATTAAACACTTATGTATAACTCAAGAGTGTTGCCGAATTCCCCTTGCGAGGCTCTGGACAAGCTCCTCTAGATTCCCTTGAATGGGTTGAGGTGCCGCGTTGGCTCTCTTGGTTGAATACTAGTGTTAACAAGCAATCCCACGCAAGTATATAACAATATAAGCACAAGGGTATATCAAGCATGTAAAGTAAAGACAATGTAAGTAATGCAAGATATAAAAGAGACTAAGTGAGAAAGAGAGCAAGAGTGAGCAATCGCAAACACAAGGGTATGTTTCGAGGTTCGAGCACACTTGCTCTACATCCCCGCCTTCGACACACGAAGGATTTCCACTATGCACGATCCAACCGGATCTCTCCTTGGTGCCGCAACACCTACAAACCCTCGGACTCCCAAGTCCCTTACACACGCAAGTCCACCGACTCGCCGAGGCCGCACCTCGCACCACAAGAGTTCACACCCGAACTCCACACCACAACGAGCACACTTGCCCGTCTCCTCAAAGTACAAGATGAAATCTTGGTGATCTAAACACTTGATCACCTACAAAACTCTCACTAAAACACCTATAGAATGAATAGCTCAATGGATGCTCAAGTGTTTGTGTGAGAAAGCAAGGAAAGAGATTGGTGATGGAAAACTTCAAAGAATCACAATAAACACTCTCTTGATTAAATCCCTTTAGATAGGAAATATTAGCTCACTATTTTGTGGAGAAAACTCTTCTGAAGGTATGGGAAAAACTGGCTCTAAGAGTCTCTAAAATCTTGGCTCAAAACAATGACAAAACCCCCTTTTATAGAAGTCAGAAAAATAGAGCCGTTGGGGCTCTGTCAGTGCTACCGGTCGACCGGCCCGGTCGACCGGCAACGGTCAAAATCCGACCGTTGCAGCCTCCGGTCGACCGGCTCGGTCGACCGAGCACTTGGAGCAGAGAATTCCTTCTCTGTCGGTCGACCGGTGCGGTCGACCGAAGTTTCCCGAGAGCAAGCTCTCTGGAGCGGTCGACCGGCCCGGTCGGCCGATCCTCCAGTGCACACTGGCGTGCACGTCTGTGCATGTCCGGTCGACCGACCCGGTCGACCGGCCACTGTCAGTTCTGAAAAATCAGAACTGCCAGAACCAGAAAAATGGGATTAAAGATTGGTCTTTTAACTTAATAAAAATCCCAGAAATTCACAGTAAATCCAGAAAAATAGTTTCAATCAAAATAAAAACTGTTTTTCTAAAAATATGTTTTTCTAAAACTTATTTTTCCATAACTTCACAAAATACAAAAACAAGATATTTTGAACTTATAAAGCAAAGTGTGTATGGATATGATCCACCACACAATCAAGATGAAATATCTAGTTTTTGACATAAAGCACTAAACTTGTTTTGGTTAAAGGATATGTATATAAGAAATTACCAAAACCCAAAGTAGATATTTTGTCATAAGGAAAATCTCATCAAATACAAAAACAAGATATACTTTTAAAGCATAGTGTGTATGGATATGATCCACTACACAAATAAGATGAATATCTAGTTTTTGACATAAAGCACTAAACTTGGTTTTGGTTGAAAGATGTAAACATGAATATCAAAAACCAAGACATATATTTTGTCATAAGGAAAAATCTTTTTACCAAAATGAAAGAGTCTTTTCTAACTAAAAATTCTTTTATGAAAAGACAATTAAATCTCTAGAGTGTGTGTGTGATATGATTTGAGCAATCCACCAATCTATTCTATCCTTTACATTTTTATCTAAAACAAATAAAAAATCTTATACCTAGACACAAGTCTTGATCTTGAAGTCTTCCCTTGAAGTCTTCTCATCTTCTTGACTTGGTCCAAATACAATCCACAGAGCTCATCTCTAGATGTGTTCTTGATGCATAGGCTCGTGAATCAACCGGTGCTAGCTTTCAACTTGTCTTTAAATCCTTTGTTGAAGCTCCACACCTACTAAGATCTTGATAATGAATCTGTCACTAATTAAACACAAGATCATTAGTAATCATAACTTCATGAGTTGATCATCATCAAAACTAGAGTGATGAGCCTTTGGGCCAACATATGTTTAGTTGGTATTTCATAAAGGGGGAGAAAATTTGATGTTGTCTTTCAATTGGTATTTGATTTCCACTCCCTTGCTTTATGTTAAAATATAGTTTCAAATTGGTATCATATGTTTAAAAGAACACATTTCTCTTAATGATATCAAGATGTTTATGTTAAATGTTTTAAATTGGTATCTCAAAATTTTGTTTAAGAAAAACATATTTATTTTACATTGCCTATATGTGTATAAATTCATGTTGAGTGTATCTTGTATTGAAGAGCTTGACAACTCTTCCTTATGTGGTACACGTGTGTAGGGGGAGCTTCACATCTCCTTTTATGCATTACATATTTTGTGTTATGTGAATTAGGGCGTGTCTTACTTTCTTCATGTAACTCATATATGTAGGCGAGTTAACTTAGCGTCTTCCTCTTCATGAATGAATATTGCATATATTATTTTGTGATATATGTTTTATTTCATTTGGTATCAATATGCACCTTATTGTCATATCTTGAATTGGTATCATATTTGTTTTGATTACCTCTTCTTGATCTTTTTGTTTCTGACAAAAAGGGGGAGAAAGTATCACTATGTTTTATGCTCTTACCCCTTTGTTGATGATTGACAAAAAGGGGGAGAAGAATTTGGTGTTATATGCATGTCTTCTTTGTATGCATGTACTTGTTTTAGAGAAAGCAAAAGAACATGTTTTATATTTTATTTTAATTGGTATCTAGAGTATGTTTTGTGTTTCATTAGTATCTAGAGCATCTTGTTTATATGCATTGACATTCATTGCATATTTATTGTTTATTTGTTTATGCATGAGTTAAGGGGGAGCTTCTTTGAAGCTTAACTTTAATCCATGCATATATAACTCCATGAGTTTTGTCATCATCAAAAAGGGGGAGATTGTTGGCCCAAAGGCCTTCCACTCTAGTTTTGATGATGACTCACTCATGTAGTTATGTTTACTAATAATCTTGTGATTCTTAGTTTCAGATCATTAGCAAGATATTAGTTGTTGATTAGCTTCAACATGAAGTGTTTGGAAGCTTATCATGGTGATTCCGGTGCCAAAACTTAAAGATCATACCTTTGCACTCGGTGGATGGAGTTTTGGAGCAAGTCTACTTGAAGATGAAGATCGTCAAGAAAACTTAGGTATCCATAGTTTAGTTTAGTGTGTTTTAGATCCATTTGTAAAGCTTAGTATAGTTGATATGCTCAAGTTCACAATACACACATAAATTCAATATGTTTGGTTTTTGATTGAATCGGTTTTGGATTTCAAGGCTTGACACCCTTCTATAGTTATTATCATAACTTTTTATTTTTATATTCAAATAACATGATTTAACTTGCATTTTAAAGATAACTTTCATATCTAAATTTCTTATTTAATAACCTTTTTCAGATTCTAATTTTAAAGTTATCAAATATTTGGTTGAAATCTGTCCTTGTTCTGAAAACAGGTTACAGTTTCTGTTTTGACACCTGTCAGTATTTTGTTGATAAATTTCTCATATAAATTGATATTGATTTGATTTAAGTTGCATTAGAAAGAAGACTTCAATATCTACAACTTTATCCTATATACGTATTCCAAAATTCGAACGTTTTCAGCTCGAAACATGTGCTCCAATCTGACCTACTTTGCTGCCTGCCAGGCTGGGCCGGTCGACAAGTCCGATCGACCGTGCCAAGCTACCGGTCGACCGGCCGGTCGACCGGACGTGCACAAAACCGTGCACGTCGGCTGTTTCTGTAGACGGTCGACCGTGCGGTCGACCGACTGTGACCAGATTGGTCTCTGTTTGTTTGGGTCGACCGCCAGGTCGACCGGCAGCTGTCAACGGTCATATTTTTGACCGTTTGACGGTCGACTGGGCGGTCGACCGCCAGGCCTGTCAGGCTGACACGTCAGCCTATCGGCTAGTTTTGAATTTGGCCTATATAAACCCCATTGTTTGGAGTTTCTCCTCAAGATTTTTATGCCAAAATTTCCTGACCATTTCTAGTGTTTTAAAAGAGTTTTAAAAAGAGTTTTTGGGCTTTAAACTTCTCATCCTTATTGTTTTTAGGTTTTTGGAAAAATCAAAGAAAAGAGTATTTTGGGAGATTTGTCTTGGTTTTCATTCTATATCATTTGCAAGAAATTTTCCAAGTGTTTTTCTTTGTTGCTTGTTTTCCAAACACCTAGTTTTTCACACTTGAGCCATATCATACTATCCTAATCTATTAGGATCTTGTTTTTTGTGGAAAGAGAAAAAGGAAAGAGGTTTGTGATTGGAAGAAACCACTTATTGTAAACCCTTGATTTCTTGGTTGCTCCCTCTTTGATAGAGGTTGAGATTGTGTAATTGGGTTGTTGGTTTGCTCCCTCTTAGGTAGAGGTGGAGATTGGTGTTTGCTCCCTCTTGGTGAGGTGGAGTTGGTTGTTGGTTTGTATCCCTCTAGAGTGAGGTGGATTGGTTGTTGTTTGGCTACGGGCCTACCCCTCGGTTGTGAGGTGGTTGTTTGAGAGAGGAGTTTGGTACTCCTAGTGTTGTAACAAATCCTTCTCGGTGAAGGTTCCCTCGGTGGGAGTCCTCGGTGGACGTTGATAGTGGATTGGAAATCCTACACGGTGGTGTAGGCGGGGATGTAGAGCAAGGTGCTCGAACCTCGAAACATATCTTGGTGTTTGCGTTTTGATCCATTGTCTCTCTAACTCTCTCTCTTATAATTGTGCAAAGCATCATACTTCATATCATATCATACTTGCTTGTGTTGAGCATATTTCATATTGCCTTGCATTATTTCATATTGCTATTCATTCTTATATGTTTGGCTTGATTGTGTGTGTGCCTCACTTGTACCTAATCAACAAGAGCTTCACATAGCACCTCAACCCATTCAAGGGGAATCAAGAGGAGTTAGTCCAGAGCCCTTCACGGGGAATTCGGCTACACTTGTTGATTGTAATAAGTGTGTTGCAAGATTTGCATTAGCTTCCGCATTTTGTGCACTTAGTTTGCACTTAATTTCTAGATTAGCACTTACACCTATTTACCCCCCCTCTAGGTGTTTTTCAAGAACTTGTGCACAACAAGTTCCCCATACTTTGCCTCGACAGTTGAGAGAGCAACAGAATTTTGCTTCTTGGAAGACCATGAAAAAAATAATTATCCAAAAATTGGCAAGTTTCACTAGTGCTTTTCCCATCCACTTTACAATCGGCATAGTCGGCATCCGAATAACTATCATATTAAATTGTTCAGTCTTCGAATACCACAAGCCCATTCTAATAGTGCCCTTAAAATATTTAAACCGAACTTAGATGTGACTCTTTAGGACATGATTGAAATCTTGTAGAAATACATACACTAAATATGATATTCAATTTACTTACCGTTAAATATAACAAGCTACTTTTCACGCCTCTATTATAATACCTGGTACCAAATAACCTCAATCTAACACTCATAATTATTAGTTAGTAAACCTTGTATATTAATTAGTCATCCAGCTTTCTTAAAGAAATTAATAAGTAAGATTTTTCCTAAAGTTATGTATATTGACACAAGTATCATGATTTTGTGTATATGGCATGGGTACACTACTAATACTAAAGTATATAATGGTATAATACTTGTAATATTTTCTTTTGCAAAAGTAAGAGAAATACACTATATTCATTCTTTAATTTCATAGTTAGTGAAAGGGTTAGGTATGTATGGGAGGGGAAGATCAAGGGTCATGATGTCTTTAATTAGAGTGTAGGACACTTGGGGAAATAAGAACCATGGCAAACTTGTAATTAGCTTGGATTGAGATTACCAAAGGCAGGAAGATAAAGTTTCTCATCTTCCCTTCCACTCCAAAGAGAAAACACCATAGCCAAAACCTAGAGCCACCTTTTATCTTTGTTGGCCCAAAGATTACTATCCTCGATTTTGTGTTTTGATGATGACAAAGCATATGAAGTTATTTGGTACTAATCAAGTTGAAGAGTGTATTTTAGGGCTCAAAAAGATCTAACAAGTTTCTTCCTCTAAAGGAAGGTGTTGATGACTCAAGGATACTCAAGTACGGAATCATAGCTCAAAGCTCTCAATATCGCTCAAACGTCACTATCAGAGAAGCCCGCTTGAAGATTTTTGTAGTCGATTAGAACCTTGTAAGAAATTAGTCTGTTAAAGAGTAGAATAAAGATTTGAGGCTCAAAGATATACAGACATAAAATGCACATTTTCAGAAGTATGATTTTTGACATGTTTGGTTTTGATACTTGTTCCATATTTTTTTCTAAAAATTTCTATCTCTGTTTAAAACTTGTATCTCATGGCTATGCATGTCTTCTATCTTCTAAAATTCAAACAAAAATTATTTAAAAAGTTTCTTTATCTTTAAAAATTTCTTGACCTAGTTTTTTGACCTAGGTCAGTCGACCATACCTATTACAGGCCAGAACGGTTGACCATACGGTCGATCGAACCTCTAGTAATTGGGGTGTGCACATTGTGCACATTCCCGGTCGACCGACCGGTCGACCAGGCCCCTATTGCGGTCGACGAGCGGTCAACTGATTGAAAGTCATTTGGTCTCGGTTAAACACGATCGACCGAGAGCCAACAGTCATATATTTTTGAATGGCTGGCGACCGACACTCTGCCACATTGGCAGCAACGGCCAGTTTTTGAAAGCTGTTTTTAACATGTTTTTTTAAAACGTGTTAAGTCAAAATTTAAAGGTCAATTTCTTCCTTTTAAATCGGGTAAAACTATTCTAAATTTGTTTTTCTAAAACTTATATAAAGGGTCATTGGGATTGAACAATTCACAACAAAAAATTTCATTGAAATTTTAGTTTTGCTTTTAAAGTGAATTTTTTTTCAAGTTTTCTTTTGTGCTTTTATTTTCAAAATCTTTAATTGAGTTTTTCTAGTCTTAAATTCTCTCTTTTCTGATTTTCAATCTCACTTATATCCTTGAGCTTCAAGTTTAAATTTTACTCTATATGGTTTTGTAAGAGAGTTGCTAAGGGAGTGTTTGTGCTCTCTTGATCACCCAGAGCTTATTATCTCAACTGACTTTGTGCTGCCTCTGGTATAGAGGATTGAGTTGGGGAGTTGTGTACTCCAAGTGGTTGTAATTCCTTATTGTAAGGTCCCTTTGTGGAGGATCCAATAGTCGATAGTGAAATCCTTCACGGTGGTGAAGGCAGGGACGTAGAGCGGTAGCTCGAACCTCAAAATAAATCCTTTTGTTTGTGATTCCTTTATTATCTCTATTTATTTGTTTATCATTCATTCATTTTTGTCGATTAATACTCATCTCAACAAGATAGCAATTTAGCACCTCAACTCTTATTTAGAGGAATCACGAGGAGAAGTTCCGAGCCCTTCACGAGAAATTTGGCTTCAAGTCTTATTTTGAGCGATCAGTTGCATCATTTCATATTATATTGTATTGAATTTTCATTTGGTTAGCTATACACCTATTCACCCCCTCTAGGTATAATTTCAATCTTCTCAATAGAAACCTCAACCCTAAAGCTCTCTCTCCTTCTCTCTCTCACCCTCCCTTTCTCCT
Source organism: Agave tequilana (assembly GCA_038442645.1). NCBI lineage: Eukaryota > Viridiplantae > Streptophyta > Magnoliopsida > Asparagales > Asparagaceae > Agave > Agave tequilana. The sequence continues at coordinate 406,043 of JAVJIF010001425.1, read as the reverse complement.
TTCTCTTCTCTTCATGAACTGGAAAGGGGAGGGGGCCCCTTGGCCAGTCGACGTAGGGCAGCTGACCCAGGCCGCCCAGGCTGGCGGCACGCCACCAGGTGGAAGGGCCATGCCTATTTCTGAGACGGGGTTATAGGAGGAGGAGGAGGGTTGTTCCCAAAAGCTAGTTCAGGTTTGGGGTGATGATTTCAACAAAAAATCTGAACTTCTAGGGCTAAATTTCATCCTTTGAGAAGGTAAATTCTTCACTGAAATTTTTATAAAGAATAAACCTATTTAATTAGTGTATTACTTCTATATACTTGGTGATGTTGATTTAGAAATTAACTCACATGCTTTCTTGTATAGGGTGATTATTTGGACACAAAAGGAGAGGGATCTAGCCATTTTCAACCCTTTAAGAAGGTGAGTAAAACTAGAAACTCTTGGGTAAAGATGAGTAAATTAAGAATATTTCATAACCATTTTAGTAGGTGATCTGAATTAAATTATGAAAATTTATTTACTGTTTGTATGTGAATTATTATAAAGAGAAAAAAAATTTAGTGTGTGGTATATAGTAAATGCTTATATTAGTGTATAGTTTCGTATGTTACGGATGTCGTGATACTAAAGTGTGAGTACCTAGTATGTGATGCTTCTAAAGCTCTAATTAATAGGAAGTCCTAAGTAAATCCTAATAGTATTATCTCTAATTTTCTAGGGAGTGGATTAAGTGAGTAGAAGTTGAAACTATGAACCGGTTATGAATAGGAAGAGTAGGATGATACACATGGCGTGTATTTGTGTACAGCATATAGTGTTGTAAGCATGTGTGCGTGTGTGTCTGTGTGTACATAGTGATGTGTGGATTATATGTATGTACCTTAGTGTACGTGCTTGTATTATTACTCTTATAGAGTGTTAGAAATTTTGGGAGGCGTAATTGTCTTCATCAATATATTTTAGTTATATGAATGATTTATCCGTGCTTATTATTCACTTTATATATATGCTCACGCTTGCATTGAAGGAAGGAGCCGGCGGGAGCCGGTAGGAGGGGAAGACGGTATGAAAATACTTATATTATATATTGAAGGATTGGGCAGCGAGAGCCGGTAGGAGGGAGAAGACGGTGTGAAAATACTTAACTATATATTAAAGAAAGGGGTCGGCGGGAGCCGGTAGGAGGGGAAGGCGGATTTACAGATTGATGCATTCATTTAGGATTATGATAATAAGACTTGTGTCATTTCGATATTGATAGGTGATGGATGTGCTATGTATATGTATAAATATGAAGTGTGATATCTTTGTAACTAATATAGTGTGGGGCGTAGTCAAGATGAATAAAGGATAAGAACCAAGCTTTTCAATATGGCGAACCATGGCATTCCGCAATACTTATAACCATATAAGTATAAAGCTTTCCTATCAAGTTAATCTAATGAAATTTTTACAACACATATATATGAATTTTTCAAGAGATAATGGTTTACTCACTGAGCTGTCAAGCTCACTCTATTTCTTGACAATATTGTTTCAGGTCTTGATAAGGATAAGAGACTGGCATAAGATGGGGTGGTATTTTGTGTGAAGGAGTTGGAGCAATGGCATCACAAACCTGTACTACATTTTGCTTGTCTTTGCTTTTAGCTCTCCTACTCATTTTGGAGCATTTATGTATAAAAGTGAATGAAAAACATGTTTATATGTTTATGATCTTTCAGAATGGCATAACGCCAAGTGACAGGAACTTATGAAGTGTACTTTGCCCCTTTTGTGTAAGAAAGTATTATGTAAGCTTAACTTGATGGATTCTCTTGAATTATCTCGTTTGTAAATTGTATGTATTTTTGTTGGGCATGCTATGTTGGAGCTGGTACCATGGAAAGCCTAGACTTTATCTTATACTGATAGAATTATTCATTATTAAATGCGTGGGCGTTGCTTGGATGATATATGTACATACATTGCGAATGTTGTTAAGATTGAAGGTAAACCTTGAAGGCCCTTAATTATGCATATTGTATTTGGTCGAGTTACAAGTTCCAAAGAAAATGCTGCCAAAAATTTGAACGATCATTTGATGATGAATTATCACACATCCGGCTTTATTGTTAAAGGTTTAGTGAATGTAGTTAAATCTGGGACCGTAATATCTATAAACTTTAATATCAACACTTTTACCTTGATCATCCTTGTCAAATTTGATCGTAGTGGCCATTGGAATCTTGCTAGTCTTCGCGTTCTCTAGCCTAAATTTCTTGATAAGTTTTTTATTGTACTTGGCTTGGTTCACGAAGATTCCATCGCTCCTTTACTTGATTTGGAATCCAAAAATATTTAAGTTCACCCATCATGCTCATCTCAAAGTCTTCTTTATGCGACTTTCAAAAATCTTGCATAAATCATTGTTAGTTGAACCAAAAATGATATCATCCACATATTTGAACAATCACGATGTCATCATTAACATGTTTTGTAAATAATATGGTATCTACTTTTTCTTTAGTGAAATCCTTGTTAATAAGGAAATTACTAAGTCTATCATACCAAGCTATTGGAGCTTGTTTTTAACCATAAGGGGCTTTTTTCTAATTTGAATACACAGTCAGGATGTATATGATCAACAAACCTAGGGGGTTGTTCAACATACACTTTCTCTTTTATAAATCCTTTTAGAAAAGTACTCTTTACATCCATTTGATATAGTTTAAAATCTTTATATGAGGTATATGCAAGAGTCATTCGGATGGCTTTGAACAGTGCAACCGATGCGAAGGTTTCTTCAAAATCGATTTTCTCAATTTGATTATAACCTTGGGCTACTAGCCTAGCCTTTTTTCTAGTTATATTGTCTGACTCATTTAACTTGTTTCTAAACACCCACTTAGTACCAATAGTTAGTCTATCTTGGGGGTGTAGGAACAAATCTCCATACTTGGTTACACTCAAATTGGTTGAGCTCCTCTTGCATAACAAGTAACCAATAGGAGTCTACCTCGGCCTCATGAATATTTTTAGGTTTTATGTGTTTCACAAATATCTTGAAGTTTAGATCTAATAGATACTCCCTCAGATACATCACCTATGATGAGATCTTTGGGATGACTTGAAGCATATCTCTAATTATTCGATAGTGATTGAGTAGGTTGACTATTTGTTTTGTACTTTTTGCACCTCACCACTTGGTTCTTCTCTTTGCTTATCTTTTTGAGCCGGTGAATTCTTCATAGTCATTTTCTCCATATCTTCAACTAAAGAATCAATTTGGTAATTTACAAGATTCTTAACAAACTTGTTAGATTTTTTAAACTTAACATGCATAAATTCTTTAATAGTCAAAGTTGACTTGTTGAAGATCTTATAAGCTTTACTAGTAGAGGAGTAACCAACAAAAATTCTTTCATAAGCTTTAGACAAATTTGCCCAAATCTTGTCATGTGTTTAAAACAAAACATTTACAACTAAAAATTTTTAAACAAGAAATATTTGGCTTTTCAAATGATAAATTTCAAAAGGAGTTTTCTCAAGTTTCTTTCAAAAATAAATTCTATTTTTAATATAACATGAGGTATTAAAGGCTTCGGTCCATTGAGGGAGGCCATATTCACTTATCATGGTTCTTGCTCTCTCTTGAAGTCTTATTTTTTTCTTTCAACTATCCCATTTTATTTTGGGGTTCTCGTGCAAGAAGGCTCATGTTTTATTCCATGTTCTTAATAATAGGTAATGAAAGAGTGGTTGAACTCACCATCTCTATCACTACAACTACTCAAAATCGAAGATCTTTTTCTTTTTCTACTCTTTTACAAAATACTTTAAAAAATGAAAAAACTTCATTTTTATGTTCAAGAAAGAAAACCCATGTAAATATAGAGAAATCATCTCTAAAATAAAAACATATCTATTGCCATTTAAACTTTTTACTTTTGTAAGACCAAACAAGTTCATATGTATTAGTTCTGAGGGACGAGTTGTCATAACATCTTTGATTGATTTGAAAGACGATTTTGTTTGTTTATCAAATTGGCATGCATCACATAAACGATCCTTTTCAAATTTCAATTTTGGAATGTCTTTAACTGCATCTTTAGAACAAATATGAGCAAGATGATCAAAAGAAGCATGTTCTAATCTTCTATGCCAAAGCCAATAATCTTCATTTAAAGCTGATAAATATTTAGCATTGCAGTCAAAATTAAGTAAATCAATAATATAAATATTGTTTTCTCTAAAACTGAAAAATAAACAAGAATTGTTACTACTATTACTACCATACAAGAAGTAGAATAAAAGATAATTTAAAACCTTTATCACATAATTGACTTATACATAATAAATTATGCTTTAAATCATTAACTAAAGTAACATTTTCAATAATAGGAAATGTACCTATCCTAACATTACCATAATCAATGATGTAACATTACCATAATCAATGATGTGTCCTTTTGAGTCATCTCTGAAGGTGACGGTTCCACCTTCCTTTGACCTTGATAGTGTTGCAAAATTGTTGATATTTCAAGTCATAAGCCTTGAGGAACCACTATCAAAGTACCACCATTTCCTTCGTCTTGGAGGTTTGGTGTATACCTGCATCAATAGAAATAGAAGAAATTAATCTTGGTACCCATATCTTTTTGGGTTCTTGGAGATTAGCCTTACGAACCCAAGTATTTTTTATCAATAATATGTAACTTCTCATAGCAAAATTTAGCTAGATGGCCTTTCCAGTCACAGTGAGTACAAGTGTAAATTGTAAATTCTAACATACATATAAGCATGATGATTGTGTTATGCTTGGTGTGCATGCCTTGTGTATTGCACTTGGTGTGCATGCTTCGTGTGGTGTGCATGAGATGATTGTTTCCCTTGAGTTTGACTCTTTGGGGGAAAAAACTCAATTCTATTTTTGTTAAAAGCGCGTACTTTTAAAGTAGAATTCAAACATTCATTCTTTTCTTTAAAACTTCAAAATCATTATTTTCAATCATGGTCATAGGGCTTTTGCCCTTATATGCAATTTTGTAAAGATCTAAGGCGCTTTTGATTCTCTCAAATGAAACAGATAGATCTTCTTTCTCTTTAGAAAAAAATATTCAATTTATTTCGTAAAAACTCATTTTTCTTCTTAATTTGCATATTGAAATTTAAGAGATATATTTTCCATCAAGTCCTTGAAAAGGAAAACCAAGTTCATCCAACGTTAATTCAGAATCATCAAGAGTGGGTTCCAAAGTTACCTAGGGGAATTGTCCCCATGAGCCATGAAGCGAACATTTGCCTTGTCTACATCTTCTTCATAGTCACTCTCTGAATCATTCCAAGTGGCTTTCATAGCCTTCTTCTTATAGGGCTTCTTGGATGAAGTTCCTTTGTTGCTCATTTTTGGGCAATCCACAATAAGGTGACCCGACGTCTTGCAATTGTAGCATGACCCTATTTCATTACTTTTTCTTTCTTCTTTGACTTGTCTCCTTTATTTTTGATAATTGTTGAATTTACCTCTCTTGTAGACTCATGTTCTTTACTAGAAGGGAGAGCTCTTCATCATCACCTTCTTCATGATCTAGATCTTCATTTCGAAAGAAGAACATTTGAAATCTATGTTTTCTTCCTTTTTGTTATCTCGTTCTTCTCTATCTTTGCGCTCTATCTCACGAGTCTTTAGATTTTCAATAAGACCGATGAAGTCCATTTCTTTCTTATCGTTGAACTCCTTCAAGATTGTTGGCTTTATTTCCCACGAGTTGGGAGAGCCCTTATGGTCTTTCACACTCTTTGGTTGTTGTCAATCTAGTTGATTAGAGAAAAAAGTCCATTAGTAATTTTAATAAATCGTGTAACCATGTCATCTATAGACTCATTATCATGCATACGAAAGTTCTTATACTAAGAATGCAATAAATCAATTTTGACCCTCTTTACTTGAAAGGTACACTCATGAGTAATACAAAAATTACCAAACTTCATATGCAGATGTGCAATTTATAACAAGAGTGGTTATTATAATTCAAGGCTTGCATGAGTGCATAGTGGGCTTTGAAATTAGCATCAAACTCCTTGGTCTCAATTTCGGACCAAGTGTCTTTATCAACTTGGAGTTCTTTGAACTCCTTGGTAACAACCTTATCAACTCTGCTTCCTAAGGATTTGTAACACTCCTTCCCCGGAATATGTACCCAGATACGTGTCCAAATTTTTTGCTCGTCTTTTCCTATTTATTCCTGTACTTATTTTATTTTTGTTATTATTTGGTATTGGACTCGTATTTTGTGAACTCAGAGTCAGCCCGTTCTGAAATCAGGACTCGATCCACTATTTGATTTGACCATCTTGGTAGTTAGATTCGACCTGTTTCTGTTTCAGTTTCAGATATTAATTTTCAATAATTTGAATTTTTTCATAATTTTTGAAATTTTTTTCTGATTTATTTTACAAAATCTCTAAATTCGGTGTCGACCAGTATCAACGATCGATTTCAGAAATTTTAATTTACAAATGGGATTAATTTTTTTAAATTAATTTCGCAATGTTCCCTAGAATAATTTTCTATTTAGAAAATTTTGGGGATTTTTCTGAATTAGTCAAAATTTTTCCAAATTAAATAACATTATTATATTCTGGTTTTTTTCATTTCCTTTCTTTTCCCTTCTCCACTCTTTTTCCTAATTTTTCAATTTTCCAATTTTTTTCTTTTATTTCTTTTTCCGTTCTTTCCCTTCTTTTCCTTTTTCCCTTTCCTTTTCTTTCCTTTATCTCTTTCCTTCCTTTCTTTTCTTTCTTTCCTTTGCTTTCTTGTCTTCCTTTCTTTTCTTTCCCCCTGGCTCCTCATGTGGTTAGGCTACACCCCTTCTCCCATCAATCTGGCAACCTCTCCCCTTTCCCCATCACCACTCTCTCTCTCTCTTCCATTCCCTTCTCTCTATTTCTCTTTCTCCTCTTCTCTTTCTTCTTAATCTCTTACCTCCCTCTCTTCCCCAAGCCGTGGCTGCCACCCTTTAAAGTCACCGAGCCCCTTACTCCGGCCAACACCCCCTAGTTATACCGTGAGTGTGGCTTCGCCACGTGTGTTAGCTAGACATTTCATACGTCACTTCATCGCGTATGTTTAGTTGTGCCGCAAACGGTAACCACTTCGAGCATGATAACGTTTAATGTTGTACATTAGCTTCGATCCAGCTTTGCTCCAGCTTTGGTTAGCAACATTTGGTTATTCGCTTGGCTATTTGCTTAACTCTTCTTGGTTGTTTAATAATAATTATTATTAATAACATAGTTATAAAGAGTTTGAAATATTCTTTTATTTTTTTTTTTATGAACTAACTTGCGTGATCGGTTACTTGATTGATATTGTAACTCTGTGTTTAGTTGTACTGCTTGTACTGTTGTATTCTACCTGACACCTGGCCGGTTAATCACTTGACACCTGACCAGTTAATTACTTGACACTGATAACCTATTATATACGATGATCCTTTATCTCCTGTACTCCTGTATACTGTACTCATGTCTCTCACATGTTACTCACGTTAATAGCATAGTTATACCGGCATCAGGCACAGAACTAAGGGCCACACCACACACGTGGTGCAGAGCACCTCAAGATTCTAACACGCCGAGTGTCAGAATGATGAGGATGTCTTTCACGATCATGCTAGCATTTGGTGGATCCAAAATGGAGCAAAGTACCACACAGAGAAAAGTGTCACACCACATACGTGGTGCGAGCCACCTCTTGGTATCTGTGGGGTCACCTTTAGAATCCATCCCCCAAGAAACAATCATGTCCCCCCGCCTGGTGTTAGCATGACAAGACATCCTCAGAGCACACTATTATTAATATTTTTTCTCTCTAATTTGTATGTGGAGGTATGTAGAATGGGACACATAACGACGCATACAAATTAGATGAGTACCAATAATACTAATATAATAATTCATCAGTGTTTTATCAGATTTCATGTCGCTTTGCAACCGGGTTGTATACACTCAGATTACGGTGACATGGGATATAATGTATATATATGAGAGTCTCCTTATTTGGATTATCCTCTCAATGTATTAGTCTCATGAAGCCATAAACTGAGTTGTACAATTGGTTTTGCCCATATTTGATTTTATCAGATTTTGCTTTTATCAGATTGTGCGTTCGTCAAATTTTAATTTAGATTTATCGATATTTATTATTATTATTACTATTATTATTATTTATACTATTATTATACCTTGCTCGCCACTTGTGCAATACACTGCTCGTCTCTTGCTTGATATTGCATTTGTACTACTGTACTTAATCTTCTGGTTTGCTTAATTCCCGGTTTACACTACCTGCCTCTTGTAAAATATTATACATGTGTTACTGTACTGACTTGCTTGCTCCTGTTTTTATACAGATTCTCTATTACCATTTATATTACTGTTTTTTGCTTGCCTATATGACTTGGGTACCCGACATACTTCATGGTACCTTTTCATGCTATTTTCTTATTTTGTTGTTTAAGGGCAACTCTGGTTGTATGCACTCAGTCGATGGAAACATAATGTATAAGGTATATACATGAGAGTTTTCTTGTTTGGATTATCCCCTCTACATACTAATCTCATGAATCAGTCAACTAAGCTCGTACAGCTGATTTTGTCACATCTGCATATAGCACATTGCTTGATGCCTCATTATATGTTCATGTGTGTGCTCACGACACGTTTTTTAATACATGATTTTTCGAGTTGAATTTATCGAAACATGTGTGTTTGCTTGTGCACGCCACTTGACTTCATTTTATATACTAGTTGGGTTGCTTTTTGTCAACCCCTAGACCTGTATGTCTAGATCTCAAAGTATGAACCATGGTGGACTTTCCTGTCATTGATCAGAGTTGCACAGCGAAAGCGTGGTGGACCTGCTATAGCTCTTTCCCTTCTTACCTTCTTTGACCAGCTCTCGAGATTTTGTCTTACTGCTCGTGAGCATCTCGTGTACTGTTTAGACTTGTATATGCCTTTATAAATTATATTTTGCGCCTTTTGGTGATATAATATTCATGTAATATTGAATCACGTTCTATGATAATAGTGTACTTGTACTATTTTATTGGAATGTATATTATCACCGTACTTTCGCACTCTGATTCATGCCTGTACTGATGCTTAATGTATATATGTGAGAGTATTTTCGCCCTAAATATATACGTCTCAGTAAAGTCTCCATACCATCGGGGCATTAGAGGATTTAAAAGAGCACCATCTTGACTTTTCATATAGGAAAGTTGAGGCCATCAAACTTAGGTGGGGACTTAATGCTGTCGAAATGGAAGCCATGTGTGTGAAACAAATAATGTGATGGGTCAAGTAGGATCACTTTTAGGTGATTAAACCAATAAATAAGAGTCTAAGCTTTGATACCAATTGAAAATTACCTAAAGGGGTGAATAGGTGATAAACTAAAAACAAAGCGGAAAATAAAATAATCACAATAAAAAATCTCAAGTTTCAAGAAATGAAACTGTATACCCGGTGAAGGGCTGTGAACTTCTCCTCATGATTCCTCTTAAAATAATAGTTGAGGTGCACACTTATTTTCTTAATGTTTAAGAGAATTAAAACAATAATAGAGAGTTTAACAAGTATAATTTGCAATAAATAATAAGCAAGAAATATAATTGCAATAAATAGAGAAGTAGGAGTTTATAAAGATCAAACGAGATGCGAATCGCAAATACAGAGAATTGTTATCGAGGTTCGAGCCACTTGCTCTTCGTCTCCGTTTTCACCGCAAAGAAGAGTTCCATTGTAATCAACTCAGATTACAACTCTGATTTGATTCTGCAAAATCTGAAGCGCAACTCTACTTCACTACTCTTCTTCCAAGATGAACAATCAAAGAACAAAGAATTACAAAAACTTGGTGATCTTCAAGACCATAAACTCTCTATTACACTTTTCCTATAGCTCAGTATAGAGGATTGAAGGCTCATGAGAAAATGTAAGAAAAGTGGAGAGAATAGAATAGCTGCGAAATCTTTAGAAAAAACTAGATTTTCTTTTTTTTGAAAGCTTGTATAAATCTTGTATTTGACACTCTATAGTCACTCCTATTTATAGAAGTAGGTTAGAGACTAATTCCCAGTAAATCTCAACAATAAAAACATGTTAGAAAAATCATTAGAAATATAAAATAGCTGTTGGAAATGAATCTGACTAGTTTGTATTGAAAAATAGCCGTTAATAGGCAAAACAGACATATTTGACCACTGGCGGTCGACCGGCTAAGACTAAAATGAGCTAATCATTGCCATCGGTCGACCGGCTAGAGTGGCACTCTGAGCTTAGAGTTGAACTCAGTACTGGCGGTCGGCGATCGACCGGCCAGAGCAACATTCTGAGCTCAGTATTGAGCTCAATGCTAGCAGTCGACCGTGTGGTCGACCGGTCAGTGCCAGCCAAAACTCAAGCAAAGCCACTGGTCGACCGAGTGGTTGACTAGGCTCAGAGCCAGAGGCTAGTGCACAGTTCTGTGCACGTCTGATAAACCGAGTAGGCAATCGACAGAGCCTCTGATCTGCCTAGCAGTTGACCAGTTGCAGCCCTAAAACTAAAAATTTTTATTTTATAATATCCTTTTGATAAACTTTCAAATTATTTTGAAAATCAAAACTGGAAAATTGCTTTGTATATATATTTTCAAAGACTGTGTGTGTGTGTGTGATATCTTGAGCATTAATCCGCTTTACTAAAGTTTAACAAACTAAACTAGGAAATCTTTTAAAATAAAAATACAAGAGTAGACTCAGTTTTCAAAAGGATGTCTTCAAATATTTTCTCTTTTAAGCTAAGGTCCAATCACTTGAATCTTTTTTTAAGATAATTATTACCACAAATTACATGAGTTTTAGAATCATCAAAATAAAGAGCAATTGCACCCTTGGCCCAACACGATCTACACCACAAGCGAGAGAGAGATTTAAAATATAAGTGTAAAGTGGTGATCATAACTAAAAAAGAGATGGAGACACATGATTTTACGTGGAAACGCAAATCGGGGAAAGCCACGGGGAGGAGAAGGAAGATCCACTATAATCTGCCCATTTACAAGATTTACAGGGAATGTTTGAAATCTCTTTCAACAAGGGTTGATTATGAAAGTATTTATAAGGTCATGGTGTTAGGTCCAAAGAGAAGATGCAAATCTGGCCCTTTTGTCCCTTCCTTTCGTTGTAGACGATGGCCCATTTATACTGAGCTGTTGGTTGGTGGATAATAGCTGGCGAGGTTTCTATAACAACACAATCTTCTTGTGCGAATTTGTTGTAACAAAAATGATTATGGGTGCTGGACTGTAAGGATTAATCCAGGAAATCTCTCACTATCAATAACTGTCCACCTTGAATGCAGAGGTGTTACATGTCTTCAACATAGGAGGAGGGAAGTGGCATAATTGTAGGCGGAGATCTTGACGATCACTACTGAGGACTTCCGGATGAAGTCAGGATTATTGAACTGTAGGTGACTCCGGAGGGTGATGTCTTCGAGAGCTGTGGACGTCTTCAGGTGGATCTGATGTGACAGAGGCCGCTGAATGATGATCATACATGTATATTGTATTATTTATTAGTACATTCCTATACTTATCTTGCAATAAACTCTGCTAATTATCTTGTCTTAGTGTCTAATTTGTGCAGGTGATTATTAATGGAGAGATAGAAGATAATACCAAATAAATACAAGTTAAATCAAATTGATATGGATCTATTTGATTAGCTTGAAGATCAACGGGGATATTGCTAAATCTAGAGATCAAATAGACAAATCTATTTAAAGACCAGAGTTTATCAAAGATCAAAGGACCACGCGCCCCTGGATCCGGCCCAATGGCAAGATCCTGGCCACGCAAACACGTAAAAGCCGCGTTTGTGCGGCTTTGTTGAGACTGTTGGGAGAGCGTTTTCTCCCCCATCTTCGTACTCTCTCCCTCTAGTCATTTCTCTTATAAATATACATAATTCAGAGGTAAATGGGCACCACTCCAGCAGAGAGTTAGGATTAAGATTGTTTGCTTTAGCTTAACATAGATTTTTTTATTTATTTATGTAATTTTCTGTTTATTTGTAAACTTAGATTAGAGAAGAGATTCATGAGAGAAGGAGAGAAAAAATTATTTTGAGAGTGGCACCAAAATCTTCTTCTTTTCTTTTATTGTTTTTTCATTTAACCGAAATTTGCTATTTATTTTATTCTTCTTCTTTTTTACTTCACTTCTTTTAGTATCGATTGCAATCCAAGTGAGTCAAATAACATCAAAATTGTCTTGCTTTTGCAAGTGCCACCGATAGTTCATGGCGATGGGTTCTGAGTCTCACTCTGTATCATTTCATGCTTAAATCATTTTGATGATGTAATATTGATGGAATTCGAATCAACTCTTATAGGCTATATGCTGTTCGCCTCTACTTCAAGGTAAACCATCGCCAATGATCAAAGGTACGGTAATTAGGCAAAGAGGTAAGTTAACTTTTGTTTTATTTATTTTCTTCTAATTTCTTAGTTATAGACACTTTAAAAAATCAACACTTTCTTTATTCTTTTAATTCTTTCTTTTTTAAAATTTAGTTTTCATTTTAATTAAAACACCAACGCCATCTTTTTCTTTTATCTTCTCCTCTTCTAACTTAACTCTTTTTTCTTTTAAAAGCTAAGAAGAAATATTTTATCCGACTTTTAGTAAACTTAGAAAGATTACTGAAACTCTTCCATCGCAGTCCCTCATTGCGGATCATGACCCGTATAGCCGCTTGCTATAGCGGTAGTGTTGAGAAACTCTAGTATTATCTATCTATCAATTCTAAACTTTATTTTTTATGTGCAGATTTCGCCTCAACTAAAATATTGGCACCGTTATCGGGGAGGGACGGTAAATCTTTTTAGTTTACTAATGATTAATTTTTCTTCTCTGTTTTTATGTTCAGGAGCTAATTTCAAGAAATAAGTTGTTGTAGAAAACATGCAGCGTACCTGAGCCTCTTCTCTAGAAAGTAGAGATTAGGAGACCACTGTTTTGCCGCGGAAACATGGCAAAAGCAGCGTTGCCGTGTTTTCACGACAAAAGTGGGAGGACTACTAACCTGCTTTCTTGCAAGTTGTTTGAATTTCAATTATATAGCTTCTGTAATATTAGTTTTTCTATTTAACTTATTGTGCACACTGTTCTAACCTTAACAGTAACTTGGTGACTGTTAATTCTAAAAAAAAGTTTAGACTTTACATCCAGGGCATTTGTCTATTTTATTACATTTATATTACTGTTGAAGAGTGCTGCAGAAATGGTATATGTGCATATCATGTAGTATAAGAACACTTTTAAGTTGTATTTATTACTTGAGTGTTACTTTTTACTATATACTTGTACACTTGCACTAAAATGATTAAGGACTTAACCTATAAATAAGATAAGGTGGGGAGTCATTACCCTTTTTTAATCTGAAAACTATCTCCATTGCACTCACTAACCCAGTCTAGCTAACACTGAGTGGACATTAGCCCTAGGGACATCTCAGATAAAATAAGAGATTAACCTAGGGAGGACATTGTTAAAGGTTGACTCTAGTCAAATTGGTGTCTAAGGTTGGGAATTAAGAGGCAAGATCCTAAAAAATTAGCGGTTTGGCATAATTAAGGCCCATTGCTTTGCACGAATACCTCCCACTGAGTTTTGTCCCAACCTTGTTGATTAACCTGTGGTCAGGCTGCTGCAATATACCTCTCCTAAACAATCAACCAATTAGGAGTCATTTAGGTCTAAAGTCTACCATAACATAGGCTAGATTTTTTTTCTTTTTTTAATTTATTTGCCTTTGTTTGTTCTTGTTTTTGTATGAAATGGATATCACCATAATTTTTTTTAATAGTGTGAATCCATATTTCACCCTATCCTCTTTTGACTCGGATATTACCAACCTGACATTGCATAACTTTAACCAACCAAGTATGCTGGATTGGTTTTATCCGACTCAACATAATCCCTAATTCCAGTATTATGAACAAGATTAGAATAATCATCACCACTCTTCATTGAGTCAGTGAGGATACACCCCCCAAGTCATATGGTCAACCACTTTTCCAACATTTAGTTTCATATACTCCTTTTCTAGAACAACCAATTGAAGAAAAATCTGATTTTAAAAAGATTCTAGAAGCCTTGCATGAATCCAAGCGACAAGTTCAAGACATGATGGACTCACAATCCCCTCAAAATTTTCAAAATCACGATCTATACTCTCTTTTTCAAGTCCGACCACAACAAGAAGAACCAATCGACTTGGAAAAGAGTATGGGAGGCTTGATTCAAATCCAAAATACTTTCAATCAGGACATCAATAGGTTATAAGCACAAATAAGTCAAGTGGCCAATACTTATAGCAATGAGGACCTACCCAATTTTTGACCATTCTCGATTTTTGTAGCCATATTGATAGGAATCAAGAATCATGGTGTTTTGAAAATAGCTTTAATCAAGATTCAATTCTACTACAACATCTTCAACTTGACCAATCCCAAACTTTGGACAAATTGGCAAGTTTTCACTTCAAGAAAATTGAACTTGATTATGAATATGACCCCGATCCCTAACTTTATGATTCAATTCCAATTTTTGAATCTATGTTGACTCCGGTATTCTTACTCGATTTGGACCCAATTCTCGAATCAACACTGATTTTCATACCAATAAATCTAGAATATGAACCACCAATTTTGAAAAGTCACTTTCCATTAATTGAAAAAGAATATGAACTTCAATTCTTTGATTTGGAACTAACTCTTGATCAAAACTGACTTTTGAACATAAACTTGATTTGAGTCATATTTTCGAGTCAGTATTGGTTCCCGGACCTTTCATTCCAGAGCCCAAATCAACTATTCCACCGAGTCACATTCTGTTGTTGGACCTAGGTATTAAACAAAATGACTCCGAGATGATTTTTCAAGAATGGTCTTATATCCGGGATGATTTTCATGTTAGAATCTTGCGTGATCCTAATCAAACAAGGGATAGTAATAATGTAAATAGAAAAGAGGTCATTAATGGTGGGTTCCTTGAAACTCCACATTATTTAGATTGTAATGACACTTGGCCCAATCCCGATTACTACCGGAACCACCACCTTGAGGTAATATTTTTTTTCCTTCCCTTTCTTTTTTTGCATGCATATATGCATTCATTCAACATTGAGGACAATGCATGAGATAGGTGGGGGGGGAGGGTTCTAACATAAGTTTTCTTTTATATAAATAAAAAAATCTTTTCTGTTAAAATTTTTTTGACAAGAGAAACAATATTTTGACAAATTTTTGTAAGAAATTAAGTTAATTTTAAGAAATAGGAGAATCATAATTAGGATTTCTTTGGTCCAAATAAGCTTCTTTGTTTGATTTTCTAGTTTAAAAAGAAAAATTTGAAACACAATTTATCTTGATTTTTACCTGATGAAATATGTATACTTTATATACTTACACACTTAGGGTCCAAAAACAAAGATTCTTGTGCTTTCTAAAAAAAAAGAAAAGAAAAAGTACATAATATTAAAAATCCTCTAATTAAGTTGGATATTTGTGCCTCATAAAGGATATGTATTCACGCCTAAAAATGATTCATATAATCAATAAAAACTCTTAGTTTTGTGGCCTTATTTGCTTGAGTCCTTAAATTCTTGGGCTGTTTTCTCATCTGATACCCTAAGACCATCCGGTTTAGGAGTCACCGACTAAAGGCTCATTACATGAGCGAATAAGAAAGCCTAATAAGACTAAGTGTAATATCCCTAATCTAAACTACTATATTTTTAATTTTCTGAAGTATTTATTTTAATTTACAAATTATTTTTATCAACTTAATTTATAATTTTCTTCTTATGATTATTATTAACATTAATAGTGTTGCTATATTATCATTTATTATTATTAGTTTAAGTGTATATATATATATATATATATTTACTTAGTACTAGCATTATTATATTTCATTCTTTCCATTTTCCTTGATTCATATCTTGATTCCTAATCCTACCTACTACCCATACCCATTTGGATCCAACCCAAAACCCATAACCCAATACCCTTATATATATAATCTATCATCAATCCTAAACCTAACCCTAAGATTCCCCAATACCCACAGCCGCTGCCACCATCTCACAGCAACACCCCCCTCCCAGATCTGCAGCCCCAGCGACCAGGCCGGCCTCCCCACCACGCCGAGCACCAGATCCGCTCCCTCCTCTCCGGAAATCACCAGAGCGTCGCCGCCCTTTGGGTAGCCGCCCAGTCCTGGCTGGCGCGCAGCAGAACCACCAGCGAGATCCCCTTCACCCGCACCCACCTCCCACCCGTCTCCGGTGAGGTCCGCACCAGCGTCTCCGGCGGCCAGCAGCACCCTCTTCCAACGGACCAGGCCGCGCACACACCACCGCCCCGTGGCCGCGCACAGCGAGCCCCCTCCAGCAGGCCGGCCGCCTCTTCCTCCCCTGCGCAACAGCATCCCGGCGACAACAGCACAGCTCGGCCATGGCCCAGGCCGAGCCCTCCATGTCCTGCCGCACCCACCACCAGCGGCCAGGCGCCTCCTCCCCCGGCGCGCCCCAACAGCCGGCCATCACCAGGCCGCCCCTCTCCAGGCTGGACCTCCTCCCCGCCATCGCCAGAGCCGGAGCATACCCCCTTCTTGGTCGAGCTTCAGTCCAGCGAGCCCCTCCCTCCTGTGCACCAGGCCGAGACACCTGTGCCCCATGAACGTGAGTGCTTCACCCATTCATTGCTTTTCTTCCTTTCATTTTATGTTCATACATAGTTAGTTGATTGGTAAGTATTAATTAACTTGTTGGATATTGTTAATTAATATGTATGTTGAATTATATATATGTAATTATGTTTATAATTTATGGATGGGTATATATGTATATGCATGTGTGGGATTATTTCTTGTATGTGTGAGAGAGATTATATCTCCCTACCTCTCTGGATATAGAATTTGTGAGCATGGTTGAGTAGGTGATGGATGTGTATGTATGTTTGGATAGGCATGTTTATACGTAGTATATATATATGCCTATGTGTGAGTGGGTGTTTGTGAATGGGAGTATTAATAGTGATACATATAGGAGTATGTATTTATTTAAGTGTTTGTGTATATATATGTGTACACTCGTATATACGTACGTATATGCATGTACGCGGATGTACACATGTGTGTCGGTGTGCACGGGTGGGTGTTGAGTGTATATTTATAATTATTTGTATGTATTGGTTGCGTGTTACAGCATTTTGGATTTGTTTGGTGAGATCCGGACCAGCAGCACAGGCAGTGAGCGAGCGGCGATTCCAGGCCCTTCCGGCGAGCGCGAGATCCCCAGCTTGCAGCCAGGTCTTCCCCAGTACCCTGGCTATCCTCCCATGCAGTCCGACAGCGAATAGCAGCATCACAGCGACCGCGACAGCGACTCGCCCGGCGACGCGCACAGCAGATCCAGATCCAGACCAGCAGCACAAGCAGCGGGCGAGCGGCGATTCCAGGCCCTTCCGGCGAGCGCGAGACCTCCAGATTGCAGCCAGGTCTTCCCCAGGACCCTGGCTACCGTCCTATGTAGTCCGACAGCGAAGAGCGGCGCCACGACGACCGTAACGGCGACTCGCCCGGCGACGACTAGATTCCCCAATGTGAGTGTTTCTCCTCATCTCTCTCTCATTCTTTAATTTGGAGTAATTGTAAATGTTTTTTTTATGTATGTGATGAATCATTTAATGTGTTATATTGTTATGAGTGTGGAGAACTTTTAGTATGGAAGTGGATTTGTCATTCTCTTTATTTTTACATGATGAATGCATAGAATAGGAGATGCACATATATCTATGATGTTGGAATCCTTTATTTACTATTTGAATGCTTAAATTTCTAGTGTAGTCATGTGTGTTGAGAGTATGTAAGTACTGGAGAGAATATGAGAAGGATAAGTGTTGATGTATCTCAGATTTTGTGTCCAGGTAGAGGTATTAGTCGACTAATAATATGTATTAGTCGACTAATACACTCTGTTAGTCGACTAACCCAGGAGCCTAGTCGACTAATAGGTGGACCTGGAAGTGGTGTAACTCTCTGTATCTGTATCAGTCGACTTACCTTACCCTGTCAGTCGACTTGACCTTGGTGTAGTCGACTATGCCCACTTGATTAGTCAACTACACCATTCTCTAGTCGACTTGTGTATAGCCTTAGTCGACTAATATGAGTCTGTCAGCTGTGTATGTTTACTTTATGGATGGTGGACTTCACCCATGGATTATATATTGGTTATTGATGGATTTTCTGTAATTTCTAGAGATAGATATTGGTTGTAATGACTCGGGATTGATCTAGACTTATGTTATTTACATTGAATGATGTTCAATGATTAGACATGACTTATTTAGTTGAGTGATTGAGGACATATCAGATATGACTGGATTAGTTGAGTTGTGTCTTAGATTGATCTTGAGTTAGAAGTACCCAGAATCTATATTCCTTTCATTGGAGCCTGACTGATATTGAGATGAGATGGACATTGTTGGCATTTGGGGTCTGATAGATGATATGTTGTTGATGTTGAGTATCAAGAGTAGATATTCTATACCATAAGTTATTTGAGGATGATTCCCTTACTTCGATATGATTCAGTATATGTTGACTTGATGATCTCGAGGACATACTATATACTTCATGATTAGTTATTGACTACTTCAGTTATTGGAGATGACTTATTATGATAGTGATCTACATTTTTGGAGTTTGATAATAGTTATTATTTGATCTCAGTTGTTGAGGGTATAGGATTAGAACATATTGGTGTTGAGGAGAGGACTAATTACAGATTCATTGATATGATAGTCACCGTTTTGGATTGCACTGATACGGACTGATACTTAACGATTTGCAAGGATAGTATTGGGAATATAGTTGATGGAATAATTAATGATATCTCTTTAGTGTGGATGGGTGAGATTATGATCAGCTTTAGTTAAGACTGTTTATTGAGCAGTAGCTAGACTGTTACTATTATTTTATCCATGTTATTGAAGTTACTGGGAAATGAATGTTTGACCGTAACCACGGTACAGTTCTATTGTTCATCGTATACACTGTTACTGTTACTGTTACTGATATTGTTCACCGTGTATACGATTATTGATTGACTGTTACTGTACTGATATTGTTACCGTCCCGTAGCATCCCAGTAATTGGAATGGCATAAGATATTGATTGTCACTATGGCATTACCTCACTGACTGTGCACTAGACACCTTTTACTGGACCTTGACATATGACTGTATCACTGTTACTTGACATCTAATACTCCTGTACCCCCCTGTATCCATGTCCCATGCACTGTTGACCTGTTAATAGCACAGTCAAACTGGCGTCCAGCGGTTTGCCGCCTGGTGTCGGGATTGACGAGGATGTATCCCACAATCGTGCTAGCGTCCGGCGGATCTTGAAAGGAACTAAGTGCCACGTGGAGCAAAGTGCCACACCATACACATGGTGGGGGCCACCTCTTGAATCCACGGGGGCCACCTCTAGAATCCTGTTTCCTTCAGAGCAAAGTGCCACACGGAGCAAAGTGCCACACCATACACATGGTGGGGGCCACCTCTTGAATCTGTAGGGCTATCTATTGTACGTGACGCCTGGTGTTAGCGTGATATTGCATTCTCAGTGCCTATTAGCATCCACACGCACTTGTATGATGATAACCCTAGGATACATGTTATTTGGTTCTCTTTCCCTATTCGAACAATGATACCCGCATATCGGAGTTCGGATGAGTTCTACTGGATGTGCGGGCTCCAGGGTGAACTGTCGGATGTTGTGGGACGCCGGTGGGAAAGTGATAAAGATAACGTAGAACATTACCGATTGTTATTGAATGAATTGAATGAACACATTGTGTTATACCCTGAATGGTTACTCCTGCCTTATGACACATGACCGTATACATGATTGTAACCAGGACCACATGATTATAACCAGGACCAGACTTATGACCAGACTTGGATACCAGTTTAGTGACATGTGATGGATACCTATATTGACATTGATTGCATATTTACAGTTGTGCCATTTGACTGCTATCTGTATTCATGTTTTCATTTTATGTGTTACTGTTCAGTTATTTATTGTGTTATTTAGTCTTTCTATCTGCAGTTGTCCTTATTATTATATATGCACATGGTTTCTTCTGCACGAGCTGTTTCCCTTTACACACACTCATTATGGTCGCGTTCTGACGACCCTGGATTTGCACGTCCAGCTATTGGACGATTGTTTCTAATGTGCAGGTGTTTGATGAGGCGGTACGCTTTACGAGGAGCTTGGGTCCTCTCCCTTTGATTCTGGTATACTTGCATTTTATTCTTGTTATTATTCTTTGATTCCTGTATATCACCTTTGACTTCTATTCAGCTGTCATTTTCTTCCTGTTATTCATTGCTATCATGTGTAGTCTTATATGTATTATTGCAGTGTTCTTTGATCATTATGCTTCCGATTTATAGCTTGTTCAGGTTACAATTTAGGCTTAGCGTATATATGTGGGGCATTTTCCTCGCGTATATACGTTGCCATAACGTCTCCGTATCTTTAGGATCGGGGCGTTACACTAAGAAATATTACCACCATAATATGTATAAAATAAGACATAAGAGTTAGAGTTAAAGAATCTCGTCAAATATTTATAGTCACGAAGGTTCATACGACTTAGGGTAAAATAATAGACTAGATGAGAAATACAGGTTCAATCCTCACCTTGAGTGATAACAAGTTTTGAATAGTGATTAAGTTTAGGAATGAATAGTTTGGTATTCTTACAACTTATAAATTACTTGATTTTTGGAAAAATTCTTCAAATATTTTCTCTCCTCTTCAAAATGCAAAAATACTTACACTTTGATTTTCTTACTTTATGGATTTTGTAGGTGTAATTCACTGAAAACTCTCAGGAGACCATAATTTTTCAAAATGGAAAAATTATTCAAATATTTTCTCTCCTCTTCAAAATGCAAAACTCTCAGGAGACCACAACTCCTCCTCTAGGGGTAACCTAGAGATTCAAAAGCTTGTTGCACATGCTCAGTGCAGTCGCATGACAAAGTGGTCTAATAAATTCTTAGATTTAGTTTTCTTGTTTGCTCGAGGATGAGCAAAAGATAGGTGTAGGGTGTGAACGTATACATATATTGCATTATTTATTAGTATTTTTTTACACTTATCTTGTAATAAACTATGCCAATTACCTTGTCTTATTGTCTAATTTATGTAGGTGATTATTAATGAAGGGAGAGAAGATAATACCAAATAAATACCAATTAAATCCGATTTGTATGGATCTATTTGGTTGCTTGAAGATCAATGAGAATATTGCAAAATTCAGAGCTCAAACAGACAAACCTATTTAAAAATCAGAGTGTATCAAAGATCAAAGGACCATGCGCCCCCAGATCTGGCCCTATGGCCAGATCCTGGCCTCGCAAATGCGGAAAAAGCCCCGTTTACGCGACTCTGTTGAGACTACTGGGGGAGTATTTGCTCCCCTATCTTCGTACTCTCTCCCCCAGTTTATTTCTCCTCTAAATATTACACAATTCAGAGGCAAACGGGCACCACTCCAACAGAGAGTTAGGATTAGGATTTTTTTCTTTAGCTTAACTTAGATTTTTCTTTTTATTTATGTAATTTTTATTTATTTGTAAACTTATATTGGAGAAGAGATTCATAAGAGAAGGAAAGGAAGAACTGTATTGAGAGTGACGCCAATATCATCTTCTTCTTTTCTTTTATTTTTTTCCATTTAATCAAAGTTTGCTTTTTGTTTTATTCTTCTTCTTTTTTACTTCACTTCTTTTTGTACCGATTGCAATCCAAATGAGTCAAATAGCATCAGAATTGTCTTGCTTTTGCGAGTATCACTGATAGCTCATGACGATGGGTTCTGAGTCTCACTCTATATCATTCATGCTTAATTTATTTTGATGATGTAATGTGGATGGAATTAACTGTAGCACCTTGAAAGTGAGGAAATGGTTGTGTAAAAGGAAAAAGAGAAAGAAAAAAGGGGTTTTTTCATTTTTCTTTTCTGGTATTTGGATGGATAACAGAACTGAGAAATGACACTTCCCCACTTTCTTACTTTCGCCTATTTCCTTGAATCCAAACAACCCTTAATTTCGTCTGGAGATTGTGTGGCTAGATGACAACTGGTGTGTTGCTTGATTAGACTGGCTTAAAATCTGTGATTGGTGTCTTTTTGAATCCTGGCACCATAATGACTGAGATCGCATGGCAGAGTCGATTGATATCTTGCCGATTCGGTTGATCAAGGATCTTGGGATGCATTCTGACTTTTTTTGGGATTAAGAATTTGAATTGGAGATGTTTTTTTCCTCTTCCTCCATCTATAAATAGAGTTGACCCCTAGGGTAAAAATCGCTTATCTTCTTCTCTAAAAAAATTCTTGCTTCCAAATTCTTTGCAATGGTGGGTTGCCATGTCGTTCTTCTTTTTCATTCAGTGGAGGAAAGAGAGGGAGAGGATGAAGATGGTGAAATGGTTGCCAGGCTCTTGCCATTCATAAGTCTGATTGGCACAAATCATCAGTCTTCACAATGAGCTTGTCGCAAAATGTCAGTTTTCACGATAAGGCTCTGCTGTCAGGAAGGATAGATAAGGCTCTGCTTCAACTTGGTTTGTTTGTCTTATTTTTGATCAGATCAATTCAGTTCTCATGTTAGTGCTCAGAGTTCTTTTTTAGCGTGTATGAGGTAGGAGTAGGGGCTGTCCTGGATGGTTACTGAGAAGGATGTGACTCCAAGGCAATCTTGCTTGTCTTAGAGTCTCACTATGATCGAATATCACTGCCTCACACTTGGAGACCCTTTTCTTGTGGTGAGAAACATGAGGGAAGTATGGAGGGTATTCGTCGGTATATCATCAATGAAGCACTCCTTCCAGAGGTCTAGCCTTTTTCTTAGAATAATGGGTCAGTGATGTGATATCATCACTGGCTTGTGTGTTTTGTCGGAGTCCGTCTGGCTTCCTTGGAGGAGCATTTCGAGCGAAAAGGAGAAGGTTCTTCATTTGGAGGATCTCTTTCTTGAAGGAACCTCTCAGAGCTTCTTCTGAGGTTTTCTGGGCAGTGATGTGAGCAATGAGCACTACCTTCTGACAGATATTCTCCATAAGACATGCTTTCTGAGTTCGGAGGTGTGTCTGGACATAGAGATAGGATGGAAGGATTGGATTACTTGTATTTCTAGGCGGAGTGTGCCTCTCGGGTATGTTTGATTTCTCCAACCTCTGATCACATGATACTAGTATGTCGAGTCTAAATAAGGAAATCTCATATATATACCATATGTTTCATGCAACTATGGGCTCTCTAGGATGTTTTGATTAGTTTACAATTCTACATTATTATATCGCATTTTTCTACCGATTTATGAATAAAATAGCATTTCTAATTGTGTTTTGGTATACTTTGCAGATAAATCAAAAGTCTAGGGGCAAAGAAGTAATAAGAGCTTAATTAAACCCATTTTCAGATAATTAAATCTGAATTTCTTGGAGGCCAAGCTAGAGAGTTTCTAGAAGATACATTGAATCTAGACGTTGACGGGTGTCTGACGAAAATCTGAACCCAAATAACCGAATCTGAGCATATCTGGAAGGTCCTCGAAGCGAGGCGAACTACGCATAAATACCAGGGACCTGAGTCCCTGGTTTGCTATGGAACGCGGTAAATGCCGCATTTTCGTAGCAATATGGTGGGTCCACGCGTCGATATTCGACGCGTGGCCTCGTCTCGCCTTCCAGATTCTTCTTTCGCCTATAAAAGGCCTTGCAGGGACCCGAAATGCAACCAGATTGAGAAATAGGCTAGGTTTTCTCTCTTTTAGTGTAGGTTATTGTAGGTGTTCCTCTTTTCTTTTCTATTCTTTTGTATTTTCATTTTATTTTTAGATCATGTCTTAGGTCTAAGAGATTCAGAGAGAGAAAGAGAGAGATTGATGTAATTGATGGTGACAATCTATGTAAATGTGTCTCCTTTCTTTTCTATTGTAATCTTCTCCATCTTCTACATGATGCTTAGCTAATTTTTTTTTCTCATGAAAATCTAACTACTAATCATTAACCATCTAACCACTTATTTGGTAATCCACATGAATCTAATAGCCTCTAGAAGGCCTTACTCTTGCAAGAGTCACTGATGGCTCATGATGATGGATTCTAAAATTCTAACATTTCTAACATCTAACCCACTAACTTGCTATGCCTTCTTTATTTCATGCTCACCTCTACCCGGCTTTGATGATTTAATAGCAGCTTGTAACTTGTTGTGTGGTATGGATGTGTTGTTTGAATGTAGAAGAACAATCTTATATGCCATGCTTTGTATCGTCTCTTGAAGCCAATGACTAGTGATGGCCAAGGATCCATGTGAGGCAACTATCACTAAGAGGTTAGCATGGTTAGTGTAGCAATTAGTAGTTAGTAGCCATGAGTTTTCTTTTATCTTATTTTAAAAATCAAATTCAAACCCTTTTATCATTTTCCTCATTGTTTTCACCAACTTCTTAGTTCATCTTTGTTTCATTTTCTTTTTGTTTTCAAAACCATTTCTCTTTTATTTTCACATCGCCATTCCATCACCTTCTTCACCTATCAGTTCTGCATTTCTTTTCTTTTTCTTTTCTTTAACAAAGAAGAGCTTGTTAACATACATTATGAACATAAACTCTTAATGCTTCTATCCCCTCCTGTCCCTGTGGATTCGACTCGTTGAGCCAATACTATAACAGAAGTATCAAGGAAACATTAGCACACACATTTTTTACTGATTTTACAAAACATACATTCTCAAGTGCTTGGTCCACTCGATCAAATTTTTGGCACCGTTGCCGGGGATGGGAATGGTTTAAACTCACATTTTTGTTAACATTTTCTTCTCGGTTTGGTGTGTAGGGCAATTTTATATAATTTTTACATTACAAAAGTCTACTCTTGCTTACTTCTCCCTTCTCTAGAAAGCAAAAAAGCTTGCTTCTAAAACTTTGCCGCGAAAATCAAAGAATAGTCACGAAAATGCGGCAATTTTGTGGCATTTGTACTTTGTCTTTTGCAGGGACTTTGCAAGTCACATATATTGTTATATTCTGCTGCCAATTTTCTGCTTTGATTGCCTATACACTGTAATAAATTAAAGAACTAAAATACAATAATTGGATACTTTTAAAACGGTTTAGACATTTACATTTAGGCATGTGTCAATTCAATTCCAATATAATGTATTTTGTTCTGTTGTTGTGATCTGGATTGAGGTGTACATATGACATTGTATATAGCATAAGACAAACACGTAAGTGATTTACTCGCTTCATGTTATATTCTTGTCTATATTACACACTTGCATGAATTGAAATTAAGGGCAAAACTAATACAAGATAAGGTGGGGATTTCATCACTCTTCCTTAACCCAAAAACTACCTCCCTACTCACACAACCCAATCCTTAATAGAAATTGATAGACGTTAGCCCCTAGGGACATCTTGGACTTATTAAGAGATTGACTGAGGGTGAAACTTATTTTGAATCTTACTCTTGTGAAATCAGTATTTAAGGTTGGGGATTAAGAGGTTACGCCTCGAAAATACCATGGTTTGACATAATTAAGGCCCATTGCTTAAGCACGGATACCTTCCACCGTATTTTGCCCCTACCTGGCCGATTAGCTTGTGGTCGAATTCATATAGCAACCTCCCCCGGGAAATCACCCAGTTAGGAGTCGTCTACGTCTAAGTCAACCCTAGAATAGGCTTGGTTTTGATTTTCTTTTTTTTTGTTTGTTGTTTGGTCTTACTTTTCTGTTTGTGATTATTTGTGAAATGGAATTCAACAACAACAATTCTTTTAATCCTAATATGAATCCATATTTCACACTGACCCCATTTGATTCAGATAATTCCAATCCAGCTTTTTACAATATGAACCAACCAAATACACCGGGCTGGACTTATCCGATTCAATATAACCCATACCCCCAATCTTATGACTATAATTTTTAAAATAATTTTAACTCTTTGTAGAGTTAATGGAGATTCACCTTTCCTGAGTCAAATTTTCAACCATCTTGTCCACAATTTTCACAATTTTCACAATATCTATTCCCCAATTTTGCTTCTTATACTCCTTTTCTTGAATCACCAATTGAAGAAAAATCTGAATTAGAAAAAAGTATAGAAGCTGTACAAGCCATGCTTGAGCCCCAACAAAAGAAGCTCAATTCACTAATTCCATAATATTTTCATGATTCATACTCAGTTTTACCTATTCAAAATGAACAACCGTCTGCCCTGAAAATGAGTATGGAATGCTTGCATGAGTCTGAGCGTCAATCTCAAACATGTTGGACTCACACTCTTCACAAAATTTTCAAAACCAAGATTCTTGCACTCCCTTTCTAGAATATTCACTTGAAGAAAAAAATATCTAGAGAAGAGTATAGAAATCTTACAGGAGTCCGCACTACAATTTCATAACTTAATCTATCGATAGGTTGGAAACATAATTGAGTCAATTGGTTAGCATTTATAGGAATAAGAAAACTTTCTCTTGTCAACTTTTGACCAATCCAGATATCTCTAACTCTATCAAATTGACCCAGGACTCTTGTTATTTTGGAAACCAAGATTCCTACACTCCCTTTCTCGAACAACTACTTGAAGAAAAATCATATGTAGAAAAGAGTGTAGAAATCTCGCAAGAGTCTGCGCTACAATTTCAAAAATCTTCTGCTCAGTCTATCAATAGGTTGGAAACACAATTTAGTCAATTGGTCAACATTTATAGGAATAAGAAAACTCTCTCATATCAACCTTTGACCAATTCAGATATTTCTAACTCTATTGATTTAACGCAGGACTCTTGTTATTTTAGAAGCCAAGATTCAATTTTAGCACACCCATTTGAACTTGACCAAACTCAGCACACCCATTTGAACTTGACCAAACTCAGACTTTTGAGAATCACATTAACATGTTGACAAGTTATCCTTTTTCTGAAATTGAACTTGAGCATGAATATGATCCTAACCTCAACTTGGTAATTCAATTCTACTTTCTGATTCAATAATGACTCCAGTATCTTTACCTAATTTCAACCCTTTCTCCGAGTCAGTATTGGATCCTGTGCCTATCTATCGTGAAATTGAATCACCAATTTTTTATGTTCATTATATTGAACTTGACCAATTTCATACTTTTGAAAGTCCCATTAACAAATTGGCAAGTTCTCATTTTTATGAAATTGAACTCAATAAGGAATGTGACTTTGATCCTCAAATTTGTGATCTAGTTCAAATTCTTGAATCAATATTGACTCATATTTTGTTACCCAACTTGAGCAACATTTTAGAGCCAATTTTGGTTCCCATACCTGTCATTCTTGAATTTGAATTACCTATTTTAGAAAGTCACATTCCATTGTGGGGGAATGAATATGGACTTGAATTTCAACTTCTTGATTTGGACCTGATTCCTGAATCAATTTTGACTCCTAAACCTTTACTTGACTTAACTCAAATTCTCGAGTCAGTAGTTGTTCCTGTGCTTCCTGAGTTCAAATCAATCATTTCATCTTTTCATACTCCATTTTGGGACAAGGGTGTTGATAATAATGACTCCAAAATTATTTTCAAAATTTGAAAATTAGATGGGGTAAAATTCTTAATAAAAATCATAAATGCATTCATCATTTTAATGGGTTGTATTATAGAGGTTTCTGGCGGGTTCCTTTGAACTGCACGCAAATTGGAATCGGCCGCATTTCGTGGACCAATCAGACCACCACTTGAACCACCACGTTGAGGTGATTTTTTCTTCCCTCTCTATTTATTTTAAGCATACATACATTCACGATGCATTGAGGACAATGCATAAGACACGTGCGGGGGAGGGTTTACTAACATAGAGTTTTTCGATTTTCTTTCTTTTTCACTTCTTTTAGAATACTTTTAGAAATATTTTATTTTGTATAGAATTTTTCTAAAACTTTTTGACATTAGAGATAAAGTTTTGATCTATTTTTAAGAAAATTAAGATGATCTTAGAAATTAAGGAAGCCTTAATTATGACATCTTAAACCTAGTCGAAATAATGGATCTTGTTTAAGATTAGAGGCTAAGTAAGATAAATTAGAGAGAGAATTTTATCTTGAATTTTTTGCCTTAGATAGTATGCACTTCACACTTACACATTTTTGGGATGGAAACAAAGACCTAAAATGCCATAAAATAAAAATAAATAATAAGAAAAAAATATATATGGTATACATGAATAAAAAAAATCACTTATTAAAGCTGGATAACTATGCCTCAAGAAGCTTGATTATTCACGCCTAACGGTGGTCATAAGAAATAAATAACCCCCCTTAGTTTTGTGGCCTAGTTTACTTTAGTCCTTAAACCTGAGGAATGTTTTCTCATCAGCTGCCCTAAGACCATCTAGTTTGGGAGTCATCGGTTAAAGGCTCACTACTTGGGTAAACTAGAAAGCCTAAGAAAACTAAGGGAAGAAAAAAATAAAATATATAGACATAAATAAATGGCTTGATGGATGGAGTTGAAATTCCAGAAATCTTCACTATCACAAAGTGACATTATTTAGGTTTTATGAAAGATAAAATATCCAATCCAATTTTAAATTCTTACCTTAATTGAAGACAAGATCTTGCATACATACTAAGTTTAAGGGAGAATAATTTTTGGTGGACTAATGATCTTAGATTACTTAAATTTTTGCAAAAATATTTTGAAAACTTGTCTCTCGTTCAAAATGCATTTTCAAAATAATAACACTTATCTTCTTTCTTTATGGATTTTGTGGGTGCAATCCGCTAGGGGTAATCTAGAGGTTTAACGGCTTGTTGCATGCGCTCAGTGCAATCGCGTCACCTGCGAAAGTGGTGTAATAACATTTGTAGTATAGTTTTTCTTTTTGTTTTGCTCAGAATGAGCAAAAAGATAAGTGTGGGGTGTGATTAGTCTACAATTTTACATTATTATATCGCATTTCCCTACCGATTTATGAATAAAATATCATTTCTAATTGTGTTTTGGTTTACTTTGCAGATAAATCAAGAGTCTAAGGGTAAAGGAGTAATAAGAGCTTAATTAAATCCAATTCTGGGTAATAAAATCTGAATTTCTTAGAGGCCAAGTTAGAGAGTTTCTAGAAGATATATTGAATCAAAACGTTGGTGGGTGTCTGACAAAAATCTGGACCCAAATAACCGAATCTGAGTATATCTGGAAGGTCCTCAAAGCGAGGTGAAACCACGTGCAAAAACCAGGGACCTAAGTCCCTGGTTTTGCCACAAAAACATGACAAATGCTTCATTTCCACGGCAATATGGTGGGCCCACACCGATTTTAGACGTGTGGCCTCATCTCGCCTACCGGATTCTTCTTTCGCCTATAAAAGTCCTGCAGGGACCCGAAACGCAAGCAAATTGAGAAATAAGCTATGTTTTCTCTTTTTTAGTGTAGGTGTTACTCTTTTCTTTTCTTTTCTTTTGTATTTTCATTTCATTTTTAGATCATGTATTATGGCTGAGAGATTCAGAGAGAGATATAGAGAGATTGATGTAATAGATGGTGACAATCTATGTAAAGATGTCTCCTTTCTTCTCCATTGTAATCTTCTCCATCTTCTACATAATGCTTAGTTAATTTTTCTTCTCATGGTAATCTAACTACTAACCACTAACCATCTAACCACTTATTTAGTAATCCACATGAATCTAATAGCCTCTACAAGGCCTTGCTCTTGCAAGAGCCATTGATGACTCATGATGATGGATTCTAACATTCTAATATTTCTAACATCTAACCCACTAACTTATAATGTCTTCTTTATTTCATGCTCACCTCTAATCGGTTTTGATGATTTAATAGTAGCTTGCAACTTGTTGTGTGGTATGGATGTGTTATTTGAATGTAGAAGAATAATCTTATGTGCCATACTTTGTATCGTCTATTGAAGCCAAGGACTAATGATGGCCAAGGATCTATGTGAGGCAACTATCATTAAGAGGTTAGCATGATTATTGGAGTAATTAATAGTTAATAGCCATGAGTTTTCTTTTATCTTATTTTATAAATCAAATTCAAACCCTTTTATCATTTTCCTCATTGTTTTTACCAACTTCTTAGTTCATCTTTGTTTCATTTTCTTTTTGTTTTCAAAACCATTTTGCTTTTATTTTCACATCGCCATTCCATCACCTTCTTCACCTATCACTTCTGCATTTTTTTTTTTTCTTTTCTTTTTTTCATTCTTAACAAAGAAGAGCTTGTTAACATACGACGTGAACATAAACTGTTAATGCTTCTATCACCTCTTGTCCCTGTGGATTCCACCCGTTGAGCCAATGCTATAATGAAAATATCGAAGGAACATTAAAACACACACACTTTTCACTGATTTTACAAAACATACATTTTTAAGTGCTTGCTCCACCCGATCATGTTTACCTACAAATTTGAAAAGGGACCTGAAGTGGGGGTGCGACCCAGCGACAAATTGGATGCGTCGACTCCGGTGGGGGCAAGACCCACAACGGAGTAGCAATCTGAGTCACCGAGCAAGGGACACTTCCATAATTGAGGATTTTGATTGTCCATGGGCTAATCGAGATGGAACTCGCAGACTGGTGCTTGCGTTGCCAAGTCTGAGCAGGGGACACTCCCACTTCGTGACGTACAAGGTCAGGGAATGACGGGAGACACTCCCATCAGATGACAAGGACTCTGAGTGGGGAATACTCCCATAGCAGACGGTTTTGACTGCTCGAAAGCCAATTTAGAGGGAGCCGTAGGCTGGTGCTTGCATTCGACTCTGAGTAGGGGACACTCCCACTTTGGGACATACAAACATCAGGGACTGATGGCAGACATGATTGTACACTATATTGCATTATATATTATTAAATTTCTATATTTATCTTGTAATAAACTTTACTGTTTATCTGTCTTAATGTCTAATTTGTGCATGTGGTAATTAATGGAGATGAGAGGATAATCCCAAATCTAGTCCAGCTAAATCAAATTTTGGAGGATTTATTTCATAATTGAGGATTGATGTATATATTCTAAAGATCCCAATGCCAGACTGCAAATCTAAGTGGATAATATGGGATAACAGAGAAGATAATCTCAAATATATCCCATTTAATTCAGATTTCATGGATTTATTTGATTAGCTTGAAGAGTTAACCGTATATTGTCAAAATCTGGAGATGCAACAAAAATATTATTAGACGGTCTTTTCTGTTGGGCAAGTGATTTTGTTCATATCTCCAATCTTATCTCCAACCTTATCAGAAGATCTTTTCTGTTGGGCTAGCGATTTGGTCGCATCCTCAAGCGTGCTCTCCCCTCCCCATTTCTCCTATAAATATCACCATATGCAGAAGGCAAAAAGGCACAACTCCAGAAGAGAGTTAGAATTAGGTTTTTATTTTTATTTTAGCATACTTTTTTAATTTTCTTTTCAAATTTAGTTTTTTGATTCTTTTTATAGCTTAGTTTTAGAGAGAATATCATGAGAAGGAGAAGAAGAATTGTATTTAAAGTGATACTAAGTGTAAACTTCTTCTAAGAGAGTTGTATTGAGAGTAACAGTCAATATAATGTTTCTCCACTTCTTCATTGTTATTCAATCTAGTCGATCACTACTTTATGTTATTTCTTCTCTTGTTATGCTTCGCTTTACTCTGAGATAAATCTTCGCAATGATTCAAGGTAAGTATTCATCCAAGACAGGTAAGTGTTCTTTCTTTCTTTCATTTCATTTCTTAGTTCAACACTTTTCTTCTTTATTCTTTTAATTTTATTCTACTAGTTCTTCTTTAACTTAAAATGATTCCAACACCATCTTCTCCTTTTGTCTTCACCTTCTTTATTATAACTTAATCTAGTTTCTTTTCTTTTTATTTCAAAACAAAGAAGAAAGACTTTTAAACTAGTTTTAAGTAACCAAAAAAGAATACTGAAAAACTTCTATCACAGTCTCTCTTTGTGGATCATGACCCGCATAGCCACTTGCTATAACAGTAGTATTGAGCAACCTAGCATATTTTCTAAACTCTATTTTTTGTGCAGGTTTAGATTCAATCAAAACACTCCCTTCAGCATGGTAGAGACTTTGAGAGGGGGATACTACCACAACGAAGGCTTTTGACTGCTCATAAGCTAATCAAGATGATGCCCATAGGCTGGTGTTTGTATTGCTGACTCTGTGGGAGACACTCCCACTTCAGGACGTACAAGCGTCAGGGACTGATGGGGAACACTCCCATCAGCATGGCAGGAAAATGGTTAGGAGCAAAGATGCATTTTGTTTCATCAAAACAAAATACATGTGCTTTGAAGGAAATACCGGGGGGGGGGGGGGTATTAGTTGAAGTACTTCCCTACCCTTGGAGGAGAAATCAGTTTGCTCAATCATTTTGTACTGAGTGATTGCATGCTGTGGTTGGATAGGAGGTGGAGCATCGAGTTGTCCTAATCCGGAGGCTACTCCAGGGGTAAGAATGTACTCTTAGAGCAACCCTTGGCGGTTAAGATCTTTCAGGTACCATCGTTGGCTCTTGCAGTTGACGATCTTGTGTCTCATACCGTCACGAAAGGAGCAATACTCCTCCACTCCGATGAGGGTAGGATCATGTTGGATTGACTTCGAGCACCTGATCCAAGGTTGGTCCTTGATAGCATTAAAGACTTCATTGATAGGAAGTTTCAACGGAGTAAAATATTGCTCCATTCGGAAGGCTCGGAGTAGACTCGATGAGGGGGCTGGGAGCGCTTGCCTCTTGAAAGAAGGCTTGCCCCGACTTTCATCTTAGGTATGGGTGGAGGCTTCATGCGAAGTCTTTAATTTTCCTTTGATGTCACCACACTTCGCGGTATGGTTAGAGGAAGTCTTCATTGCCTCCTGCTTATAGATGACATTCTCGCAGTCAAGAGCCGACTGCTCCTGATTAAGATTTGATTGGACTTATTGTCATTCATCTGCTCTTTCATATCAGCAAGCATCTGAAGGAGATGGTCTTCATGTTGCTGAGGTGATTGAACACTGACGGTTACTTCTGAGGCGAGGTGACACTGGTGTCCTTAATGGTATGTGACTGATCATTGGTTGGTGGAGGGACCGTGCCCCTAGTGGTTTCGATAGCCTTGCCTTTGGATGTTGCGCTACTGGTGGCTCACATTCTTAGGGTTGTCGTCATTGTGAGAAGTTTTTGGGTTTTTAGGGGAGAGATCTTAAGTGTAGGGACTCAACTCTCAATGAAAGCACTAGATTATGGTGGAGATTTTTTGTTACAAATGATCAGACGATCAATCCATACAGGGTTTAAAATGTAAGTGTAAAGTGATGATCACAATCCAGAAAAAAGATGGGACATAGGACTTTTACATGGGAACCTAAATCGGGAAAAATCACAAAGAGGAGGAAGATCCACTATAATTTGCTCATTTACAAGGATTGCAGAGATTGTTTGGAATCTCTCTTAGCAAGAGTTGATTTTGGAAGTATTGATAAGGCCTTGGAATTAGGTCTAGAGAGAGGATGCATATCTGGCCCTTCTGTCCCTTTCTCTCATTAGAGATGAGGATCTATTTATACTGAGCTGTTGGTGGTGGATGAAAGTTGGTGAGGTTCCTATAACTGCACGACTTTCATAAGCAAATTTGTTGTAATAGCCGTGAATATGGGTACTGGACTGTAGGGATTACATACATAAAATCTATTCACTATCCACTAACTGTCCACCTTGAATCAGGGGTGTTACACTTCTTCAACGTGGGAGAAGAAAAGTGGCATAATTGCAAGCAGAGATCTTGACAGTCGCTACTGGGGACTTCTGAGTGAAGTTAGGAATCTTGGACTGTAGGTGACTGTAGAGGGTGATGTCTTCGGGAGCTGTGGACGTCTCTGGGAGGATCCGATGTAATGGAGGCTATTGAATGATGCAGGAGCTTTGAAATGGAACTTGGTTGCTCGGACATGTGTCAACATCTTGATGATGGTCAATTTTTGATCACTACAATGACCAACTTTTTGTGGAGATTGCAGTTCATTTTGCAAGTTATGATCCAATGCATGTTAAAATTTTGATCTTTTTGGGATAATTATTAAATCTATAGAATTTTGAAGTTATTTTAGAAATTGTGAAATTCACAATCTAAAAATTTGAAAATATGAAATCAAATCGAACTAAATCTATTATTAACTCGAAGTTCTAAATTCAAAGTTCAAACACTGCCTCGTGGACATCTCTTCTCTCCCCGACATTGCCCCGGCCAGGCCACGGGTTTGCTCCCTGGAGGTCGTTGGTGAGTCATAGTCATTCATGTATCCTCTTAAAACTACTGTAATAGAAGATATAAGTTACCAAGTAATGGTTATGTGCTGAGAATCTAGTTGGACTATTTTTAGTGACAGTGAAGGTTGGGTGGGTTACCTAAACTTCTAAGCAATGGTTGTTATTTGTTTGTTTGTTTCTTGTTATTTGTTTGTTTCATTATTTTTCCTTCTTTGTTTTATAGTGAACAAAGAGGTTCCACGTTAAGACTGAGGGCGTGGTTGTTTTGTTAATAGAAAAGGCAGAGAAAGAGAAAAGAAAAGAATTCTTTTTTTTAAATATAGACCGTAGCCTGGTGCAAGCGGGATTTGAACCATAGAAGTCTTGTCCACTGAAAATAGATTTATCACTGTGCTACAGTGACACTTACATTTCTTTAGTAGATCTTCTTGAAAGTGCAGTTATGTTAGTTACTTCAATTATTTTTTACTAACTTTATGTTTTCTCTTGATACATTCTAGTTATCTCAATCTTTTCTTTTTTCTATGCATGCCTATGCCCTGAGAATCTAGTTGGACTATTTTTTTCGCAAAACCATTATCAGACTTAATTTTTTGAGTTACTAAGTATAGTTTAGCAGATAAAGAGTATTCATGTGTGCATATAGCATCGTTGTAGTAAAAGATTAGACTTAAAATAGAAATTAGGGATCAAATCTGCCAGCTTAAACTTTTAAGTCACATGATGCCACCTTTAACCCAAAAAGAAAGAAGAGAAAAAGCTTACTCTTTTGAAGCTCCTAAAAGACACCAAAATAACAAAGAGCAAGGAGGGGATAGAGAGATCATTAACAACTTCCTGTAACTTTTTAGCATTTGTTTTCTTTAGCAATAATAAAATACGATCTTCAAGTAGGAAAAATTAAAACTAATAATGCGAGTGGATGGAATTAATAAGAAGAAGCATGTGTAGGCCTAGCAATTTTAATCATGAACAAATTAAAGATAATAACTACATTATGCATGCAAAACTTCTACAATCAGTATCAAAAGTAATGAATCATAAGTCACAGATATACACTACCTCACAAATATATAGATAGCAGTAAGGAAAATAAAATCCTAAAAATTAATTATCAAGACCTTACAAATAAATGATCATGATCAGAAAATCTCACCTACTGAGAATCATGTTTGACCTCAGTGTCCTTATCCTGCGGTGGTAGTGCAAGAAGTTAAAAGGCTTGCAACTTGGGATGCGTAGGTGCCCAATCCTGCAAGTCATGTATCCCTAAACATAGCTCCACATTCTTAGTAATAAGGAACGTGATCCGATTCACATACTGCTCAGTGGTCTCCTCTGGATTAAATTGAAAGTCTAAGAATGGTGATTCAAGGCTAAGAAACCCTTGATTATCTTCAACAATGCCATAATCTACATTCAGATCTATCATGACTTCATTAATCACTCAAATGAAACAGATTTAGGGTTTTTGGAATGAGATCAATAGATCAAAGGAGTGGGAGGTGGGGCGCAAAATTGAGGAGAGAAGGAGAACGAAGAGGTGGTGGTAGTTGTAGGCGAATGAAGAAGAGGGGTGGCGGTTGCAAGCAAGGGACAAGAGGGGTAGCGGGCGCGGTGCTCACGGGCAGGCGGCAGCACGGGAGTGGAAAGCACAGGCAAGAAGTGGCCACAACATATGGCTTAGGTGGTAAAGAGGGTGGGAAGAGGGAGGGTGAAGGGGAAAGAGGGCGGCGACATGATGGTGAAGGAGGTGGCGGTGACGCTTAAGGAGGAGGAGGTGGCGAGAGGAGGCAGGTGATGGTGGGGTATGGTTAATTAGGGGCTTACTAATTGTAGATTAAAATATCGTGTAGCTTAGAGCTAATGGATCATGTCTACGAGGAGAGATGTGATGCAAGTGTTTCGATATTTTTGAAAAATATAAGCTTTAGTGTTGGTGTTTTTAGAAGAAAAGGAATATAGAATGCTAAGAAGTGATCTAAAAAAAATTGAAGATAGAGAATAGATTTTGGAAAAGATGATTTCTAAGAAAACTTAAGTGAAGAGTGTGTTTGTTTGTAATATAAGAAAAGATCCGGACTCACTAATCTTTACACAACTCTAAATTTTTATTTTGACAGTCTTAGTGCCTCAATGTGATCATAGGCAAAAGTTTAATCTTGTATTTAAAGAGAGATCAAGTAAAACACATAAGATAGTTTAGAAATTGAACTTTAGTTTTGAAATCGTTCTTTGAGTTGAATGTTAAGCCATCAAGGCAATTAAGCAATCATAAAATAAAAGCAAGTTTTTTTTTAAGATTAACTTCAAGTGTATGTTCAAAAACCAATCCCATCCTCATGTGTTTTTGAGAATACTCATTAGAAGCAAGGCTTAAAATTAGGCATTCAAATGATTCAATTGGATCTTTTCCATAAAAATCGATCAAGATTAAAACTAGAGAGGAGAAATCAATGAGCTCAGAAGGAGGAAAATTAGCTACTCATTGCAAAGAAAGAACAAATAAAAGAATAAATAAAAAACATCGACATGCCAGATAGATTAGTAGAGTTGAATAAGCAAGGTGAATTTCCTTTGATTGTCACTTCAATGGTGACTTACACACTCTTTTTCCTCTCTCTCACTTTTCTGATCTAAACTATAAAGCAAACACTAAGATATAACTTCTTATAAACTATCTAATAATGATCCTAAACTCTAAGAATAAAGCAAAAATTTAATCCTAGTCTTCGTCCTGTTGAACTCCGAAAAATGCAGTATTTATAGCCAAAAGGGAGTAAGGGAGAGCGTTTGAAGATAGGGGAAGTAAACACTCCTCCTATCTCTCTAACAAAGCTGTGGATCTGCGGCTTTTGCCGCAGATTCGAGGACTGGATGTGGCCACTTGGCCACATCCAGTGAGCCGGGATCCCTGATATGATGTCATCTCCTTTTGTCTAACTGATTTTTCAGTTTGGTCTCCGATTTTAATCTGATCTTCGTTGATTTTCATTGATTCTCCATTTAATGAATAGATCTCTCAAAATCTGATTGAACCAAACTGGATCTCAGATATCTTCAGCTAACCAAATAGATCCAATTAAATTTTATTTTAACTGATATTATTTGGCTTAATCTTCTTCCTCTTGATTAAGACAAACCTGCAAATTATGACACGGTTATTAGCAAGATTTAGTACAAAACAGATGCAAGAGTTTAGTAATAAATATGCAATAAACATGCAATAAACATGTACAATCACACCTCCACACCTATATATTGCTTGTCCTCGAGTAAAAACTCAAAAGACTAAGAAGTTATTGGACCACTTACGCAGGTTACGCGACTGTACTGAGCATGTGCAATAAGCCTTTAACTTCTAGGTTACCCCTAAAGGATGACTTTTGTTTCATGAGGGTTTTCAGTGAATTGCACCACAAAATCTGGTAACAGAAATAATAGACAAGAAAAAACTAAGATAACAAAGAAAAAATAAAAAATAAGGATAACTAAAAAATAAAGAAAAAAAGAAAAGTGATTTTTTTTATTTCACAACAAGTAGTCATTAGTAGTTAAATTCATAAGTTTTGACCAAGTTTAAGCATAGTCAAGTTTAATCATAAAATCAAAAAATCTAATCATCTTTCCTTAAAGATTTAAATTTAATATTTTCACACCAATCATTCCTGAGTCTTCAATCCTATATATCTTTGTGTAAGTGAAAAATAGTCTAAGCTTGGGAATAATTGATTCGAACTTCACCTTTTTTAAATACATATATAATTTTTTTCTATATATATATATTATGAGAAATTCAAAGTATTATCAATTCATTGCCCTATAAGCATTTCTTTTTTTTAAAATATGTATAACTCATTTAATTTTCTTTTGTGTAAATATCAAGGCTTCTTGAGGCTCTAATACCTAACTAGTTGATTATTAGATGTGCTAATACATATATACATACATACATACATGCATGCATGCATGCATACGTACGTACATACATACATACATACATATGTGTGTGTGTGTATTTCAAACTTACCTAATTACCTTTTGCATAATACCAAGGCTTGCTTAAGCCAAAGCACCTAGCTAATCAATAATTAGATGTACACACACACACAAACAACACACACACATACCATATATTCAAAATAGGCTAGGCTATCATCAATATCACAAGTATAAAACTTATGTGTATGTGTACATTGATAGTTATTCATTTTTGCATATTTTGCCACATCCATACCATGCATATTGTACATAAAAATGAGTTTTTTACCCTTTTTCTCTCTATTTTTGCAGGTCCATATTTTAATGGAGAAGAGGCCCAAAAATCCATGCAATTATCAAGGAATTAAAGGATTAATCAAGGACCTAAGGAGAAGCCCAAGAGAGAGCCCAGATTCTGGAGATATCCAAGCACCTAGTCAGCCTTCTAGAAGCGCCAGCTAGGCCTGCAGGATGTAACAGAACGCCAACAGAATGCGCAGGCATAACGGCCTAGATTCTGCCGCGGAAACGCGGCTATGGCCGCGTATCCGCGGCAGTAATCTGGCCGTTGAGGCTCAGATTTGATCCAACGGCTGATATTTTGGAGCCCCTTCTTCTGAGGCCTATAAATAGAGCATCAGGGCCAGAGGAGAGAAGAGGGGAGAGAACTTGTATTTTGAGAGAGAGTGTAGGAATTCTCTCTAGGTTTTTAGTTCTTGTGTAATTCTCCTTCTTCCTCCTAGAGATTCTGTAAAAGAGAGAAAAGAAAGAGTTGAGAGCTTGTAAGAAAGGAGGTGACATCTTTTCAAAGCAAGGATTAATCAACTTCTTCTCTTCTTTACATTCTCTAGTGCTTGCTTTACTTTCTTGTTTTATTTCCATTGCACTTCTATTTACCATGCTTTGTTGTTTATTTTCTCTTGTAATGGATAGCTAACTCCCTCTAACATGACTAGCTAACACAACTAACCTTGCTAACTTCTAACTCTTTAGGTGATTGCTAATTTCTAACTCTTGCAATGTTAAGTCTCTTTAATCTCCAATGAAGAAGAGTTGCTTTCATATTTGGGAAATGCTTGTTCATACTCCATATGATTCATGTGAGCCTCATTTAGAGCCTTGTCTTTAGAACAAGTGCCTTGATGGAACATGGAGATGGAACACCTAAACTTGCTATTGGATTGTGAAACATTTCCTTACTTCAACGCTATCTTGTATATGCCTTGAGTGACTATTGAAACTTGTGTCTTCTTCCTTAGCATCACTTTGAGTGGCACTCCTTGAATCCAACACTGAAATTCTATCTCGGGAGCCGATGAATCAATGAGGCTACAAGCGAGAACCGATAAGAACACTCATCTTCCAAAGTGGGAACATACTAGACCTAACAAGCAAGTCATATCTTTGCCGATGAATCAACATGAGGCAATCATGCATCACCCATGAGCTTAGTAAGTTAGCAAGTTAGTAAAGTTAGCTAGTCATGGCTTTTCCCATCTAAAGTTTTCCTAAAGTTTCCTTCACTAGTTTTCTCTCTAAGCAAGACAACTTTCCAAAGTTCTTTTTCATTTTCTTTACATCGGTATTTCTTTCCATACAACCAAATCACAAAAATTTCTTCTTTTTCTTTTTCATGTTGTTTTTCTTTTTGAACATAGAAGAATCTTCGTTTTCCCTCTCTCTTTGACTCGTGACCGCAAAGCTTCTATCGTGAGCTCTCCCTGAGGATCGACCCATATAGCTTATGCTACTACGGTGATTCGGAAGGAGCATATTAAACGTTTTGATACATTCTCGGAGTTTTGAGCGCGACAATCGAACAAAGAAGGTTGACTCTAAACCCTCTATTTCTGACTTGAGTAAACTCTTCTCCTTTTCCAAACAAATTTTTGGAATCAACATGAGGCAATCATGCATCACCCATGAGCTTAGTAAGTTAGCAAGTTAGTAAAGTTAGCTAGTCATGGCTTTTCCCATCTAAAGTTTTTCTAAAGTTTCCTTCACTAGTTTTCTCTCTAAGCAAGACAACTTTCCAAAGTTCTTTTTCATTTTCTTTACATCGGTATTTCTTTCCATACAACCAAATCACAAAAATTTCTTCTTTTTCTTTTTCATGTTGTTTTTCTTTTTGAACATAGAAGAATCTTCGTTTTCCCTCTCTCTTTGACTCGTGACCGCAAAGCTTCTATCGTGAGCTCTCCCTGAGGATCGACCCGTATAGCTTATGCTACTACGGTGATTCGGAAGGAGCATATTAAACGTTTTGATACATTCTCGGAGTTTTGAGCGCGACAATCGAACAAAGAAGGTTGACTCTAAACCCTCTATTTCTGACTTGAGTAAACTCTTCTCCTTTTCCGAACAAATTTTTGGCGCCGTTGCCGGGGAGAGCAACGGTTTGAGTTAATTAAGAGACTAAACGAATCTTCTTCTCTGTTGCAGGTTACAGGTTGAAGAAACAGGAAATAGAACATTGCAGAAACATATAAGTGGACTTGGGCCTCTGCTCTAGAAAGCAGAGACCAGGATCCCTCGGATTTGCCGCGAAATCTCGGCCAAAGCTGCGGATCTGCGGCAATGATGAGTTGACTACTGACAGATTTTTGTGCAGGGTTGCTTGCTTTTCTAAAAAAATAGCTGCTGCAATTATAAATTTTTGTATGCCTTCACCATATTCCTGGTAATAACATCAACAGTAAAACATTTGTTGTTAAAGTTAAAAATTGATTAGACGTTTGCATTCTAGGCACGTGTCTTTCAATTCCTTTACTTTACTGTTGAAGAGTGCTGGAGCAATGTACGTGCGCATTGCATATCGTATAGGACTCACTCCTTGGTTGATTTACATCGCTTTGAGTGAACCTTGTTTGCATAAACTGTACACTTGCACAAAATTAACTTTAAGGGTATCACCCAATAAACAAGATAAGGTGGGGATTTCATCACCCTTTCCTTAGCCCAAAAACCACCATCCCAGCACTCACAATCCCAAGCTTTTAATAAAAACTGATAGACGTTGGCCCTAGGGACATCCGGACTCAGTAGGAGATCGGCTGAGGTTGGAAGTTGATTTTGATTCATACTCCGATGAAATCAGTGTCTAGGCTGGGGATTAATGAGGTTAAGCCTCGAAGATACCGTGGTTTGGCGTAATTAAGGCCCGTTGCTTACGCACGGATACCTCCCACTGTATTTTGCCCCTACCTGGCTGATTAACTGTGGTCTGATTCGAGCAACAACCTTCTTTGGTCCATTGAACAGTTAGGAGTCGTCTAGGTCTAGGATCCCTAGATAGCTTGTGATTGATTTTTCTTTTCTTGGTTGTTATTTTTCACTTTCTTTCGCTTGTGTGATCGGTGTACGTTGATTGTGTATGCAACAGTGGTATCGGGACCCAAATTCTGCTAGGCTTGTGAGAATTTCTACACTTGCACAAATCCCACCACTTGACACAATCCCAATCATGACCAATAACGTTTCGTTGCAAGACAAGTTCTACCCGATTCGCACCTCACTTCCCTCATGCATTCTTCTCCCAAACACCAATGGAAATAACTTTGAGTTAAAGCCACAATTCATAAACACTCTTCCCCGATTCCATGGCTTAGAATCTGAGGATGCGTACTTCTTCATTAGAGAGTTTGAAGAGGTATGTCTAATGATGAGAATTCCCCAGCTTACAGAGGACGCTGTTAGACTTAGATTCATTCCCTTCGCGCTAAAAGACATCGCTAAGAAGTGGCTTTACAATCTTCCCGTCAGCTCAATTTCTTCATGGGACTATTTTGTTAAAGTCTTTCTTAAAAAAATTTATCCTATCCATAAGACAGCCCTCATGAGGAAAAATATAATGCAATTCAAGCAAGAGGCCAATGAACCATTCTGGAAGTATTTTGAGCGCTTCAAAGACCTTGTAGCCATGTGTCCCCATCACGGCATAGAGAAATGGCGCCAGTGCCAGATTATCTGTGACGGTCTTGATTACCAAACTAAGACACTCCTTGAAACCATGTGCCAAGGAGAATTTTTAAAGAAGGATGAAGATCAGGGGTGGGATTTATTTGAAGCCTTAGCCGAAAAGACAATTCAGTGGGAGTCATGTCCTGAGAAAACCACACCCACAAATTCCAGAACCGGTTTGCACTCCATAGAATCCTCGATAGCTGCAGAAGCTAAAATAACACAACTGGTGAAGAGGATAGAATTGCTTGAGTCTAGGAAAAATTATGCTGTTAACCAGGTCAATCCATCACTTGTGGTCACCCGGGTTGTACCTATTGCCATGATCTGAATCACGTGTTCGAAGAGTGTCCGGTATACCACTCTCAATTTTTCAGGAGAACTCGAATGCTGCATATACCAGACCCAATTACAACCCATACTCCAAAACGTACAATCCGGGATGGCGAAATCATCCAAACTTTCTTGGAGTCAGTTGGTCCTGAGCAGCCGAGGCAACCTGTAACGCCCCGATTCCACGGATACGGGGACGTCACTGCAACGTATATACGTAGGTCAGAAAGTGCCCCCACGTATATACGCTAAGCATAAAAGTACAAGCAAGGGATCAGAGTACAACACAAAGCGTGGTATACATACACATGCCAACATAAAAGGTACATATACAAGTCATCACAGTGTATGATAAACATTACATATTACATATGTCTTTTATCACAACCAAGTCCAAAAGTAAAATATACAATAAGATACCAAAAGCTCACGAGTAGGATGAAGATCCCGTGAGTCAAAAGAGGAGTCTGGCACGAAGGAAGTAGAGCTAGTCTGCCTGCTCACTAAAGAAAGCTCGATCTACTGCGGACAGCTCCACTTCGATCCAAGCTTCAACCTGAACATACAAATCCAAGGGAGTCAGGACCTCCCAACAATGAACAGGCTACAGCCAAATGGCTAAGTGACAAGAGTAGAAAGGTTAGAACACAAGTAAGGCAGATATGAACAAGTGAATCATAAAACAGGAAATCCAGGTTAAAACTGATTATAAGCAAGATTGATTGTATACGCTTAAGTCACGGTCCCATGAGACTAATACATCGAAGGAATAATCCAAACAAGGAAACCCTCATCTATATACCTTTATCTCATGCCACA
Source organism: Agave tequilana (assembly GCA_038442645.1). Taxonomy (NCBI): domain Eukaryota; kingdom Viridiplantae; phylum Streptophyta; class Magnoliopsida; order Asparagales; family Asparagaceae; genus Agave; species Agave tequilana. The sequence goes on along the minus strand of JAVJIF010001425.1, from coordinate 362,506 downwards.
GAAATCCAAGCGTATAGAATCAGAGTTGCAAATCATATGAAAGTCAAACAGGAATACATAACAAGAATACTAAGAATCATAACTAGAAACATAACTGGAATAACGGGAATCATAATAAGTATCACAACTGGAAACATAACTGGAATCATGACTGGAATATCAAGAATCATAATAAGATCCATAACGGTTATCAATTATTATTATAACTCGTCTAACTCATATATCTAGGTATGTGTCTCGGTATCGATCCCAACCCACATACATCCATATATAAGAAAGTCGAGGGTTGTTATCGGAAGCTGATGGAGAACTGATATAGCTTCTTATAGTAGTTCCCATACACCTGGGACCAGTTTTGGAGGCCCAAAGTCCCCCTAACAGTAATCTGTGGGCCCAAAGTCCCACTAACAGTACCGCCAATATGTCATATTCCCATACTATAAGCAAGATATCATTCCGGCATCCATCACTTTCCCCATACCCATACAAGTTGTAGCTTATTAAGATTATCAGGTTACGGGAATAAACAGTCATAACAGTAATAGCCCTACCGATTCAAGAGGTGGCCCCCACAGATTCAAGAGGTGGCCCCCACCGTGAGGTGTGGCACTTTGTTCCATGTGGCACTTTGTTCTGAGGGAGTGGATTCTAGAGGTGGCCCCCACCGAGTATGGTGTGGCACTTAGTTCCATAAAACAAGACAGGATTCCCGTAAACATGACAATTACAAAGTCAGGTGTATCATGCTTGGTTTTAAAAGATAGCATGACGAGGTGGTGATATATCACAAGCAATAAAACATAACAATAGATTGATAATAGGCCGGGTCAGTCATGTTATAACAATAGGGTTTTGCCAAGTAGTGGCATGCCAGGTGGTCAAGTGATAACACATTGGAGGTCAGGTGATATACATGTGTTAAAAGGAAACATGAAACTGATAGTTCTGAATTATGGTAAGACAAGTGGAAACATAGGGACAATGCAGAGTTCGACGACCTCGAAGGGTCCGCCACGCATGGTATACGATAAGGAGTAAGAACATCACTGGCAAGATACAAGTATAAGAATGAAACAAACAGTTGCATGGCAATACATAAACATAGAAATATGAGGTAACTAGAGGTTATATACTTCAAGTAATAGGTCATGAAGTACAATATACAAACATATAACCGAAGCATAAGATCCAAATTTAAGATAGTAAGTAACTGTAACAGACAGCCAAAGTTAGTCGACTAAGGTCAAGGGAGTAGTCGACTAATAGAAGGGTTAGTCGACTAACAGTAGGGTCTAGTCGACTAAAACTGTGTAATAGAGAGTTGGGTTTCTGATTCAGGAAATGTTAGTCGACTAGGTTAGAAGGGGTAGTCGACTAATAGAAGGGTCAAGTCGACTAACAGACACTTAAGTCGACTAAATCTGTGAAACAGAGAGTTGGGTTTGGTTTCAGGAAAAGGGTAGTCGACTAGGGTCAAGGTGTAGTCGACTAATAGGGATCTATAGTCGACTAATAAATAAGATGAGTCGACTAAAACTGTGGATCAGAAAAGGTTACATTTCAATCTAAGGGTCTCTAGTCGACTAGGTTCTAGGTCAAGTCGACTAAAACTGGTCAAAAATAGAACGCAGAACAGAATTCGCTGGTTGCGTTTGATGGTCTAAAAATGTGATTTTTATGGCATATGAACACAAGATAGGAGGATACAGGTATACTAGGAATGAAACAAGTCTTGGTGAGTAAAAATACTCACTTGGATTGGTTATGTGAAGCTTGATCCAAGGTGATAAATCCGACGAAGAGAGAGATGATCCCCAATCCAAAGGAAGTAGCTTGATTGAGGTTGAAGATGAAGATCTTGTTGATGCTTGAGGTGGAGATGATGACCTAGATGATGCCCTTGAGGTTCGTGGTGGATGTTGAGATGAAGGAGGATTTTGGAGAAGGGGATTTCTTTGTGGAAGTGAAGAAAAAGAGAAAGGAAATGTAATGGAAAGTTTATATATGATTTGTGATTTGTGAAGGAGGTGTAATTGAGATGGAAGAGAGGGGGTTTTGTGTAAATGGGGAAGCATGAGGTGTCACTTGACCAATCATGGCCGGCCAAGTGGAGGGGTGAGGTGGAGGTTAGGTGAAGATATTTTGAGATGGAAGAGTGTGGAAGAAAATGGATTTTGGAAAAGATTAGGAATTTGGGAAATTGGAAATCTCTTTGGCTTGTGAAGGAAGGAAAGGAAAATAGAGAAAAGGAAAATGGTAGAGAAATGATAAAGAGAAGATATTTTCTCTTGGACTCAAGATGAAACTGTTGAATAGACAGATACCCGGGTTAAAGTCAAAGATGTGGAAATCATTTCGGAAAATGACGGAATCGTCCGAAATTCAAGTATCTCGGATCGACTCGAAATAATTATCAAAAATCAATAATAATATATGAAGACCAATAGTGAAATCCGTTTAAGAATTACTTTATAGTTTTAAAACTAAAAATCCCGGAATCAGTTATCTACCGACTCCGATGGAATTTTCATAAAATCATAAAATTCTCAGAAAAAGAATGTAAGTAAGAAATATGATTCTAAGTAATTATGTCTAAAGGGTCATCATGAAGTTCCAAACAGTTTGAGAATTAAAAATCCGGGAATCGGTCAGCGGCACTGGCCGACACCGGTTTTGAAGATTTTCAACTTAATCACAGAAAATTCCAGAAAATCATAGAAAATCCAAAATATTGGAAAACGATGTTTAAAAACTGAAATCGGTCGAATCGGATAACCAGAATGTCTGAAACAAGTAAAACTCTGAGATCGAGTCCCCGGCTCAGACTAAGGCTGACTCCGAGTTCACCGATCCAAATCCAAGGCAAAACAATCATATAAGGAATTCATAATACAGAATAAATACAGGAAACAAATCGAAAAAATACGATCGAAAATCTGAATACGCAACTAAGTACGTATTCTGGGAACGGGTATTACAATCCACCCACCTTACAAAAATTGCGTCCTCGCAATTTCATTAAGGGGTGAAATGAACACAAAGGGGACAAAGGCTGGAATAAAGGGCTCATAAAACCAAAACAGGGAATAAGATGAATACAGGAAGGATCAGGATGGACGATGAAAGAATGACAAGAGAAAAAACATTTAGAATGATAATCAACTCAAATGCAAGATATGGGGTAGGGGTTACCATGATATCCCTAAGGCTCCTGATCTGGATACTGGTCTTCACACTCTGCTGTATCGTCTGGCGCCTCTGCTGCCATGATGTGAACTTGACCTCTACCTTGATCTGCTCTAGGCCTCATTCCCCTCTGCTGATGATCATACCGTTGAGGAGGAAATGGAACTCTTCGATCAACAGGTTCAGGGTTCCTCCTCAGTGGCGGTGCTGGAAATGCTGGGGCTAGATGTGCTGGAGCTGGAAGAGCTGGTCTAACTGGTGCCGCCTGTCCAAACTTTCTGTACTGGCAATCCCTGAGCGTATGACTCCCTTTCCCACATGCCAAACATAATCCATTGGCCACTCGACAATCCCTCTTATAATGTCCGGGCCTGTGGCAGAAGTTGCATACAATCTGAGACAGAGGAGGTTGGAATGGTCTCTTCATCATCGGGCCATGGGTTGCCCTATCTGCATCCTCCTCATCCATCAACTCAAAAGGCCTCTTCTTGGCCTGATTCCCCATCTGGTTCACTTTCTTCTTCTCCAGTCCACGCTCTACTTCCCGAGCTATGGTAAGGACTTCTGAATAAGTCTTCAGCTGTTGGGGCATCAAGAATACTTGTATGTCCATTTGTAGTCCCTGCTGAAATCTGCTTGCCCGCTTCTCCTCATCCGTCACCATATACGGGGCAAAGCGGCTAAGTCGGAGAAATTCCGCGGCATACTCATCCACGGACCTATCCCGTTGCTGAAGTCTGATGAACTGCTCTTCCATGTCTTTCTGAGCTGTGACAGGGAAGAATCTGCTATAAAAACTCTTGGAGAATGTGTCCCAAGTGACAGGCTTCTCCAGTCTTGCCTCCTCAGCTAGCCACCAAGTTCTGGCTATATCCTTCAATTGAATCTTGGCGACCTCCACTTGGTTTTCCTCTGGGACACGGGCTGCATTCAACAAGTCTGATGTGTCGGTCAACCATTGCTCAGCATCCAAGGGTTTCTCTTCACCCGTGAATATAACTGGCTGCAGCCGTCTGAAATCTGATATATTCCCCGGCCTCTGTCCCTTAGGTGCTGCTATCTCTTGCTGGAGAAGCTCGGTCTGCTGCTGCTGGTTCTCCATCATCATCTGGATAACCCTCAATATATCCACATACTCTCCCGCTGCTCCATTCGATGCTGGTCCAGAGTTGCTACGACCCGATCTTCTATCCATGCCTAGTTGATGAAGAATGACTGGAAAGTGATGGAAAAAATGGAAGGATTTCAGGATATGAAGGAAGGAACCAAGAAGAACTAGATAATCAAGAAGGACTAGATGACTTTGTACATTGTAGTTGGCATTAGCAATTTACTAGAATTTGCCGCTTGATTGTACTATAGGTGGGAGAGCCTAAGCTCTGATACCATCCTGTAACGCCCCGATTCCACGGATACGGGGACGTCACTGCAACGTATATACGTAGGTCAGAAAGTGCCCCACGTATATACGCTAAGCATAAAAGTACAAGCAAGGGATCAGAGTACAACACAAAGCGTGGTATACATACACATGCCAACATAAAAGGTACATATACAAGTCATCACAGTGTATGATAAACATTACATATTACATATGTCTTTTATCACAACCAAGTCCAAAAGTAAAATATACAATAAGATACCAAAAAGCTCACGAGTAGGATGAAGATCCCGTGAGTCAAAAGAGGAGTCTGGCACGAAGGAAGTAGAGCTAGTCTGCCTGCTCACTAAAGAAAGCTCGATCTACTGCGGACAGCTCCACTTCGATCCAAGCTTCAACCTGAACATACAAATCCAAGGGAGTCAGGACCTCCCAACAATGAACAGGCTACAGCCAAATGGCTAAGTGACAAGAGTAGAAAGGTTAGAACACAAGTAAGGCAGATATGAACAAGTGAATCATAAAACAGGAAATCCAGGTTAAAACTGATTATAAGCAAGATTGATTGTATACGCTTAAGTCACGGTCCCATGAGACTAATACATCGAAGGAATAATCCAAACAAGGAAACCCTCATCTATATACCTTTATCTCATGCCACAGAAATCCAAGCGTATAGAATCAGAGTTGCAAATCATATGAAAGTCAAACAGGAATACATAACAAGAATACTAAGAATCATAACTAGAAACATAACTGGAATAACGGGAATCATAATAAGTATCACAACTGGAAACATAACTGGAATCATGACTGGAATATCAAGAATCATAATAAGATCCATAACGGTTATCAATTATTATTATAACTCGTCTAACTCATATATCTAGGTATGTGTCTCGGTATCGATCCCAACCCACATACATCCATATATAAGAAAGTCGAGGGTTGTTATCGGAAGCTGATGGAGAACTGATATAGCTTCTTATAGTAGTTCCCATACACCTGGGACCAGTTTTGGAGGCCCAAAGTCCCCCTAACAGTAATCTGTGGGCCCAAAGTCCCACTAATAGTACCGCCAATATGTCATATTCCCATACTATAAGCAAGATATCATTCCGGCATCCATCACTTCCTCCCATACCCATACAAGTTGTAGCTTATTAAGATTATCAGGTTACGGGAATAAACAGTCATAACAGTAATAGCCCTACCGATTCAAGAGGTGGCCCCCACAGATTCAAGAGGTGGCCCCCACCGTGAGGTGTGGCACTTTGTTCCATGTGACACTTTGTTCTGAGGGAGTGGATTCTAGAGGTGGCCCCCACCGAGTATGGTGTGGCACTTAGTTCCATAAAACAAGACAGGATTCCCGTAAACATGACAATTACAAAGTCAGGTGTATCATGCTTGGTTTTAAAAGATAGCATGACGAGGTGGTGATATATCACAAGCAATAAAACATAACAATAGATTGATAATAGGCCGGGTCAGTCATGTTATAACAATAGGGTTTTGCCAAGTAGTGGCATGCCAGGTGGTCAAGTGATAACACATTGGAGGTCAGGTGATATACATGTGTTAAAAGGAAACATGAAACTGATAGTTCTGAATTATGGTAAGACAAGTGGAAACATAGGGACAATGCAGAGTTCGACGACCTCGAAGGGTCCGCCACGCATGGTATACGATAAGGAGTAAGAACATCACTGGCAAGATACAAGTATAAGAATGAAACAAACAGTTGCATGGCAATACATAAACATAGAAATATGAGGTAACTAGAGGTTATGTACTTCAAGTAATAGGTCATGAAGTACAATATACAAACATATAATCGAAGCATAAGATCCAAATTTAAGATAGTAAGTAACTGTAACAGACAGCCAAAGTTAGTCGACTAAGGTCAAGGGAGTAGTCGACTAATAGAAGGGTTAGTCGACTAACAGTAGGGTCTAGTCGACTAAAACTGTGTAACAGAGAGTTGGGTTTCTGATTCAGGAAATGTTAGTCGACTAGGTTAGAAGGGGTAGTCGACTAATAGAAGGGTCAAGTCGACTAACAGACACTTAAGTCGACTAAATCTGTGAAACAGAGAGTTGGGTTTGGTTTCAGGAAAAGGGTAGTCGACTAGGGTCAAGGTGTAGTCGACTAATAGGGATCTATAGTCGACTAATAAATAAGATGAGTCGACTAAAACTGTGGATCAGAAAAGGTTACGTTTCAATCTAAGGGTCTCTAGTCGACTAGGTTCTAGGTCAAGTCGACTAAAACTGGTCAAAAACAGAACGCAGAACAGAATTCGCTGGTTGCGTTTGATGGTCTAAAAATGTGATTTTTATGGCATATGAACACAAGATAGGAGGATACAGGTATACTAGGAATGAAACAAGTCTTGGTGAGTAAAAATACTCACTTGGATTGGTTATGTGAAGCTTGATCCAAGGTGATAAATCCGACGAAGAGAGAGATGATCCCCAATCCAAAGGAAGTAGCTTGATTGAGGTTGAAGATGAAGATCTTGTTGATGCTTGAGGTGGAGATGATGACCTAGATGATGCCCTTGAGGTTGGTGGTGGATGTTGAGATGAAGGAGGATTTTGGAGAAGGGGATTTCTTTGTGGAAGTGAAGAAAAAGAGAAAGGAAATGTAATGGAAAGTTTATATATGATTTGTGATTTGTGAAGGAGGTGTAATTGAGATGGAAGAGAGGGGGTTTTGTGTAAATGGGGAAGCATGAGGTGTCACTTGACCAATCATGGCCGGCCAAGTGGAGGGGTGAGGTGGAGGTTAGGTGAAGATATTTTGAGATGGAAGAGTGTGGAAGAAAATGGATTTTGGAAAAGATTAGGAATTTGGGAAATTGGAAATCTCTTTGGCTTGTGAAGGAAGGAAAGGAAAATAGAGAAAAGGAAAATGGTAGAGAAATGATAAAGAGAAGATATTTTCTCTTGGACTCAAGATGAAACTGTTGAATAGACAGATACCCGGGTTAAAGTCAAAGATGTGGAAATCATTTCGGAAAATGACGGAATCGTCCGAAATTCAAGTATCTCGGATCGACTCGAAATAATTATCAAAAATCAATAATAATATATGAAGACCAATAGTGAAATCCGTTTTAAGAATTACTTTATAGTTTTAAAACTAAAAAACCCGGAATCAGTTATCTACCGACTCCGATGGAATTTTCATAAAATCATAAAATTCTCAGAAAAAGAATGTAAGTAAGAAATATGATTCTAAGTAATTATGTCTAAAGGGTCATCATGAAGTTCCAAACAGTTTGAGAATTAAAAATCCGGGAATCGGTCAGCGGCACTGGCCGACACCGGTTTTGAAGATTTTCAACTTAATCACAGAAAATTCCAGAAAATCATAGAAAATCCAAAATATTGGAAAACGATGTTTAAAAACTGAAATCGGTCGAATCGGATAACCAGAATGTCTAAAATAAGTAAAATTCTGAGATCGAGTCCCCGGCTCAGACTAAGGCTGACTCCGAGTTCACCGATCCAAATCCAAGGCAAAACAATCATATAAGGAATTCATAATACAGAATAAATACAGGAAACAAATCGAAAAAATACGATCGAAAATCTGAATACGCAACTAAGTACGTATTCCGGGAACGGGGTATTACACAACCATTTCCACAACAATACCCTGCTCAGTCTCATCCACCGAATTACCACCAGAACCCACCAAATGTCCACTCATACCAAAGTCCACCAAGATTCCAGTCATATCAAAATCCAACACCTTACCCAACAAACTTTCAGCCCCCGTATTAGCATCATCCACCACAAAATCTTTCAGACAAGAGAATTTCTGATTTGGAGAAAATGATAGAGACCTTATCTAAGACCCAAGCTTCAATGATGAACAATCAGCAGCAGGAAATGAACAAATTGCAAATCCAGATAGAGCAGTTGGCTAACTCTCTGAATGAACGACAAAAAGGAATGCTACCTAGCCAACCAGTGCCCAATCCAAAAACTCACTTCCCCCTGCACGAAGTTGAAGACTTGGGTCCCAGTCAATGCAACACTGTCCATATCCTTAGATCTGGAAAGCATGTAGATAACAAGGTTTCAAATCAATCCACCAAATCTGTGTTAAAGCCAACACCTTCTGTTCCAATCCAACCCATTCAAGACAATCCTTCTTCAAGCACACAACCATCCACTTCCCAGTCCAAAGGAAAAGAAAAGATTGATGAGCAAACATACACGCCTGTTGTACCATTCCCAAATAGGCTCACAAATCAAAAGATGAATGCTCACATGGAGAAGATAAGAGAGATGTTCAACCAAGTCCAAATCAATGTCCCTCTCCTTGATGCCATACAACAAGTTCCATCATACGCCAAATTTTTAAAAGAAATGTGCACAAAGAAGAGAAAAGAAAATGTCCCTAAAAAAGTCTTCCTAGCTTCAAATATTAGTGAGCTGCTCACTGGTCCTATCCCTGTGAAATACAAGGACCCAGGGAGCCCAACCATTTCTTGCATCATAGGACAGACTACCATCAATAGGGCTTTGCTTGACTTGGGCGCTAGCATCAATCTTCTCCCCTTTTCTGTGTATCAGCAATTAGGGTTAGGCAACCTTCGTCCGACCCCAATGACGATACAATTGGCTGACCGCCCTGTAAAGATTCCTAAGGGGGAGATTATAGATGTTTTAATACGGGTCGGGGAATTCATTTACCCCGTAGACTTCATTGTTCTTGAGACGCAACCCGTACAAAATCACAGAGCACAGACACCTGTCATTCTCGGACGTCCTTTCTTAGCCACCGCAAATGCGATCATCAACTGTAGAAATGGCTCGATGCGTCTAACCTTCGGAGATATGACAAAAGAGGTGAATATTTTCCATCTGGGAAAACAACCTAGGGATTTGGACAATGATTCTTTCGAAGTAAACTTGATAGAAGGTTTAACAAGTGAACATGATGAGGAGGTTGAGTATGAGTCTGAAGAGGAATTTGAGTTGGAGTCTGATGACTTCAACCTTGATCAGATTATTGAATCAACTGTTGAATGGGCCACTAATTCCACCCCTATTCTTCCTTTGCACCAAGAACAACCAGTGATAGATCCTGTCCCTTCTTCTGAACTTAAGGTCCTTCCCGACCATCTCAAGTACAAGTACTTGGATAAGAAGGAAGCCTTTCTTGTAATCATTGCATCCAATCTCACTGAACAACAAGAAGAGGATCTTCTTTCTGTGTTAAGAGAAAATCGGGAAGCCATTGGTTGGACCATGGCTGACATCAAGGGGATTAGTCCTTCCATAGTTCAACACCGGATTCATTTAACGGAAGATGCCAAGCCAAAATGAGACCCACAGCGTAGACTAAACCCAATCATGCAGGAAGCCGTTAGAGCTGAGATCTTGAAACTGTTAGACAATGGGATTATCTATCCCATATCTGATAGTCAGTGGGTAAGTCCAGTTCACGCTGTGCCAAAGAAAGTGGGATTTACTGTGGTAGAAAATGAGAAGAAAGAATTGGTACAAACACGTCTTCCAACGAAGATTCAAGTTTGTATCGATTACCGAAAGTTGAACACTGCCACACGTAAAGACCACTTTCCTCTTCCGTTCATTGACCAAATGCTCGAGAGATTAGTGGGACATGAGTACTACTGTTTCCTGGATGGATATTCAGGATATAATCAAATCCCGATCGCTCTCGAGGACCAAGACAAAACAACCTTCACCTGTCCTTTTGGAACATTTGTGTACCGAAGGATGCCCTTCGGTCTATGCAATGCTCCCGCAACGTTTCAACATTGCATGCTGAGCCTTTTTTCAGACATGGTGGAGAAATTTCTGGAGATCTTCATGGATGATTTTTCGATCTACGGTGATTCCTTTGAACAATGCTTGTACCATTTGAAGCTGGTTTTACAACGCTGTATGGAGAAAAACTTGACACTTAACTGGGAAAAGTGTCACTTTATGGTCAAGCAAGGAATCGTTCTTGGGCACAAAGTTTCACATATAGGAATTGAGGTGGACAAATCTAAAGTGGAAGTCATAACAAAGCTCCCTGAACCCACATGCTTAAAGACATTCGATCATTTTTAGGGCACGCCGGCTTCTATAGACGATTCATTCAAGGGTTTAGCAAAACTGCTAGACCTTTGACAAATCTCTTAGGAAAGGATGTACCCTTTAAATTCTATAAAGAATGTTTACAAGCCTGGAAAGAGCTTAAGTGTAGACTTGTCTCAGCACCTATCATTTCTGCACCTGATTGGACCAAGCCTTTTGAGATTATGTGTGATGCCTCGGACTTTGCTATCGGCGCTGTTTTAGGGCAGCGTATTGATACTAGGCAACACATAATCTATTATGCTAGCAGAACGCTGAATGAAGCCCAACTCAATTATACAACTACTGAAAAGGAATTTTTAGCTGTTGTCTTTGCGTTGGAAAAATTTCGCCTATATCTGTTAGGGTCCAGGACGATTATTTTCACCGATCACTCCGCCCTAAAGTATTTAATGCAAAAGAAGGCTGCTAAGGCAAGACTTATTTGATGGATACTTCTTTTGCAAGAGTTTGATCTGGAGATTAAGGATAAAAAGGGCGTTGAGAATATGGTAGCTGACCACTTGTCTAGAATCCCAAATGCACCAAATGAGAGAATACCAATTAATGACGATTTTCCTGACGAACACATTTTTGTGATGAGTGGAGAGCCTTGGTATGCTGACATAGCAAATTACCTTGCTACCAGGCAAATACCTTCTCATTGGTCAGGCCAGGACAAACACCGTTTCATGAGTCAAATGCGGTTCTTCTTTTGGGATGAACCGTATTTATTCAAATATTGTCCTGACCAGATCATACGAAGGTGTCTTCCTGAGGAGGAACATCAGAGTGTCTTGACATTTTGTCACAAACTAGCTTGCAGTGGACATTTTGGTCCACGGAAAACTGCTGAGAAAGTACTTCAGAGTGGATTTTACTGGCATACTCTCTTTAAGGATGCATATACTTTCTGCAAGCTATGTGACAGGTGTCAAATGACGGTCGAATCACACGGAAAGACATGATGCCCCTTACACCCATCTTAGAGGTCGAAATTTTTGATCTATGGGGCATCGACTTTATGGGACCCTTTCCTCTGTCCTATGGCAACCAATACATTTTGGTAGCCTTAGATTATGTTTCAAAGTGGGCTGAAGCAATTCAACCAAGGACAAATGACAACCAAGTTGTCATCAAGTTTTTACGAGACCACATCATCTCTCGCTTCGGAGCCCCCCGTGCGATAATAAGTGACAATGGGAGTCATTTCTGCAATCGGGCTTTTGAAGCCTTGATGCGCAAATACTCTATTTCTCACAAATTATCCACGGCATACCATCCTCAGACTAACGGGCAAGTAGAAGTCACAAATAGACAAATAAAACTCATCTTGGAGAAAACCGTTAGACAGAACCGTAAAGATTGGTCCATCAAACTCACTGATGCCTTATGGGCTTACAGGACCGCTTACAAGACTGTCCTCGGTATGTCTCCATATCGGGTTGTATTTGGAAAACCTTGTCACTTGCCTGTGGAGTTAGAACACCGAGCTATGTGGGCTTTAAAGCAGCTGAATTTGGATTTAGATAAGGCCGGTGCCTTGAGGAAGTTGCAAATATCCGAGCTAGAAGAGTTAAGAAATGAGGCATATGACAATGCTCGGATAGCAAAACACAGAACCAAGCTCTTTCATGATAGATCCATTCACCGAAAAACTTTTGTCTCAGGACAAAAGGTTCTGTTGTACAACTCAAGACTCCACCTCTTTCCTGGTAAATTGAAAACCAGGTGGTCAGGACCGTACATTGTGCATAATGTCTTCTCACACGGTGCTATTGAGATTCTTGATCCTAAAAATGGCAACAAATTCACTGTAAATGGTCAACGCTTAAAGCCATTTTTCACCAATGAACCTGTGTCACAAGAAACTTATGAACTGGGTCTGTATGACCCAGTATATAGGTGACCATTTCATCTGTTCAGTCTCCCGAATTTCCCTGCACATCATTTTGGGACCACTTTTGTAAATAAAAAAAAGAAAAAAGAAATATATATATATAAGCGAAATAATGTGGACTTTTGTGTTAATCAAGAGTCCCACTCCTTCACAATCTTCATATTTCAAAACTCCCCTAGGTTTGTAAATATCCCTTTCTACCTAGGGGTAAATTGGAATTCCAACTTTTCCCCTCTCTATATATATCTCTTTAACCCTACCCCTTTACCCTCACACGCAAATCAACTCTCAAATCTAAACTCACGCTCTCAAGCGCCGCCCTCGGTTCCTTTTCCCTTCCTCAGAAACCCTCTGTTTGCCGCGTTCCCGCGACTTGAGCCGCGCATCCGCGGCTGTACTGCAACAGCTGGAGCGCCGCCGAATTTTCCACCGATCGATTTTCTCCTCTGGTTCCAGATTCAGTGCCACTTCTCCCAGAATCTGTCACCTGTGCCCTCTGCAAACTCGAACTTCACCCCACGTAGTCCGGGGGTGGTTTGCATCTTGATCTCTCTATTTTACCGCTTTATTCTTGATTAATAGCATGGCACCGAATATTTTTGCTGAGAAAGATTTTGGGAAATTATTGTGTGATCCTCATGGGTATGGGCATGTGTTTATAGATCGCATTAGGGCTTGGAATTGGTATAATTTAGTGTACGACAATGCTGAGAACGATACCTTCTATTGTCCCAATTTGGTGACAATGTTCTACACTAATCTTGACCATGCATCTGTTGATTCACAAGCCCATCACTTTACCGTGCACATGCCCCTCGGCGATTTGTTCATCACTCTTCCTCTCCTTGAGGAACACACACACGTCCCCATTCACCCACAGGATAGCGACTCCCTCCCATTGATTGAGTACATGACACTTATGGGGGTTCGCTGCACAGAGCAGGATCGTGGGCTAAAAGCCAGCACCACGTTTAGGAATGTGCACTGCGTTGGACGCTGGGTCCAACGCAACATCTTAGGGCTGGACCACACTACATCTTTTAACAGACCGGTGTTGTAAATAATTCACGATTTAATGACTCAGCAACACACGGTCTGTTTAAATAAGACCATATTCCACGCTCTCCTTGCCAACTCTTCACGCACTCGGGGTGCCAAACACTCCCACCCAGTTCTGATTACGCGTCTGTGTAGGACTCTCCTACCGGACGCCGTCTTCGACTCCTTTGACCGAGTGTTCGTGACACCGGAGAGACCCACCAGTTCCTATAATAGTTACCTACACGCGGTCTGGACCCCTAGTGTCCAGCCCGAGGATGTACCTGTGGTGTCATCTTCGGAGGAGAGTTTAGATGAGGGAGACGATCCAGCATTTTGGCAGCAGGACCCCCCAACGGATTCCCGTGCCTTCATGTCCACCATCTGGCGGGGCATGAAGAAGATCTTTCGGGGGCAGGTTCGTCTAAGGAAGAAGGTAGAGGAGCAATCCTCTAGGTTGGATACTATCGAGGGTGCACTGAGACGTTCGCAGTCCGCTGGACCAAGCACCACTGCTGGTCCAAAACGACGCCGGGAGTGATCATTATCCTTTACCTATTTTCATGCATATTCTTATCTTGCATACATTGAGGGCAATGCATGAGATAGGTATGGGGGGTAGATTCTAACCTAGGATTTTTATTTTATTTTTAGGCTTTTTTATTTTTATTTCTAGGATTTTTATTTTCTTTTTAGGTTTTTATTTTTTAGATTTTACCTTTCTTGTAGATTTTTTTTTATTATTCTTTTAGATTTTACTTTTTCTTTTAAAAATAAAAAAAATATATATACAAAAAAAGTAAATAAATAAATAAATAAATACAGAAATTATAAAAAAAGGAAATTCTTGATCCATGTTTAAAGAATCAAGCTTGAATTTAGGTATTAAGGAAAGCTCTTAACTAAGATTTCTAATTATAAGTCGAAAAGAGGAGTTTTGTTAAATTTTTAGGTTAAGTAATAAAGGATAGGAAAGATTACTAGATTTTAATTCTTTCTTTAGGATATATACATTAAACATATTGAAGGATTAATCAAAGACTTTGTGACTTTATTTACATATATAAAAAAAATAGAAAAAAAATGTGTATATAAATAAATAATAAATACTTAGCCACTAATTAAGCTGGTTAGTCGTGCCTCAAGAAACATTGCCAATCACGCCTAAAGGTGGTTAAGTCCTTAAATTCCTTCGTGGCCTAGTTTACTCGAGTCCTCGAACCCTAGGGATGTCTTCTCATCTGGTGCCCTAAGACCGTCTGGTTTGGGAGTCATCGGTAAGAGGCTCATTACAAGGGTAAATTAAAAAGCCTAAGGATGCTAAGAAAATGTAAATAAATAAATATCGTATATATATAAATAAAAAAATGTAAATAAATGACCTTAGTCTAAGAAAGATCCTTCATATTTATAGATATATATATCCTAGGATTGATGCAAAATCCGGTTTTTGATCTTTTCCCTAAACTTAACCTAAATTGAAAACAAAACTCTAAATAGACGCTTATAAGAGGGATGACGAGTTTAGGGTAACCTGAAACCTATAACTCAAGTAAGAATCTTTAAAACATGGATCAAAATTTTCACTAACACTTTTATTTTTTCTTTATAGATTTTGTGGGTGCAATCCGCTGAAAACCCTCAGGAGACAACACTCCTCCTCTAGGGTAACCTAGGGGTTTAACGGCTTGTTGCACGTGCTCAGTGCAATCGTGTCACCTACGAAAGTGGTGTAATAATCTAGTTAGGATTTTCTTTTTCTTTCTTTTTGCTCGGGGACGAGCAAAAGCTAGGTATGGGGGTGTGATAGTTATTCATTTTTGCATATTTTGCCACATCCATACCATGCATATTGTACATAAAAATGAGTTTTTTACCCTTTTTCTCTCTATTTTTGCAGGTCCATATTTTAATAGAGAAGAGGCCCAAAAATCCATGCAATTATCAAGGAATTAAAGGATTAATCAAGGCCCTAAGGAGAAGCCCAAGAGAGAGCCCAGATTCTAGAGATATCCAAGCACCTAGTCAGCCTTCTAGAAGCGCCAGCTAGGCCTGCAGGATGTAACAGAACGCCAACAGAATCGCAGGCATAACGGCCTAGATTCTGCCGCGGAAACGTGGCTATGGCCACGTATCCGCGGCAGTAATCTGGCCGTTGAGGCTCAGATTTGATCCAACGGCTGATATTTGGGAGCCCCTTCTTCTGAGGCCTATAAATAGAGCATCAGGGCCAGAGGAGAGAAGAGGGGAGAGAACTTGTATTTTGAGAGAGAGTGTAGGAATTCTCTCTAGGTTTTTAGTTCTTGTGTAATTCTCCTTCTTCCTCCTAGAGATTCTGTAAAAGAGAGAAAAGAAAGAGTTGAGAGCTTGTAAGAAAGGAGGTGACATCTTTTCAAAGTAAGGATTAATCAACTTTCTTCTCTTCTTTACATTCTCTAGTGCTTGCTTTACTTTCTTGTTTTATTTCCATTGCACTTCTATTTACCATGCTTTGTTATTTATTTTCTCTTGTAATGGATAGCTAACTCCCTCTAACATGACTAGCTAACACAACTAACCTTACTAACTTCTAACTCTTTAGGTGATTGCTAATTTCTAACTCTTGCAATGTTAAGTCTCTTTTAATCTCCAATGAAGAAGAGTTGCTTTCATATTTGGGAAATGCTTGTTCATACTCCATATGATTCATGTGAGCCTCATTTAGAGCCTTGTCTTTAGAACAAGTGCCTTGATGGAACATGGAGATGGAACACCTAAACTTGCTATTGGATTGTGGAACAATTTCTTTACTTCAACGCTATCTTGTATATGCCTTGAGTGACTAATGAAACTTGTGTCTTCTTCCTTAGCATCACTTTGAGTGGCACTCCTTGAATCCAACACTAAAATTCTATCTCGGGAGTCGATGAATCAATGAGGCTACAAGCGAGAACCGATAAGAACACTCATCTTCCAAAGTGGGAACATACTAGACCTAACAAGCAAGTCATATCTTTTGCCGATGAATCAACATGAGGCAATCATGCATCACCTATGAGCTTAGTAAGTTAGCAAGTTAGTAAAGTTAGCTAGTCATGGCTTTTCCCATCTAAAGTTTTCCTAAAGTTTCCTTCACTAGTTTTCTCTCTAAGCAAGACAACTTTCCAAAGTTCTTTTCATTTTCTTTACATCGGTATTTCTTTCCATACAACCAAATCACAAAAATTTCTTCTTTTTCTTTTTCATGTTGTTTTTCTTTTTGAACATAGAAGAATCTTCGTTTTCCCTCTCTCTTTGACTCGTGACCGCAAAGCTTCTATCGTGAGCTCTCCCTGAGGATCGACCCGTATAGCTTATGCTACTACGGTGATTCGGAAGGAGCATATTAAACGTTTTGATACATTCTCGGAGTTTTGAGCGCGACAATCGAACAAAGAAGGTTGACTCTAAACCCTCTATTTCTGACTTGAGTAAACTCTTCTCCTTTTCCGAACATACATAAGATGCATAATCATGTCAACAAATTTTAGATGGTGTTTATTTTCAAATTTTTTATCTCTAAGTCAAAAATTATAGATTCATTCAAATTGATCTTTACTATCAAAATTTCAAACTTTGTTGCATTCTTAATTCTTTAAAAGTGAGTTATATTTATTGCAATTTTTTTATAAAGGGAAAATTTATGTTAATAACTAAGCTATGTTAGAGAGACCCTCCCCCGCACCTATCTCATGCATTGTCCCCAATGTATGAAAGAAATGCATAGATGAATGAAATAAAATGTAAAAGAGGTGATGTTACCGACACACTCGATCAAATAGACCCATAACCGTTTCATTTACTAAGACCAATTCTAAGAAAGGTTTAAGGCGTTAACCATTTACCTTAAAGTCATTCCCATTCTTGGTGTCACTAATCTCTACAGCACCATGTGAAAACACGGTCTTTACAACGAATGACCCAATCCATCTTGACTTTAGCTTTCTTCGAAAATGATGAAGCCTAGTATTATAGAGTAAGATTTTTTGTTCAGGGACAAAAGCTTTCCTTATGATATGCTTATCATGAAAAACCTTAACTCTATCTTTTGGGATTTCACATTCTCATAGGCCCTATTTCTCAACTCCTTTAATTCAGAAATTTATAATTTTCAAAGGTCACCAACCTTGTCCAAATCGAAATTTAGCTGCTTGATTGCCAATAAGGTCCAGTGCTCTAACTCAACGGGTAGGTGACAAGCCTTCCCAAAGACTAACCTATATGGAGAAATTCCTTGAATCGTCTTGAAAGCGGTCCTGTAAGCCCATAAGGCATCTACAAGCTTGGTGGACTAATCTTTCCAATTTTGGCTCATATTCTTCTCCAGAATAAGTTTAATTTGTCTATTGGAGACTTTTACCTACTCACTAGTTTGAGGGTGATATGATGTGGACAAATTGTGCATTATGAAATATTTTCACATAAGAGCTTCAAAAGTTCTATTGCAAAAATGACTGCCATTGTGGCTAATAATGGCTCGAAGGCATTCCAAAGTGTGAAAAAATGTTCTTTTTCAAGAACTTGACAATAATCTTGTTGTCATTTGTCTTGCTAGGAATGGATTCTATCCATTTTGACACATAATCCACAACAATCAATAGATATTGGCTTCCAAATGAGTTAGGAAAAGGACCTATAAGCCCCAAACATTAAAGAGTTCTATTTTTAGAATTGGGTTGAGGAGCATCATATTTTATTTCAAGATCCTTCCTACCATTTGGTATCTAGGGCACGTCGTGCAGAATTCATAGGCATTTTTGAAAAAAGTGGGTCTGAACCCACTTTGTAGCAACTTTTAGCAGTCTTGCGGGGACCAAATTGTCCACTGTATGCAAGTTTGTGATAAAAGGACAATACACTCTTAATTTTCTCATCGGATATGCATCTCCTAATGATTTGGTCAGAACAATACTTGAAACGATACTGTTCCTCCCAAAAGAAATACCGGACTTGAGATAAGAAATAGTATACATCCTTTTTCGACCAATGAGACAGAGTTTGGTTTGTGACTAAGTAGTTCACTATGTCAGCAAAAGCAAGGTTCCCTAAATGTAGCTAAGAGTTATTCATCGGGAAAGTTATCATGGGCAATTCGTTGCATGGAGAGTTTGAGATACGCTAGAAATGGTCAACAACAATATTTTCTATACCTTATCTTGAATCTCGAGATCGAATTCTTGAAGAAGGAGGATCCAATGAATTAGTCGGACCTTGGCATCCTTCTTCATCATAAGACATCTCAGCGCAGAATGATTGGTGAAAATTATGGTTTTGGATCCAAATAGATAGCGACAAAATTTCTCTAATGCAAATATCACCGCCAAGAATTCCTTCTCGGTTTTAGTGTACTTCAATTATGGATCATTGAGAGTCCTACTTGAGTAATAAATCATGTACTGCATGTTATCAATGCAATGTCCTAAGACAACGCCTATGACAAAATCCAAAATGTCGCATATGATTTCAAAAGCCTTTGACTAATCCGATGCAAAAATGATTGGTGCAGAAACAAGCTCTTTCTTAAGTTTCTTCCAAGCATTAAGACATCCACTATCAAAAGTGAAGGGCACATCCTTAACTAAGAGGTTAGTTAAGGGTTTATAAATTTTGTTAAAGTCCTTAATAAACCTACGATAAAAACTGGCATGTCCTAAGAAGGAACAAATATCTTTGATACATTTCGGCATAGGGAGCTTAAGTATGATCTCAATTTTGGCTTTATTTACTTCAATTCTGTTCTTTGAAATTTCATGACCTAAGATAATTCCATATTTTACCATGAAGTGACATTTCTCCCAATTCAGTGTCAGATTTTCTCGGCACAAAACGTTGGAGGACAAGTTTGAGATGGTGAAGACATTGATCGAATGAGTCTCCATAAATAGAGAAATCATCCATGAATATTTCTAAGAATCATTCTACCATGTCATAGAAAAGACTCAACATGCAACATTGAAACATTGATGGGGCATTGCCAAGCCGAAAGGCATTTGACGATAAGCAAATGTCCCAAATGGACATGTGAACGTGGTCTTCTCCTGGTCCTCTGAAGCTATGAGAATCTGATTTTACCCCAAGTAACTGTCCAAGAAATAATAATACTCATGGCCAGCTAAATGTTCAAGCATTTGATCGATGAAGGGAAGCAAAAAGTGGTCCTTACGAGTTACAACATTTAACTTCCTATAGTCAATGCAAACTCGAATATTCGTGGAATCTGAGTTTGAATCAGCTCTTTATTCTCGTTTCCACCATGGTGAAACCGGATTTTTTTCGAAACCGCATGGACATACTGACTCATTAGCTATAAAAAATGGGATAGATGGTCCTATTGTCTAGAAGTTCCTGAATTTTAGCAGGAACAACCTATTGTATTATAGGGTTTGACCTACGCTGTGGGTCTCTCTTAGATGTTGCTTCTTCATTGAGATGAATGTGATATTGAACTATGGTTGGACTCAACCCCTTGATGTCGGTCATTATCTAACCAATGGCTTCTTTATATTTCCTAAGAACTGACATAAGGCTTTCTTCATGCCTGATAGTCAAATGTGATACTATGATAACTGGTAAAATCTATTGTTCACCTAAGTACATGTACTCAAGATGTTTAGGCAAAGCTTGCAATTCTATAGAAGAGGAAGGCTCAATGGAAGGAGGAGTCACGTTTATTGGCTCCAAATTTGATTAAATAGGGCTCGATGCCTAACTCACAATAGACTCGACAATCTGGTCAAGATCAAAATCCATGGACTCTAATTTAAAGTCACTTTCAGTTTCTAGCTCTAATTCTTCTCTATGTTCACTTGTCATATTCTCAATGAGGTTGACATCAAAAGTTTGATCCTCTACATCTCGGGGTTGCTCTTCTGGGTTGAAAACATTGGCTTCTCTAGTTATATCTCCAAAAGTTAACCTCATGAATCCGTTCTTACAGTTGATAATTGCATTCGCAGTAGCAAGGAATAAACGTCCTAAGATAATGGGAGTTTGAGACCTAGGATTGCACACATGTTGTGTCTCAAGAACTATGAGGCCAACGGGGTAGATAAACACCATGACTCGGATAAGGACATTATTAATTTTCCCCTTGGAAACTTTCTCTGACCAGTTAGCCAATTGGATGGTGACTCAGGTTGGACTAAGCTCACCGAACTTGAGTTATTGATAAACTGAGAAGGGGAGCAAGTTGTTGCTTGCTCCCAAATCAAGGATTTGCCCAACTAATTTTAGCTTGCCCTATATGCATGCAATGGTAGGATAACCCAGATCCTTATACTTGACAGGGATCAAACCCGACAGTAGCTCACTAATGTTAGTGGCTAAAAAGACCTTCTTGGGTACATTAGACTTTCTCTTTAGGCGCACATATCCTTAAAAAGTTTTGCATATGATGGGACTTGTTGGATAGTATCAAGAAGTGGCACATTAATCTTAACTTGATTAAAGATCTTAATTATCTTGTCCATGTGTGCATTTTTTGTTGTTCTTAAGCCTATTTGGAGATAATACTATATGTTTGTGCACCTGATCGGCTGACCTATCTTTATCTAACTCATCAGATTTGGATGGAGTGGAGCTAGCAGAGGTGGATGCTTGTGGTTGGTTATGCTGAATTGGATTGGGTGGCATTGACACTTGATTATCAACTTTCTTACCCGACCTCAATGTATGAACAACATTACATTGATTCATTTGATCATCTTGAGCCAAATGAGCTTGACTAAAGTTTTTAGGGTTTGTAAACAGCTGACTAGGCAAACTCCTTTTGGGTTTTTCACTTAGTGAGCTAGCTAATTGACTCATCTGAACATCTAACCTAGATGTGGCTTGAGAGTGGTTGTTCAACTGCTGTTCTTGGTTCTGCATGAAAGAAGTTTGTGACTTGATCAATTTGTCTATATTCCTCTCTATATCAGTTATTTTCATATCAGCAGGGGGACCTTGGAAAGAAGATTGTGGAGTTGGTTGAAAAAGTTTTGTTGATAACTGAAAAAATTAGATTGATGATTGGAAGAATTGTGATGATAATTTTGAAAAATTAGATTGATGATTGGAAGAATTGTGATTATAGTTGGGATGCTAGAAGTAATTTGAATGATTTGACCTTGAGTGGTCATTGTTGTTTGACTCCATGAGAAATTCGAGTGACTTCTCCCGTCAGGATTATACAATTGAGCATAGGGATTATTATGGGGCCTTGAAAAGGACGCATTTATTAGCTCGGGCAACATTTGCTGAGCATGAAAACCAAACATTTCTCAAACACATGATTTATGACTTGAAGAGTAAGTACATCCCAGATTTTGGATTGGGCTAGGGCTGACTTGGTTCATTAGAACCAGTTCTTTTGTTTCAAGAAGTTCCAGTCTTCTTGATAGGTTGGCAATTCTAGCTTCTGTAGCTATAGATAATTCTATGGAATGGATATCTCCTTTTGAAGAGATAGGATTAGTATTCCTAGACTTTTCAGAAGTTGGTCCCAGTGGATGATTTTCTCTGCTAGGTCCTCAAATAAACCCACCCTTGGTTTTCATCCTTTTGCAAGAATCCCTCTTGGCAGATAGTTTCTAAGAGAGTCTTAATTTGGTAGTCTAAATCATCATTAAAAATTTTATACTGTCACCACTTCTCTATGCCATGATGAGTATATTGGGCAAGGAGATCTTTAAAATATTCAAAGTACCTGCAAAATGATTCACTAAGTTCTTACTTGAACTGCATGATATTCTTTCTAATGAGAGCGGTCTTGTTAATAGGATAAATTTCTTCAAGAATGCCTTGATGAAATCATCCCAAAAAGTAATAGAATCAACTGCTAAACTGTATAGCCATTTCTTGGCTAGGTCCTTAAGTGTGAAAGGGAAGAAACGCAACCTAACCGCATTGCCTTCTAACTGGTGTATACTCATCATGAGGCATACTTTCTCAAATTCTCTTATGAAGAAGTACACATCTTTGGGCTTTAGTCCATGAAACTTTGGGAGAGTGTATGAATTATGGTTTCAGTTCAAAACTGTTGACATTGGCTTTCGGAAGTCCGATGCAAGATAGAAAGGAGGTCCTCATGGGATAGAACCTCTCCTACAACGATGTAGGTTAAGCCATAACCGGATCTGATTTTGGATGGTGAACTGCTTCTAATCAACCTAGATGTGTTTGGGTCTCTCGACCACACTGGCATACACAATTACTACCACAAACAAATTCACCAATCAGTCAAAAAGAAAAAGAAGAATTCAACCACACCTATTCTAAGGTAGACTTAGACTTGGATAACTCCTAACTGGTTAGATTTTCCATAAGAGGTATAATATAGAATCTGACATAAGTTAATCAGCCATATCTGGGTAAGACTGGTAAGAGGTATCCGCGCAAAAAATGACGGACTTAATTAAGCCAAACCACCAGCCTTCGAGGTTTCGCCTCTCAATCTCCGACCTTTGACACCAATTTGGTAAGAGTCAAATTCTAACAACTTTCTCCTTAGGTCACCCTCGTAGGGCTAATGTCTATCAGATTTTAAATTAGGCTTAGGTTGTGCATGCTTGGAGATGGTTTGTGGACTAAGAAAGGGTAATAACTCCCCCACCTTATTTTTTGTTGGATTTTGCCCTTAAGATTTGTTAGTGCAAGTTTGCAAGAAAATAGCAAAAGTAACACTTAACAAGTAAGTAAATTACCCAAGATGTTTCCTAAGCTAGATGTTTTGCAAACATACCTTATCTCTAGCTTTCTTCAACAGTAATTAAAAAAAAACATAATTATACAAATGCCTAGGAATGCAAGTCTAAACGTATTTTTTAGGCAATTTCAATCAATCGATTACTGTTGGATTAAAACAGGGTGATGAAATAATCAATTATCAAAAAATAACAATTTAAGAAAGCTTATTTTGTAAAGCAATATGTCCTACAAAAAAGAGTTTTTAGTAATCCCACAAAATTACCGCGATTGCGTGGCGAAGTATGCGTTTTTCTAGCAACCTCTTGGAATCTTGTTCCCTACTTTCTAAAGCAGGGGCATAGGATAACGATTTTTCTTCTGCAATGCTAGAATTCTCAACCTGATTTCTTTAACCTTGAAACAGAACACTATACTTGTCAAAACACAAAGAATACCGTTCCTTTCCCGACAACGGCACCAAAAACTGATTGCAGATTTAAATACCGTGTAGATTAGAGCTAACAGGTTATGTCCACGAGGAGAGATGTGATGCAAGCATTTAGGTATTTTTGGAAAAAATAAGTTTTAATTTGGTGTTTTTAAAAAAAGAATATGGAATGTTGAAAAGGTGATTTAAAGAAAAATTAAAGATAGAGAATAGATTTTGGAAAAGATGATTTTTGAGAAAACTTGAGTGAAGGGTGTGTTTGTTTGTAATAAAAGAGAAAATTCGTGCTTACTAATCTTTACTCAACTCTAGATTGTTCTCTTGAAAGTCTTAGTGCCTCAATGTGATCATAGGCAAAAGTTTAATCTTGTATTTAAAGAGAGATCAAGTAAAACACATAAGATAGTTTATAAATTAAACTTTAGTTTTGAAATCATTCTTTGTGTTGAATGTTAAACCATCAAGGCAATTAGCAGCATGAAATAAAGACAAGTTCTTTTTTTTAAGATTAACTTCAAGTGTAAGTTCAAAAACCAATCCCTTCCTCATGTGCCCTCAAGAACACTTGCTAGAAGCAAGGCTTAAAATTAGGCATTGGGTTTTTTTCATAAAAATCGATCAAGATTAAAACTAAAGAGGAGAGATCAGTGAGCCCAGAAAGAGAAAAATTAGCTACTCATAGCATAGAAAGAACAAATAAAAGAATGAATAAAAAATATCAACATACCAGATAGATTGAGTAGAGTTGAATAAAAAAGGTGAATCTTTTTAATTATCACTTCAATGGTGAATTACACACTCTTTTCCCCTCTCTCACTTTTCTGGTCTAAAATATATAGAAAAAATTGCGATACTACTTCTCATAAACTATCTAACAATGATTTTAAACCCTATGAATAAAGCAAAAATTTAATCCTAATCTTCGTCCTATTGAACTCCAGAAAATGTAGTATTTATAGCTAAAAAGGGAGTATGGGAGAGCGCCTGAAGATAGAGGGAGCAAACTCTCCCTTATCTCTCTAACAAAGCTGCGGATCCACAGCTTGGATGTGGCATCTAGGGAGCGGGATCCGTGATCTGATGTCATCTTCTTTTGTCTAACTGATTTTTCAGTTTGGTCTCATGTTTCAATCTGATATTCGTTGATTCTTCATTTAACCAAATAGATCTTTTGAAATCTGATTTAACTGAACTAGATCTGGGACTATCTTCAGCTAACCAAATAGATCCAGTTAAATTTGATTTTAACTGATATTATTTGTATTAATCTTCTCCCTCTTAATTAAGACAAGCCTGCAAATTAAGACATGGTTATTAGGAGGATTTAGTACAAAACTGATGCAAGAGTTTTGTAATAAACGTGAAATAAATGTGTACAATCATTTACCCTCCTAAACTTTGATTACTTAGGGTTTCACACACCTAGAAATTTTTGAGAGAAGAGAATCACTCACAATTATTTTGTCAAAATAAGTATGCATTAATATTATTAACTAGGAAAGTGCCTTTAAAAGTCTTTACAAAAATTCATAGAGTTCCCAAAACCAATGTGGGACTAAAAGATTATTAAACAGAAGAGAGAAAAGTCAACATAAATAAATAAAAGACTACATCAAAACTCAATCTTAATTAACTAATCGAACTACATGGATGTGATGTCTCTCTTGTACTGGTATACACACTAGAGGCATGACTGAATATCCACATCATTGTCCCTGGGTGGGAGAGTCAGGTGTAAAAATGCTCTCAATCATGTCAAAACATCTAGATCAATCTGCTTCAAGTCACTTCAGCCAATCTACGTATCATCAGTCAGCATGTTTCCTTTTCAACAGATCAAGTATCTTCGAGTCCCACCATCTTTGGTGGTGGTAATCTCATCATCTATGTTTTAATCAATCTCCTCTGTTGTGTTGAATAAATATATGTGAGTAGAGGAAGTGAGGCGCTCTAAGAAATATGCTCGGGTTCAGGCTCATCAACTAGTGAGTTGTTTGGGTTAAAAGTCAGGATCCTTGTAATCCACTAGGTATTCGACATTGAATGTAGATCTGATGTCAAGATCCTTTAGAAGGTCTATAACATAACCATTATCATTTTTCTTTAGGATTTGAAATGGACCGGCACTACTAGCATGCAATTTTTTAGTGATTCTTGGAGGAAACCATTCCGATGAATCCAAGCCATTACAAAATCACCAACATTAAAAGTTCGCAATCTTTTTCTAATATCAGCCATAGTTTATAGTTGGCGTTACTTTGTGCAATCTTATCACTGATCTCCTTGTGTAGCTCATGCACATGGGATATAGATGGAGACTCAGATGCCCTATAATGATCAACTATGGAGATAAGGTTAATGGGCTGTCTGGGTTTATAACCATAAACGATCTCATGGGGATTTCTACCTGCTGTCCTATTAACAAATGTGTTGTAGGCAAATTCAGCAATGGACAACTTAAGATCCCAACTTCCTATATGTTCACTAATGAGGGTCCTGAATAGCTTACCGGACTCCTATCAATAACTTCCATTTGTCCATCAGTCTGGGGATGAAGATAGTAGACCACTTCAACTTGGTACTTAATATATACTATAGTTTTCAAAGTAACTAGTAAACTTGACATCTTGGTCTGATATTATGGTTTTAGGTAAACCATGCAACTTAACGACACCATCAAAAAATATCTTGGCTACTGTGGAGGTGTCGGAGGTTGAGAGCTGCATGGTAAATGAGCCATTTTAGAAAAACGGTCCATAACTGCTAGAACAGAATCATGTTTTCTTTGAGTCTTTGGGAGGCCCAACATGAAATTCATGCTAATGAGCTACCAAGGGCAATTTGGTACCAGCAATGGAGTGTACAGACCGATATTCTACTTTTGTTGCTTGGCAAGTTGACATGTGTGGCAACTTTCAACATGCTTGGCAACATCACACTTGAGAATAGGCCAATAAAACTAGTACTCCATGGCTTCAATGGTCTTCTTAATTTTCAAAGTGCCCAGCTAGACCACCAGCATGCAATTTCTAGACAAAAAATTCTCTAAGTGAGATTCTTGAGATGCATAGCTTCGGCTTAGAAACAAATACCCATTTTATGGGGTATATCCATCCACTTCTTGAGTCTCTCCGCATTTTAATATGGCATAGATGTCGTAAAAATCAGGACACGACTTGTATTCAATTCTCATTTTTCAAAGCCATTTACCACCATGGACATTTTGGTCAGGACAAACACAGTGACTGAGAGCGCCAGCGGCTTTATTTTCTACTCTCGCTTTGTGGCATAGGGTGAATTTATAAATCTTGAAGAAATTCAAACCATTGCCCATATTGTGTGTTAAGCTTCTTTCGGTAGTATATATATACTTCTGGACTTCATGATCGAAGTAAAGGATGAATTCTTGTGGCAACAGATATTGTTGCCAATGGCAAAGTGCTTGAATTAATGCATAAGACTTCTTGTCATAGGTGGAGTATTATTGTTTGGCATCATTCAGCTTCTCACAGAAGTAAGTAACTGGATGGCCTTCTTGAGCGAGGACTCTGCCTATGCCAAATCCTGACGTGTCACATGTCACTACAAAAACTTTGAAAAAAATTAGGACATGCATAATAGAGGCCCTAACTATTCTCTTTTTAAGCTCAATAAATGCTTTCGAGACAATGATCGACCAAGCAAATTCGCCTTTCTTTAAGCAATAGCTTATTAGGGACATGATGGTACTGAACTTTTGAATAAATTGATGATAGAAGGTCATGAGCCCGTGAAAACTTCTGATATCTGATTAAACATGCATATTGTATAATCTATTACTACATTCTCATATTTATTGTATAATAAACTCTGCTATTTAACTTGTCTTAATGTTTTATTTATGCAAGTGATAATTAATAGAGGGAGAGAAGATAATGCCAAATAAATACCTATTATATCAGATTTATATGAATATATTTGGTTAGCTTGAAGATCAACAGAGATATTGTCAAATATAAAGCTCAAACTGAAAACTAATGAAGATCAAGATGTATCCAAATGAAAGAATCCACGCGCCCTCAGATCTGGCTGAGGCAACAGGCAGATACCACGGATCCGCGGCTCTATTGAGGTTGTAGGGGGTGTGTTTGCTCTCTCTATATTTGTACTCTTTCCCCACTTCATTTCACTGATATATACAACACCAAAGGCAGAAGGCATAGATGCACACTGGCAGATAGTAAGGATTAGGATTTTGCTTTAGTTCAACTTAGGATTTGTTTTATTTTTGACTTATTTTTTTTGTTTATTTGTAAACTTAAATTATAGAGGAGATTAATAAGAGAAGGAGAGAAAGAATTGTATATAAAGTGACACTGATGTAATTTTCTTCATTTCTTTTATCATTTTTCAATTTAATCAAAGTTTACTTTCTGTTTTCTTTTTCCTTTTATTTTTACTTCATTTCTTTGGTATCGATTGTAATCCAAGTGAGTCAAATAGCATCGGAATTGCTTTGCTTTTGTGAGTGCCACCGATAACTTATGATGATGGATTTCTCTTTTTAAAGTCCGTATCATTTCATGCTTACTCATCGAAGTTTTAAGAGTAATATGGACGGGATGAATCCGATCTTATGGGTTATGCACTGAACGTTTCCGATTCAAGGTAAAATCTTCACCAATGATCCAAGTTACGTAATCGGCCAAAAGAGGTAAGCATACTTTTGTTTTCTTTTTTTCTTCTAATCTCTTAGTTTAAAAACATTTTAAAAACCAACACCTCTTTCTTTTTATTTCTTTTCATTCTTCCTTTTATAACATGACTTGGTGTTCTTTTATTTTTTTATTTCAAAACTAAGAAGAATTATTTAACTAGTTCTAGTAACTTAAAAAGAATACTAAAATACTTTCATCACAGTCCCCCTCTTTGTGGATCACGACTCGCATAACCACTTGTTATAGCGGTAGTATTAAGGAACCTTAGAACTTCTTAATCCTAATTCTAAACTTTATTTTTCTGTACAGGTTTTGCCTAGACCAAATTTTGGGGCCGCTGCCGGGGAGGGACGGTAATTCTTTTTAGTTTACTAACGATTAATTTTTCTTCTCTATTTTTGTATGCAGGGGCTGATTTCAGGAAACAGGTAGGTGCAAAGCACATATAGCTTACCTAAGCCTCTGCTCTAGAAAGCAGAGCTCAGGGGACCTCTTTATTGCCGACAAAAAAGGGAGAACTACTAATCTGTTTTATTGCAAATTGCTTGAATTGCAAAGTTCAGTCTTCTGCAGTATTTAGTTTTCCTATTTAACTTATTGTGCACACTTTTCTAACCTCAATAACAACTTGGTGATTATTAATTCTAAAAAAATGGTTTAGACTTTACATTCTAGGGCATTTGTCGAATTTTGTTAATTTTAATTATTGTTGAAGAGTGCTAGAACCAAGGAACATCTGCATCATATGTAGTATAGAAAATATTTTTGAGTGGTTTATATTGCTTGGAGTGTACCTTTTGCTATATACTTGCATACGCGCACTAAAATGACTACAAACTTAACTGATAAACAAGATAAGGTGGGAAAGTCATTACTCTTTCTTAGCCCAAAATCACCTCTTTACTCACTAATCAAATCCTAACTTAAAATTGAGTGAACGTAGCCCTAGGGACATCTCAGGCTCAATAAGAGATTGAACTCAGGAGAAGGTTATTAGAGTATGGCTCAGGTCAAATCAGGGTCTAAGATTAGGGATTAAGAGGTAAGTCCTCGAAAACTAGTGGTTTGGCATAATTAAGGACCGTTGCTCAACACAGATATCTCCCACTGTATTTTTTTCCTACCTGGCTAATTAACCTGTGGTTAGACTACTATAATATATCTCTCTTGGACAATCAACTAGTTAGGAGTTGTCTGGTCTAAGGTCTACCCTAACATAGTTTTGATTTTTCTTTCTTTTTGTTTATTTATTTATTTATTTTGATTTGTATTCTTTGTAGGACCTATAAACAAGGCAACACAAACACTAAAGGGGGGTGAATGGTGTTTGTAAACTTTTAAAAATAAATTACTTGTAGGAAAGTAAATGTACAGAAAAAATCTCAGAAAAATGCAAACGCAAACACAAGAGATTTTATCCTGGTTCGATCCTTGTGACTGTTGGCCCAAGAGGTTACACTCTCCAATTGTTTTGTGTTTTGATGATGACAAACTAAATAAGAGCTATTTGGTACTAATGAATTTGCTTAAGATAAGTTTCAGGACAAGTACCATGTTTGGAGGGCATTGCTTGCTATTGCAACAACTTCTAGGTTCATAAAGCTATGAAGGCATATTGCACATCAAGGAAGGATCATAGAAGAAGAAGGCTCTAGCAAGGATAGCATGGCTCAAAGACTTGAAGATTGCTCAAGAAGTCTTTAATTCTTTTGTTTTTAGATTTATAGTTTGTTAAAGAATAGTGGATAGGTTTGAAGCTCTATCACACACGTTTTTGCGCACATACTTAATCCAAAATAATTTCTTATAATTTATACAAAAATATTTTGCATACAAGATTTTGCCTACAGATATATATTTATGTTTTATGCTAATCCCTGTTCAAAAGTATTTTTATCAAAATCAAAATCCCTTTTATTTTTCTGTCCAAAACCTGGTTTTGTCCTGAGCCAGTCGACCGGACAGTCGACCGGACCTATGTCAGGTTTGGCCGGTCGACCGGCCCAGTCGACTGTAGTTCTGGGTGTACATGTATCAGTGTGCACGTTTTTGCGGTCGACCGCACGGTCGACCGACTCAGTCTGCTCTCGGATAGATTGGGTCGACCGGGCGGTCGACCGCTGGCCTGCAACGTCATAATTTTGAACGTGCGGTCGACCGGCCAGTCGACCGAACTATCCGTTGAACAGTAACGGGCAGTTTTTAATGAGCTGTTTTATTTTGTCTTCTTGTGTTTAAAATTTGATTTAAGGATATATTTCAAATCTAATATGACTTAATTAACCTTAAGTTTGTATTATCCCTTAACCCTAGCCCTCTCCTATAAATAGGGGTGTTTGGGGAGAGTTTGTTTACAACAATTTTTGCAAGAAAAATTCAAAAGTTTAAGGCATTCAAAAGAGCTTTGTTTCTTGATTTTTGTGCTGAAATTCTCTCTCATTTTCTGAAGTGGTTTTTGAAATACTCTCTGATTTAATTTTCTTTCTTCACTTGCAACAAGAGCTTCATTCCTACTCATTGTTCTCTAAGGACCTTTTGTAAGGGAAGAGACATTTGAAAGAGAGAGTTTGTGGTCTTTTGACTACTCAGAAATTGCTTGTAATTGAGATTGTGGAGTTGGGTACTCCGGTGTATTTGTGATTTCCTTGAGATAGTGGAAGTAGCTAGAATCCTTCTGGGGAAGGCGGGGAGTAGAGCTGGGTGCTCGAACCTCGATAACATATCCTTGTGTTTGCGATTGGTTTACATTCTTGCACTTATTACTTGCTTATCATCATCATTGCTATATTTACTTGCTTTCATTCATCTTGTGAATCTTGTGTGGTGTTTGTTACATCTTAATTTTTAATTTGTCCATTGATTAGCATTATCACCTATTCACCCCCCCTAGGTGATTTTTAATTGGTATCTGAGCTTGGACTCTAGGTTTTGGCTTAACATCCATAGAGAGATCCTTAAAATTTGCTAATCAACATTTTCATTCATACATTCATACACTAGTAAACATGGCCGATAACATTAAAACCCCTCCTAAATTTGATGGACTTAATTTTCCTATTTGGAAGGTTAGGATGACTATATTTTTGCAATCTTTGGGTAGCTTAGTGGCCAAGTCCTTGACCAAACCCTATGTAGCACCCGATGGTGATGAGAGCACTTAGACCGACTTCAACTTTAGAGAATATGAGGCTAACTCCAAGGCCCAAACTCCCTATTAACCGCCTTGAATGAGGATGACCTTACACGGGTAATTCATTGCCAATCCGCCTATGAGATTTGGCAACACTTATTGGTCACACACGAAGGGAC
Organism: Agave tequilana; assembly: GCA_038442645.1. Lineage (NCBI taxonomy): Eukaryota > Viridiplantae > Streptophyta > Magnoliopsida > Asparagales > Asparagaceae > Agave > Agave tequilana. The sequence goes on along the minus strand of JAVJIF010001425.1, from coordinate 330,756 downwards.
TTCACAAGTCAAGAGAGCTAAGATAGATCTCTTGAGGTCGCAATATGAGTCATTCAAAATGATTGATGATGAGTCTATTGATAGTATGATTACAAGATTTACTAAAATCACTAATGGTCTTTCTTCCTTAGGTGACGACATCTCCAACGATCAAAAGGTGCGGAAAGTGATTCGGGCTCTTCCGTCTTCATGAGAGATAAAGGCCACCACCTTAAAAGAATTGAATGATAAGGACGAGATGGACCTCATTAGTCTCATTGGGAACCTAAAGACCCATGAGATGGAGAAGAAGGCAAGAGAAGAGGCCACCACTTCAAAGAAGAAATCCATAACCTTCAAGACTTCATCCACCAATGATGACGATGAAGAAGACGAAGAAGATGATAAGGAGCTAACTCTACTTGTGCGGAATGTCAAGAGGTTGTACCGGAAGAACAAGCTCAACTTCCGGAGGAAATTTGAAGGCAAAGAGGAGAGAAGGATCATTTGCTACAATTGCCGCAAACCCGGACATATCATGGCGGATTGCCCAGAGTTTAAGAAGAAGATGACTTCCTCCTTCAAGCCAAAGAAGCCGGAGGAAAAGAAAGCATACAAGGCAACGTGGGATTCGGAGAGCGAGTCCGAAGAAGAGGTGGATACGGCGAACATGTGTTTCATGGCAAACACTCCTAAGGTAACCCCTCAATCTCATGATGATGAAGTTGATGAACTAAGTAAGGAAGTTCTTGTACATGCCTTTGTTGAACTTTCTGAAACTTATGACAATAAAAAGATTGAATGTTTTAAATTACAAAAAGAAGTTGCTTTTCTTAAAATCAACTTGCTATGGTTTCTAAAGAAAAAGATGATATTTCTTCTAATCTTATTTCTCTTCAAAATGAGTTTAATGCCTACAAGTTTTTTGTAAGGGAAATCTCCTATTGTTGATGAAAAAGAAATTTCTTCTTTTAAATCTAAAATAAATGATTTTGAAAAAGTTTTAAATGATTGTGCTTTTAACACAAAGAAACTTGAAAACATGTTTTCTAAAATGCACACCTCACATGTTAAGTCTACTCATGCTCACACTACACATGCTAAATCTTTTCATGCTCACAACTCTCATGCTCACAAATCACACACTCATTATGCTTTCAAATATGGTAGAGTATATAGATGCACATATTGTGGTAAGAATGGACATTTAGCTAAATTTTGCTATGACCAAGTTAATAGATCAAATAATCTTGTTTGGGTTAATGAAACTAACCCCCTAGGACCCAAGAAAATGTGGGTACCAAAATCAAGTCCTAAATTATTTGATGTAGGTACACACCAAGGCTCCAAGACGTAGGGAGCGGTGGTACCTTGATAGTGGTTGTTCAAGACATATGACGTGGGATATCAACAACTTTACAACCCTATCAAGGTACATGGAAGGTGGCTCCGTCACCTTCGGGGATGACTCCAAAGGAACTATCATCGGTATAGGTAACATTCAAATTGGTGCATCTCCTATTATAGAGAATGTTATTTTAGTAGATGGTTTAAAACATAATTTGCTTAGCATTAGTCAACTTTGTGACCGTGGACTTAAAGTTGTTTTTGATGATTCTTCTTGCAAGATTTTTGATGTTAAATCCGATGTTTGTATTCTTACCGGTTTTCGTGACAATAATGTTTATATCATTGACATGCTTAATTTTGTTTGTTCTACTAAATGCTTGAATGCTTTTGATGAAAATTCTTGGCTTTGGCATAGAAGATTAGGACATGCATCTTTTGACCATCTTGTTAGAATTAATTCTAAGGATTTAGTAAAGGGTATACCTTGCTTGAAGTTTGAGAAAGACCGCATTTGTGGTGCGTGCCAACTTGGGAAACAAACCAAGTCTTCCTTCAAACCAATTAAGGATATCATGACTACTAGGCCCTTAGAACTAATTCATATGGATCTTTTTGGACCAACACAAACTAAAAGTTTAAATGGTAGTAGATTTGCATTTGTTTTAGTTGATGATTTTTCCCGTTTCACTTGGGTTTTCTTCTTGCAAAGTAAAGATCAAACATTTTCATATTTCAAAATCTTTCGAAAAAGGGTTGAAAAAGAAAAAGGTTTTTCGATTTTGAGAATAAGGAGTGATAGAGGTGGTGAGTTTGTTAACCAACTCTTCATGACTTATTGTGATGAAAAGGGAATCAAGCATGAAATGTCTTGTCCTAGGACTCCACAACAAAATGGAGTAGTAGAAAGGAAAAATAGAACACTTCAAGAGATGGCTAGGACAATGATAAGTGAATATGACCTCCCTCAATATTTATGGGCCGAGGCTGTAAACACCGCTTGCTATATTTTAAATCGTATTTATGTGTGTAAGAATTCTTCCAAAACATCTTTTGAAATGTATCATTCTAGAAAACCAAATGTTGCATATTTTAAAGTTTTTGGATGCAAGTGTTTTGTTTTAAATACTAAGGAGAATTTGGGTAAGTTTGATGCTAAGGCTTATGAAGCTATCTTTGTTGGATATTCTTCTACTAGCAAAGCATATAGAGTTTTTAATAGATCTTCACTTACTATTGAAGAAACCATGCATGTTAAGTTTGAAGAATCTAATATGGTTGTTGAGAATGTTGTAGAGATTGAACCATTAGGTGAAGACATGGAGAGACTATCCTTGAAGGACTCACCCGCTCAAGAAGAAAAGTAAGAATCTATTGGTGATGTTCAAGAGGATAAAGAGGAAAGCTCTCAACCGCTTCCTAAAGCTTGGAAATACGCTACAAATCATCCTAAGGAGCTCATCTTGGTGATGCATCTAAAGAAGTCACAACACGCTCCAAACTCCATGACCATGTGGTAACTTTGCTTTCATTTCTCATTTTGAACCCAAAGGCATTCTCGAAGCCGAGACGGACCCATATTGGTTGCTTGCCATGCAAGAGGAACTCAATCAATTTGAGCGCAACCAAGTTTGGCACCTTGTTCCTAAGCCCCACGATAGACCAATAATTGATACTAAGTGGATCTTTAGAAACAAGATGGATGAGTCCGAAAATGTCATTAGGAATAAAGATAGGTTAGTGGCCCAAGGTTACACTCAAGTTGAAGGAATTGACTTTGAGGAGATCTTTGCACCCGTAGCACGGCTTGAAGCCATACGGATGACACTAGCTTTTGCATCTTTCAAAAATTTTAAACTTTTTCAAATGGATGTGAAAAGTGCATTTTTGAATGGTTTTATTAATGAAGAAGTTTATGTTTCTCAACCTCCCGGTTTTGTTGATCATATTCATCCCGATTTTATTTTCAAACTTGATAAAGCTTTATATGGATTGAAACAAGCTCCTAGAGCTTGGTATGAAAGGCTTTCTAGTTTTCTAATTTCAAATGATTTTGTTAAAGGCAAAGTAGACACAACTCTATTTACTAAGCAAGTTGATAATGATATATTAATTGTGCAAATTTATGTGGATGATATAATTTTTTGGTTCTACTAATGAGCTTTTGTGCAAGAATTTTGAAAAGGTCATGCAACTTGAATTTGAAATGTCTTCAATGGGTGAGCTCAATTTCTTCCTTGGACTCCAAATCAAGCAATTGCAAAACGGGACGTTCATAAGTCAAGCCAAGTACGCAAAGGAACTCGTAAAGAAGTTTGGACTTGAAGGCTCAAAGACTTGCAACACTCCCATGGCAACTACAACCAAGCTTGATAAAGATGACCAAGGTAAAAATGTTGATGTTAAATTATATAGAAGCATGATAGGAAGTCTTTTATATTTAACGGCAAGTAGGCCGGATATCATGTTTAGTGTGTGTCTTTGTGCTAGATTTCAATCGTGTCCTAAAGAGTCCCATCTTATTGCGGTAAAACGCATTATTCGTTATATTAAGGGCACTATTGGGATGGGTCTATGGTATCCGAAAACCGGAGATTTCTCAATGACGAGTTATTCGGATGCCGACTATGCGGGTTGTAGAGTAGATAGAAAGAGTACTAGTGGGACATGTCAATTTCTTGGTAATTGTCTTGTTTCATGGTCCTCTAGGAAATAAAATTCTGTAGTACTCTCAACCGCCGAGGCGGAGTATGTTGCCGCGGGGGCTTGTTGTGCACAAGTCCTTTGGATGAAACATACTCTCCTTGATTTTGATTTGCATTTTGATCATATAAAAATATTTTGTGATAATACTAGTACTATACACATGACTAAGAATGCAAATCAACATAGTAAGACCAAGCACATTGAGATTATATATCACTTTCTTAGAGATCATTTTGAGAAAGGAGATATAGATATTGATTATATTTCTACGGATTTACAACTAGCCGATATTTTCACTAAACCACTTGATTTTGCTAGATTCTCGTTTATTTGTGGAGAACTTAATGTTTGTGTTATTGAATAGACATGTTTTTCATAACCCTTTTTGATGTATGACAAAAAGGGGGAGAATAAGTTTACATGGACAAAAATAAATTTATATGGTCTTGGTTCCATATGAGTTTATATATGTTTTTTGTTGTCTTGTTTTGTTTTCCTGCGTTTTTGAGAATTCTTGTGTTTTGTTAGTATGTGATTTTCATTATTGTTTCAATTGATTTCAATTAGTATCAAGAGCATTTTTCTTTGTTTTGTTGTTTTCAATAAATTCTTGTGTTTTTCATATAGCATAATTTGAGGGGGAGTTTTCTCCTCCCCTATATTTTTGTTTATAGCCTATTTGTTTTGTCATCATCAAAAAGGGGAGATTGTTGGCCCAAGAGGTTACACTCTCCAATTGTTTTGTGTTTTGATGATGACAAACCAAATAAGAGCTATTTGGTACTAATGAATTTGCTTAAGATAAGTTTCAGGACAAGTACCATGTTTGGAGGGCATTGCTTGCTATTGCAACAACTTCTAGGTTCATAAAGCTATGAAGGCATATTACACATCAAGGAAGGATCATAGAAGAAGAAGGCTCTAGCAAGGATAGCATGGCTTAAAGACTTGAAGATTGCTCAAGAAGTCTTTAATTCTTTTGTTTTTAGATTTATAGTTTGTTAAAGAATAGTGGATAGGTTTGAAGCTCTATCACACACGTTTTTGCGCACATACTTAATCCAAATAATTTCTTATAATTTATACAAAAATATTTTGTATACAAGATTTTGCCTACAGATATATATTTATGTTTTATGCTAATCCCTGTTCAAAAGTATTTTTGTCAAAATCAAAATCCCTTTTATTTTTCTGTCCAAAACCTGGTTTTTGTCCTGAGCCAGTCGACCGGACAGTCGACCGGACCTATGTCAGGTTTGGCCGGTCGACCGGCCCAGTCGACTGTAATTCTGGGTGTACATGTATCAGTGTGCACGTTTTTGCGGTCGACCGCACGGTCGACCGACTGTAACTCAGTCTGCTCTCGGATAGATTGGGTCGACCGGGCGGTCGACCGCTGGCCTGCAACGGTCATAATTTTGAACGTGCGGTCGACCGGCCAGTCGACCGAACTATCCGTTGAACAGTAACGGGCAGTTTTTAATGAGCTGTTTTATTTTGTCTTCTTGTGTTTAAAATTTGATTTAGGGATATATTTCAAATCTAATATGACTTAATTAACCTTAAGTTTGTATTATCCCTTAACCCTAGCCCTCTCCTATAAATAGGGGTGTTTGGGGAGAGTTTGTTTACAACAATTTTTGCAAGAAAAATTCAAAAGTTTAAGGCATTCAAAGAGCTTTGTTTCTTGGTTTTTGTGCTGAAATTCTCTCTCATTTTCTGAAGTGGTTTTTGAAATACTCTCTGATTTAATTTTCTTTCTTCACTTGCAACAAGAGCTTCATTCCTACTCATTGTTCTCTAAGGACCTTTTGTAAGGGAAGAGACATTTGAAAGAGAGAGTTTGTGGTCTTTTGACTACTCAGAAATTGCTTGTAATTGAGATTGTGGAGTTGGGTACTCCGATGTATTTGTGATTTCCTTGAGATAGTGGAAGTAGCTAGAATCCTTCTGGGGAAGGCGGGGAGTAGAGCTGGGTGCTCGAACCTCGATAACATATCCTTGTGTTTGCGATTGGTTTACATTCTTGCACTTATTACTTGCTTATCATCATCATTGCTATATTTACTTGCTTTCATTCATCTTGTGAATCTTGTGTGGTGTTTGTTACATCTTAATTTTTAATTTGTCCATTGATTAGCATTATCACCTATTCACCCCCCTCTAGGTGATTTTCAGTGACCTACGTCCAATCCCCAAGTAATCCGCTTTAGATTTTCTTATCCTGATTTTGTTACACCCAAAATCAACTCTTTGTATACCACTTGACAAAACAACCTTTGCCAATCTGTACAACTCATCACTACACCAAGAAGACAACAACTCTTTGAATGATTATAATGAATCCTATAAGCCTTGAATCTTGTACGTGATTGTAAGCAAGGTCTCTTCTAGGTGGACTCTTAGAATTCTTCACAATAGAATTAGAATTATGTGAAGAACAAAAAGTAGAAGCGAGTTTTTTTAAAAACAAAAATTTTGAGTAGAGTTTTGGACAGAAAACTTGTGCTTTGAATTGGTGTGTTCATTTTAGGACAACATCTCTATTTATAGGTGAAATCAATAGTCAGCTAGGAAAGTTATCAACTCAAATTTGAAAATTAACACGTTGGATAAAACACCAGAAAATCAATAACTAATTAATAGTCAGAAACTACTGTTAGTCGACTAGGGTAAAGGAGTAGTCGACTAGAAGAACAATTTTTTCCTGAGTTAGTCGACTAGTCAAGGTATCAAGTCGACTATATCAAGACTGACATAGAATAACAAGTCTTTGGAAACTAAACTTAGTCGATTAGCAGTAAGGGTAAGTCGACTAATGTTGTTTACAGTCAACAAACAGAGAACTGATATATTTTTGTGGAAAAACTTAGTCGACTATATATAGGAGCAAGTCGACTAGAAGATATATTAGCCGACTAGACTAGGGGATAAGTCGACTATATGACTATATTGTGCGTGTGATCAAGGCTTTTAACAAAATTTTAAAAATACACAAAAATAGTCAAAATCTTTATATGAGCTTCCACAAGCAGAATTTAGTATTAACTCTTGAGATAGAGCTCCAATTCAGGCTTATCACTTTTGTTATCCATCATCAAAATTTATCAAACTGTAAGTTCTAACATTATCCCCTTTTTGATGATGACAACCTGTGTGCACGAAAACTCCCCCTACAGAGGAACTCCCCCTGCAGTGAACAGGTTATAACAAATAAATAGAAAATAATTGTTCTCCCCCTAAATAGAAAATAACGATGGAGAACGATATGATTAAATGGCTCGAAAACTTTGATGACACTTATTTCGAAAGCAAGATTTATTTTAAATTTCCAAAGCACATGAGACAAAAAGGCTTCATACAGTAAGAAGGAAGTATATTCCTTGACAAGATTATAAAAATAATCTTAGCCTAATTAACTTCTAGTCCAACCATGATGGCAAAGACACAAGTAGCTAAATCACAGGTGTAATAGTTATAACTTCTGGTTTGGGCATATATAATAAGTAAGGATACAACCAATTAGACGAGGAACAGGTTCTATTTATTGTTAGTCATTGGCACCTTGACCTGGAAGAAAGATATTTGATAATACTTCATCATCATCCATATCAATATCATTAAGAGATAGGCCGTAATACGAAATAAAAATAATGCGACCTAAAGATTTTGGAGATAACTTGATATGCACACTTTAACCAGAGAATAGATATGAACATTATCATCATTATCTTCATAGGTTAATTTTGTGTAAAAGAGGTGGATCAAGAAGGGATTAATACCCTTGCCTAGATTCAGCAGAAAATATAGTATAATGACCAGATTTTTGAAGAAAGAAATAATATCATATTCTTGAAAGTCTTCATACTTAACAAATCTACAAGGCAAGATTTCTAACTGAGAAATTCTTAAGTAATCATCTTCTAGAGCAGAATTTTTAAGAAAAACCCTAAAATCTATTTGAGAGAAAGATGAAGATAGTATAAACTTAGATTTCTTAGATCTAGACATGATGAGAAATGAAATTAACGTTGAGAAAGCAGGAATTGAAAGTAAAAATAGATATTGGAACGAGTTTTACCCAGAAATTGGAAGGAAAATGGAATGGGTTCTGCTGCTGCTGTAGTCGACTACTGCTATTGGAGAGAGGAATGGGTGAAAAATAATGGTTTTTATGATGGGGAAGGGTAAATATGAGAAGTAAAACAAGATCAACAGTTAGGTTGAATATGGGTAGAGATCGGATCAAAAAAATCATGAAATGGGTCTGGTTTGAAAGTCAAAACTCCAATAACAAAACACAGTATACAGGGTTAGTCGACTTGGGTCTATGATTAGTCGACTAATCCTCTTGTTAGTCGACTAATTAGTCAATAGTTGCACAAAAACACCATATTTCTGTTTGATTACATTAGTCGACTGGTCATCTGTTAAGTCGAATAGTGACTTGTTAAGTCGACTAATAGACTTTGTCAAGTTGACTAATAATTGAAAAATGTATTAAACACATCTGAAAAAATATTTAAATATCAAATATTCCAAATGCCCAAATCTCTTTGAAATCTCATAAAAATATCTTTTTTAAGTAGTTTTGTAAAAATATCTGCAACATGATTATTAGTAGATATAAAATTTAATGAAATATCACCTTTTAAAGCATGATCACGTAAAAAATAATGTCTAATATCAATATGTTTTTTACGTGAATGATGAATTGAATTTTTAGATAAGTTAATAGCACTGGTATTATCACACATGATAGGTGAATTTGTGATAGACATACCCTAATCAAGTAAGGTTTGTTTCATCTATAAAATCTGAGCACATGCAATACTAGTAACGATGTATTCTACTTCGGTTGTTGATAATGATACATAATTTTGCTTTTTACTAAATCATGATAATAGTGAGTGTCCCAAAAAGTGACAAGTATCACTAGTACTCTTCCGATCAGATCTACATCCAGCAAAATCAGGAGCACTATATGATAGTATATCAAATGTACTTGATTTTCGATAAAATAAACCATAATTGACTATGTTATTAATATATCTTTTAATCTTTTTCACTGCTTTAAGGTGTGATTCCTTAGGATTTGATTGATATTTAGGACAAAAGCAAATACTGAACATAATATCAGGTCTACTTAAAGTAATATATAGTAAAGAACCAATCATACCTCGATATAGTTTTTGATCAACATTTTTACCATTTTCATCTTTGTCTAGGAATGTAGTAGTACTCATGGGAGTGTTTTTATTACTAGAATTTTTCATACCAAATCTTTTAAGAAGTTTCTTTGCATACTTGCACTGGAAAATGAAAATTTCATCATTCATTTGCTTTATTTGCAGACCGAGAAAGTAATTAAGTTCACCCATGTGGCTCATCTCGAATTCACTCTGCATAGTCTTAAAAATTCTTGACAAAGATTATCGTTAGTAGATCTAAATAAAATATCATCAACATATATTTATATAATTAAGAAATCTTTATTAACATATTTAATATAAAGAGTTGTATCTGCTCTTCCTATCTTAAAATCAAAATTTAAAAGAAAACTTTTTAATCTATCATACCAAGTACGTGGTACTTGTTTTAAACCATATAAAGCTTTCTTAAGTTTAAAAACATTGTTTGAAAATTTTTTATGTTCAAAACCTGGAGGTTGTTCAACATAAACAATTTCTTTAATAAAACCATTTAAAAAAGCACTTTTAACATCCATTTGATAAAGTTTGAAATTCATAAAACAAGCAAAAGCAAGTAAAATACGAATGATTTAAGTCTAGCTATTGGTGTATAAATTTCATCAAAATCAATATCTTCTTCTTGATTGTATCCTTCTATAACTAACCTTACTTTGTTCTTAATAACTTGACCTGATTCATCAAGTTTGTTCTAAAATATCCATCTGGTACCGATGACTGGATAATCAGTAGGACGTTGTATAAGATCCCAAACATCATTTCTGACAAATTGATTCAACTCTTCTTGAATTGCAATAGTCTAAAAATCATCTGCACATGCTTCTTTGATATTCTTCAGTTCAATGAGTGATATGAAAGCAATTTGTGTCTGTAGTTCAACTTGGATTTGGTCTGAACGCCTTGAGTTATATCTCCAATAACTAAATCATGTGAATGATTCCTTACTTTAATATATGCTTTAGATAACTCAATAGGAGTCTCATCAACATTCGAAATGTTAGTATCATCAGAAAATAAAATAGTATTAATAATAGGAGCATCTATGATATCATCATCATTATGTGAAGACGTATTAGAAATAGATTTAGTCAAAGATTCATCAAATTTAACATGCAATGATTCTTTAATAGTAAATATTTTCTTATTAAAGATTCTATATGCTTTACTTTGAGTAGAATATTCAACAAAAATACCTTCATTGGATCTATCATCAAATTTATCTAAAGCATTTCTTGTATTTAAAATAAAATATTTACATCCAAAAATCTTGAAATAAGAAACTTTTGAAATTCTGTAATAAAACAATTCATAATATGTTTTGTTTAAAATAGGTCGAATAAGCACACGATTTAAAACATAACATACATTAGCAACAGCTTCAACCCAAAAATATTTTGATAAATGACTGTTCATAAGCATAGTTCTAGCACATTCTTGCAAAGTTCTATTCTTTCTCTCCATAACACCATTTTGAGGAGATGCTCTAGAAAATGCAAAGTTATGTGTAATACCACACGTATCACAGAAATTTGCAAAAGATTCATTTTCAAATTCTCCTCCATGATCACTTCGAATAGTGACTATGTTTAGAGACTTTTGATTTTGAATTCTTTTACAAAAACATGAAAACTTATTAGAAGTATTATTTTTATTCTTTAGAAAAATTACCCATGAAAAACGTGAATAATCATCAAAAATAACAAAAACATGCCTATTTTTGTTTAAAGGAGCAACATGAGTAGGACCAAATAAGTCCAAATGCAACAATTCTAAAGGTCTATTAGTAGAAACTAAATCTTTATATTTAAAAGATGTTTTAACTTATTTTCTAATTGACAAGAATTACAAGAATAATCCTTTTTAAAAGCTATTTTTGGAAGGCCTTTAACTAAATCAAATTTGAAATCTTAGAAATTGTCTTCATATTTAAATGACTAAATCTTTTATGCCAAAAAAATAGTCATTATTAGAAGCAAGTAAACATAAGTTATCATTTGATGATATACAAGTTATAGATAACTCATAAATATTATTGTTATGAGAACTTTTAAACAGAATATCTTTCATGTTGGTATCATATATAAGACATGTATCTTTTTCAAAAATAATTTTATAACTCTTATCACATAACTGACTAATATTTAATAGATTGTGTTTTAAAGTTCTTACCAAAAGAACATTTTCAATAAGGGGTTTTGAAATGTTACCAATCATACCAATAACCTTTACTTTGTTATTATCTCCAAATATTACTATACCTTTTTTTTGATTTGAACGGAAGACAGCAGTTGAATGTGACCGGTCATATATTTGGAACAACCACTATCAAGTAGCACTTTTCTTTATAATGTACCTGTAACGCCCCGATCCTAAAGATACGGAGTCGTTATGGCGACGCATATACGCGAGGAAAATACCCCACATATATACGCTAAGCCTAAGAGTAACCTGAACAAGTTATAAATCTCAACCATGAAAATCACTGCAATATGACATATAAAAGTTACACTTGATAACAATATGAATGACAGGAAGAAAATGGCAGCTGAATGCAATACAGATAGAGTCATGGAGTAACAGGAATAAAGGAGAAATGAGGGTACCAGAATGAAGAGAGGGAGACAGTGTCCAACTCCTCGCAATGTGTACCAACTCATCGAACACCTGCACATTAGAACAACCGTCCAATAGCTGGACGTGCAAATCCAGGGTCGTCAGAACGCGACCATAGTGAGTGTGTGTGTAAAGGGGAAACAGCTCGTGCATGAAAACAGTGCATATATAATAACAAATAACTGAAAGCACTAAATACCATAATAGCCACAGAATCACAACATGTATGCAGAACAAGGCAACTAACATATCTGTAAACAACAACTGATGTTATGATGTGTAATCTAGCATGTCACTAGTTTGGTATACAATCCGGTCATGGTTATGGTTATATGTCTATCACAGTGACATAAATGTACAGTTAGGTGATTAATGTCAGTCACAATACAATAATAGTTTATTATTAATTATGTTAGCGAACACCAATTGCCACCTGTAATAGACGCATCCCATACTACGCCTACTACATGTGTCAATCAGGGTCCTCGGTTATTGAAATTAGTGGAAGAGACTTTGTCCATGCTTTAGGTGGGTCCCGTACATACCCGGGACCACGGCCTCAGTTTCCTGGCGCTGAACCAGGCCGTACCGCTAGGTACTCAGTAACAGTAACAGTAATCTCACTGTGAAAACAGTGGAACAGTAACAGTACAGATGGGATGCCAGTCATCCCCCAGGAACCCTGCAGTGGAACCCTCAGTCGGCTGCGCAACCTGTATCCTAGGTCCACCCAAAATACAGACGCTGTCTCCTCCATCAATTTCCCCAATCCCCAGTGTAAGTTGTTCAATTACTTTATTAATTAATTCAGTCATGACAATCAATATCCATATTACTTATAATGATGGGACGGTACGGTGACAGAACAGTTCAGTACAGTAACAGTCAATCAGTAATCGTATACACGGTGAACAATATCAGTAACAGTGAACAGTAACAGTAACCGTGTATACGATGAACAATAGGACTGTACAGGGTGTTACGGTCAACAATCTTGTCCCAGTAACTTTCAGTAATATGCATAGTATTGTTATCAGTTAGATGTCATATAGTTAGTCAAGTTATCTAAATGGTATCAGGATATTTATTCTGAATCAGCAATGTGGTCTTCCGGGGTTTGTTGATTATGTATTTAATACGTGAATGTGAACATGAGCAATAATTGACATGCATAAACAGTAATTAAACATGAACACTGTTTAAACATAATAACGTATATAGGAACCAGTTAAAAGCACTCATATAAAATAATATCAAAATACTCAATAAGAAAACAAGGAACACTCACATGAAATGACGCGGTTTCGGGACCGAATCGCCGTCTGGTCTTCACTGCACGAACCGGTACTGATCTACGGCTCATCCCACGGGTCAGTTTTCGAATCACCAGTGCATTGGGTTCACAACAAGCATAGTTCCCTATCTCCTATAATGGGTCCGGGTCTCACCAAACAAATCCGAAATACTGTAGCACGCAATCAAGACATACAAATAAATATAAATGTATACTAAACACCCACACGTGCATACATCCAAATTAATAAATATACCTATACATTAATTAATTTACATCCATGCATTCATATACATCATGCATACACATGCATGCATCCAAACACCAAAGACACTCACGCACACACACAAACACACACATTTATTAACTTCAATTTACTCAGCTAAATGGATAACAACCAAAATGTTCCACCCAAAGTTTTAAGGAAGCATCAGAAGACCATAACAACTGCAAATACATTCTCATTGAATTCCTTGGTGTACCAAATGAAGGAATTGTTCCAAAACAACTGACATGCAGTTAAAAGCATCGAAAATCAATTTGCCATTTACAACCAAGAAAAAAAGATTTATGTAAGGTAGGCACTCAGCTAACAAGCTTTGACCTTACTCTTTGGTTTTACTATTCAATATCCTCAATACTTGATCTCTCCTTGAAACATATATCTACAGGCATTTTCAGTCATGAATTTTAACCTATATATCTCTACTGGCTTAAACTTTGTGCCCTTGTTTTCACATTAAGATCCTACACTGGTATAATGGACCCAATCAGGAGTATATATTGCAACATGGTTCTAACAGGCCCTACATACTTCCCTGTAACATGTGCAAAAATACACAAAACACTGTTACATTTTGAACATTAAACTCCACTAGGGCTCATTTCCCCTTTGCAGCAAGAAGAAATCCTTAAAATTGTTGGACTGCTGACAAAGTCCAGAAGAAAAGACGAAGTTGATAATTTCCTAGAGAAAATCAACAGTAGTCTCTAACACATGATACAATGATTACTAGTCTTCAAGTCTCTCCATACAATCAGCAAACAGTATAAAAATAACATCTAGATTAAACAAAAACTAGTGAAAATTGGAAGCATCATCAAACAATATGAAACTGATATCAAATAAGGCATAGATCACAGACCTGCTGATTAATGGGAGCACCACCATAAGCCACGACCACCCTAACCCCTGTTTGATAAGCAAACTTTCTAGCCTCCTCGTGAATCTGCACAGACAACTCTCTCGTCGGTGATAAAATCTACGCCAGCGGGTAAACTGTCCTCCCTTCATGATCCCGCTGATGATCGGGAAGCAGAAAACCGCCGTCTTTCCCGACCCCGTCTGAGCGCAGGCCATCAGGTCACGCTCCGCCAGGGAGATCGGGATCGCGTGCCGCTGCACCGGCGGCGCGACATCGTGGCCGTGAGCCTCAACGGGGATGTCCTCGTAAGCGTCGAAGTTGATGCCGGTGTTTTCGGAATCGAATGCGGGCTCTGCGGAGGTGTATGGAAGGGCCAAAAGGTTGGTGGGGCGCTTGCTGTTGCGAGAGGAGAGGGAGATCGCGGGGTGCACGCCAAGAGAGGGAGGGCTCCAGTCTTGGGGTGATGGCGGCAGCATATAGAAGAAGGAGATTGGGATTAGTAGTTAATTAGGGTTAGGGTTAACCTTAGGATGAGATGCTTATATAGGAGATGCTAATAGGTTATTGGGTTTGAGATAATGGGCTAATGGGTTGGGGCTAACAGCTGTGAACAAAGGGTATGGGTTTGAGAACTTTAATAAAATAAAAATAGAAATAATAACAATAATAATAATCTTGAAGATTAATAAATAGTAAGTGAAATTCATTATAAAATAATTTAAAGAATCATATTAATAATGGTAATAACAATTTATAAAATAATACACACATATACTTACACAACCACAAATCATGACCATAAATATATTATATGTATATACATGTATTTATGCACATAACAATAAATTAGTCAATAATAATGATGAATAGTAAATCCAAATAATAATATTTTTTTTGAGTATTATTAATTAGGGATATTACATTCTACCCACCTTATAAAAATTTCGTCCTCGAAATTCAAATAAGGCAGGGAATGGTAAAGAATCAAAAATCAAGAGAGAACACAAACAAGCTTCCACATCGCCTCGTTGGGACACCACGATTCCGCTGCGCGCTCTGATCTCTGCTACCAGCTCAACGGGGAGCGATCAACTCAGGGGATAAAAGCAGAGAAAAAGAAACGGAAGAAACGATAAGAATCAAGATAGGACCAAGATTGCTTTAAAAGAATAGATGCAATCAGAGAGATTGGAGAATCAAGGGGATGAATTTTCAAAGGGAGGACAGTCGATTTCCAAGTGGATTCAATATCATCGAATGGATAGTATATGTATATTACAGTGTAATTATAACTCGTTCAAGTTACTGGTAAGATCCAGGTTCTCTCTTTATGTCGAAACCTGGCTCTGATACCACTCTGTAACGCCCCGATCCTAAAGATACGGAGTCGTTATGGCGACGCATATACGTGAGGAAAATACCCCACATATATACGCTAAGCCTAAGAGTAACCTGAACAAGTTATAAATCTCAACCATGAAAATCACTGCAATATGACATATAAAAGCTACACATGATAACAATATGAATGACAGGAAGAAAATGGCAGCTGAATGCAATACAGATAGAGTCATGGAGTAACAGGAATAAAGGAGAAATGAGGGTACCAGAATGAAGAGAGGGAGACAGTGTCCAACTCCTCGCAATGTGTACCAACTCATCGAACACCTGCACATTAGAACAACCGTCCAATAGCTGGACGTGCAAATCCAGGGTCGTCAGAACGCGACCATAGTGAGTGTGTGTGTAAAGGGGAAACAGCTCGTGCATGAAAACAGTGCATATATAATAACAAATAACTGAAAGCACTAAATACCATAATAGCCACAGAATCACAACATGTATGCAGAACAAGGCAACTAACATATCTGTAAACAACAACTGATGTTATGATGTGTAATCTAGCATGTCACTAGTTTGGTATACAATCCGGTCATGGTTATGGTTATATGTCTATCACAGTGACATAAATGTACAGTTAGGTGATTAATGTCAGTCACAATACAATAATATTTTATTATTAATTATGTTAGCGAACACCAATTGCCACCTGTAATAGACGCATCCCATACTACGCCTACTACATGTGTCAATCAGGGTCCTCGGTTATTGAAATTAGTGGAAGAGACTTTGTCCATGCTTTAGGTGGGTCCCGTACATACCGGGACCACGGCCTCAGTTTCCTGGCGCTGAACCAGGCCGTACCGCTAGGTACTCAGTAACAGTAACAGTAATCTCACTGTGAAAACAGTGGAACAGTAACAGTACAGATGGGATGCCAGTCATCCCCCAGGAACCCTGCAGTGGAACCCTCAGTCGGCTGCGCAACCTGTATCCTAGGTCCACCCAAAATACAGACGCTGTCTCCTCCATCAATTTCCCCAATCCCCAGTGTAAGTTGTTCAATTACTTTATTAATTAATTCAGTCATGACAATCAATATCCATATTACTTATAATGATGGGACGGTACGGTGACAGAACAGTTCAGTACAGTAACAGTCAATCAGTAATCGTATACACGGTGAACAATATCAGTAACAGTGAACAGTAACAGTAACCGTGTATACGATGAACAATAGGACTGTACAGGGTGTTACGGTCAACAATCTTGTCCCAGTAACTTTCAGTAATATGCATAGTATTGTTATCAGTTAGATGTCATATAGTTAGTCAAGTTATCTAAATGGTATCAGGATATTTATTCTGAATCAGCAATGTGGTCTTCCGGGGTTTGTTGATTATGTATTTAATACGTGAATGTGAACATGAGCAATAATTGACATGCATAAACAGTAATTAAACATGAACACTGTTTAAACATAATAACGTATATAGGAACCAGTTAAAAGCACTCATATAAAATAATATCAAAATACTCAATAAGAAAACAAGGAACACTCACATGAAATGACGCGGTTTCGGGACCGAATCGCCGTCTGGTCTTCACTGCACGAACCGGTACTGATCTACGGCTCATCCCACGGGTCAGTTTTCGAATCACCAGTGCATTGGGTTCACAACAAGCATAGTTCCCTATCTCCTATAATGGGTCCGGGTCTCACCAAACAAATCCGAAATACTGTAGCACGCAATCAAGACATACAAATAAATATAAATGTATACTAAACACCCACACGTGCATACATCCAAATTAATAAATATACCTATACATTAATTAATTTACATCCATGCATTCATATACATCATGCATACACATGCATGCATCCAAACACCAAAGACACTCACGCACACACACAAACACACACATTTATTAACTTCAATTTACTCAGCTAAATGGATAACAACCAAAATGTTCCACCCAAAGTTTTAAGGAAGCATCAGAAGACCATAACAACTGCAAATACATTCTCATTGAATTCCTTGGTGTACCAAATGAAGGAATTGTTCCAAAACAACTGACATGCAGTTAAAAGCATCGAAAATCAATTTGCCATTTACAACCAAGAAAAAAAGATTTATGTAAGGTAGGCACTCAGCTAACAAGCTTTGACCTTACTCTTTGGTTTTACTATTCAATATCCTCAATACTTGATCTCTCCTTGAAACATATATCTACAGGCATTTTCAGTCATGAATTTTAACCTATATATCTCTACTGGCTTAAACTTTGTGCCTTGTTTTCACATTAAGATCCTACACTGGTATAATGGACCCAATCAGGAGTATATATTGCAACATGGTTCTAACAGGCCCTACATACTTCCCTGTAACATGTGCAAAAATACACAAAACACTGTTACATTTTGAACATTAAACTCCACTAGGGGCTCATTTCCCCTTTGCAGCAAGAAGAAATCCTTAAAATTGTTGGACTGCTGACAAAGTCCAGAAGAAAAGACGAAGTTGATAATTTCCTAGAGAAAATCAACAGTAGTCTCTAACACATGATACAATGATTACTAGTCTTCAAGTCTCTCCATACAATCAGCAAACAGTATAAAAATAACATCTAGATTAAACAAAAACTAGTGAAAATTGGAAGCATCATCAAACAATATGAAACTGATATCAAATAAGGCATAGATCACAGACCTGCTGATTAATGGGAGCACCACCATAAGCCACGACCACCCTAACCCCTGTTTGATAAGCAAACTTTCTAGCCTCCTCGTGAATCTGCACAGACAACTCTCTCGTCGGTGATAAAATCAACGCCAGCGGGTAAACTGTCCTCCCTTCATGATCCCGCTGATGATCGGGAAGCAGAAAACCGCCGTCTTTCCCGACCCCGTCTGAGCGCAGGCCATCAGGTCACGCTCCGCCAGGGAGATCGGGATCGCGTGCCGCTGCACCGGCGGCGCGACATCGTGGCCGTGAGCCTCAACGGGGATGTCCTCGTAAGCGTCGAAGTTGATGCCGGTGTTTTCGGAATCGAATGCGGGCTCTGCGGAGGTGTATGGAAGGGCCAAAAGGTTGGTGGGGCGCTTGCTGTTGCGAGAGGAGAGGGAGATCGCGGGGTGCACGCCAAGAGAGGGAGGGCTCCAGTCTTGGGGTGATGGCGGCAGCATATAGAAGAAGGAGATTGGGATTAGTAGTTAATTAGGGTTAGGGTTAACCTTAGGATGAGATGCTTATATAGGAGATGCTAATAGGTTATTGGGTTTGAGATAATGGGCTAATGGGTTGGGGCTAACAGCTGTGAACAAAGGGTATGGGTTTGAGAACTTTAATAAAATAAAAATAGAAATAATAACAATAATAATAATCTTGAAGATTAATAAATAGTAAGTGAAATTCATTATAAAATAATTTAAAGAATCATATTAATAATGGTAATAACAATTTATAAAATAATACACACATATACTTACACAACCACAAATCATGACCATAAATATATTATATGTATATACATGTATTTATGCACATAACAATAAATTAGTCAATAATAATGATGAATAGTAAATCCAAATAATAATATTTTTTTTTTGAGTATTATTAATTAGGGATATTACAGTACCTATAAGATAAAATATTTTGTATGGTACCCATCATGATAGGGTCCGAAAAAGATTAGTCTTTAGGAACCCAAATCCAATTTGAATTTAGTTTCCATTTGTCAGTATAAACATAATTACAAGAATTACATACATTTTGTATATATGATGCAATATAAGCATTTTTATCCACATTATTTAGATTTTTAGGAATTCATATATATTTGTTCCTAATTCTGTTTGAAATAGTGTCAGTATTTCTTTTCATAATTATACAGATTATGATTATTCTTTTTATAAAAATATGTAGATTTTACAAAATTATTTTTTAAAAATCCAAGACCAACATGTGTAGGTTTTTCAATCTTATCTTTTGAAAATTCAAGACGAAAATGATTATTTGACATCTTTCGATAAGATAATAAATCAATTAAATTTTTTTATTTTAAATTTTGTCACATTTTTCAAAATTTCTTCATATTTAATTTGGAAACTAATCATTTCTTTATCTAAAATAGTAATTCTAGAATTTAAAGAAACAGTTTTCTTTTTAAGCAAAGAATTCTCTTTTAAGAAATTTTCATTATCCATTTTTAAAGATGAAATTTTTTTAAAGTCAGATTTTTGAGAATTTAATGAAAATATTTGAGAAATATAAATTGAAATTTCTTTGATAAGTTTGTCATTTTCTTTTGTTAAAACTTTATTTTTAATCTTTTCATTCTTAAAATCATCATAAAGTTCAATAAATACATCTAATAATTCAGTATAGTCTTGTACCATATCTTCTTGAGTCATGCAGCAGATATTGGCGGTTTCAGTGGCTTCTTCTTCGTCAGAGGAAGATGAATCGTTGTCATCCCAAGTTGCTTAGAAGGCTTTCTTCTTTTTATTGAACTTATTGAAATTCTTGAAATTTTCTTTAGATTTTATTAATGGTCAATCTTCTTTTTGTGACCTGGTTTGTTACACTTAAAACAAATAGGATTATCATTAGTATCTTTATTCTTTTTAAACTACCTTGTTTTAAGAACTTTTTAAATTTTCATGAGAGCATTGCCATCTCCTCTTCATCATCATCTGAATAGTCCATATCTGAGAATGTATAGAAGGCAAGTACTTTCTTCTTGGATTGAAGTTGTTGTTCATCCTTCTTCCTATCTTCAAGTTGCACTTTATATGCCATTAAATTACCAATAAGGTTTTCTAATGACATTGTTGAGAGATCATTTGCATTTTCTATTGTAGTAGCTTTCTTCTCCCAATCCGATGTGAGTGCACGATGGATCTTTCTGACTTTTTTTAACTTGGGTGTTTTCCTTTCCAACAGTTACTAAGAAATTTGTAATGTCGATGAACTTTGTAACCATTTCTGCAACTCCTTCATTTTGAACAGTTCAAACTTGTGAGCAAGAACAGAAATTTTAGATTCTTTAACCTTATTTGTACCTTCATGTGTTACCTGTAAAATCTGCCATATTTGATTTGTAGATTTGGCCATTGATACACAATTAAATTCTTCTTTGTTCAAGGTATAGAAAAGCGCGCTCATTGCTTTGGCATGAAGGTTGACAGACTTCTTTTGTTCTTCACTCTAAGCATCATACTTGGTTGTAGGTTTGGTGTATGGTGCTTCCACTATGTTCCATAGTTTATAGTTGAGTGATTGCAAGTAGATCTTCATTCTACACTTCTAATCGTTGTACTTTGATCCATCAAATAATGGTGGACGTTATGTAGAATGTCCTTCTTTGAATTGTAATAAAGAAACTCCGTTGTCATCCTCGCTCTGATACCAAGTGTAGGATCTATAAACAAGACAATACAAATACTAGAGGGGGGATAATAGTGTTTATAAACTTTTAAAAATAAATTACTTACAGGAAAGTAAATGTACATAAAAAATCTCAGAGAAATGCAAACGCAAACACAAGAGATTTTATTTTGGTTAGGTTCTTGTGACCTACGTCCAGTCCCCAAGCAATCCTCTTGAGATTTTCCTTATCCTGATTTTGTTGCACCCAAAATCAACTCTTTGTACACTACTTGACAAAACAACCTTTGCAAAATCTGTACAACTCTTCTCTACACCAAGAAGACAATAACTCTTTGAATGATTATAATGAATCCTATAAGCCTTGAATCTTGTACGTAATTATGAGCAAGGTCTCTTATAGGTGGACTCTCAGAATTCTTCACAATAGAATTGGAATTGTGTGAAGAACAAAAAGTAGAAGCGAGTTTTTTAAGAAACAGAATTTTTGAATAGAGTTCTGGACAGAAAACTTGTGCTTTGAATTGGTGTGTTCATCCCAGGACAACATCCCTATTTATAGGTGAAATAAATGGTCAGTTAGGGAAGTTATCAACTCAAATTTGAAAATTAGAACGTTGGATAATACACCAGAAAATCAATAACTGATTAACAGTCAGAAACTATTGTTAGTCGACTAGGGCATAGGAGTAGTCGACTAGAAGAACAATTTTTTCCTGAGTTGGTCGACTAGTCAAGGTATCAAGTCGACTATATCAAGACTGACACAGAATAACAAGTCTCTAAAAATTAAACTTAGTCGACTAGCAGTAAAGGTAAGTAGACTAATGTTGGTTACAAGCAACAAACAGAGAACTGATATATTTTTGTGGAAACACTTAGTCGACTATATAAAGGAGCAAGTCGACCAGAAGATATATTAGTCGACTAGACTAGGGGATAAGTCGACTATATGACTATATTGTGTGCGTGATCAAGGCTTTTAACAAAATTTAAAAATGCACAACAATAGTCAGAATCTTTATATAAGCTTGAGCAACGAGAACTCAGTATTTACTCTTGAGATAGAGCTCCAATTCATCTGTATCACTTTTATTATTTATTATCAAATTTTATCAAACTGTAAGTTCAAACATTTTTGTGTGATATGAATTATAATTATAATTTTTCCCATGTAAATGTAAATCCATATTTCACTTTGACCTCTTTTGACTCGGACATCATCAGCCCGACATTGCATAACTTTAACCAACCAAGTATGCTAGATTGATTTTATCCGACTCAACATACTCCTTAACCCAAATATTGTGAACAAGCTTGGAATAATCATCACCACCCTTCTCGAGTCAATGGGGATACAACGCCTCTGAGTCATATTGTCAACCACATTGTCCATAATCCTTTCCAAAATTTACTTCATATATTTCTTTTCTAGAATAACTAATTGAAGAAAAATCTGAGTTAGAAAAGAGTTTAAAAGCCTTGCATACGTCTGAGTAACAAATTCAAAATTTGATGGACTCACAATTTCAATGAAATTTTCAAAATCAACTTTCATACTCACCTTTTTAAGAAAAACCAACTGACTTAGAAAAGAGTATAGAATACAAGATCCCAAAATGATTTTACCCAGTCTATCAATAGGTTAGATGTAAAAAATGAGTCAATTGGTCAACACTTATCGGAATGAGAAAGCTCTCTCTTATTCAATGTTTGACAATCATGTTATCTTTAACCCTATTGATCTGGCCCAAGAGTCATGTTGTTTTAGAAATCAAGATTCATTTTCACTATAACATCTTGAACTTGATCAATTCCAAACTCTTGACAAATTGGCAAGTTTCCACTTCAATGAAATTGAACTTGAATGTGAATGTGACCCGATCCCCAACTTTGTGATTTAGTTCTAGTTTTCGAATCTATGTTAACTCCGGTATCCTTACCCGATTTGGACAACATTCTGAGCCAACATTGATTCCCGTGCCTATAAATCTAGAACATGAACCACCTATTTTGGAAAGTCACGTTCCATTGTTAGGAAATGAATGTGAATTTTAATTTTTTTATTTGGACCCAATTTTGAACCAAATTTGACTCTCGAACCTAAACTTGATTTAAGTCATATTCCCGAGTCATTATTGGTTCCTGAACCTTTTACTCTTAAGCTCAAATCAAACAATCCACTGAATTATATTCCATTGTAAGATTTAGGTGTTGAACATTATGATTCCGAGATGATATTTCAAGATTGGTCAAATAACCGGGATGATTTTCATGTTAGGATATTGCATGATCCTAATCAAATAGGGGATAGCCAAAATGTAAATAAGAAAGCGGTCAAAGGTGGGTTCCACTAACCACCACATTATTTAGCTAATGGCAGCAACATTTGTCCTAATCTGACTACCAGCGGAACCATCACTTTGAGGTAACATCTTTCCTTCTCTTTTATTTTTTTAATGCATATACGCGTTCATTCATACATTGAGGACAATACATGAGATAGGTGTGGGGGAAGGTTCTAACATAGGTTTTCTTTATTTTTATATAAAAAATATTTTATTTTCTTTTAAAAACTTTTTGAAAATGGAATCAATATTTTGACTTATTTTTTGTAAAAATTATGTTAATTTTAAGAAACAGGAACATCATAATTAGGATTTCTTATACTTGGTCAAAATAAGATTATTTATTTGATTTCTAGATTTAGGAAGAAAAATTGAAAAAGTAATTTAGTCTTAATTTTTACCTTGATGAAATATGCATACTTTATAAATTTACACACTTAGGGTTTAAAAATAAAGATTCTTATGCCTTATATATATAAATAAAAAATATTATTTAAAATATTATTAAAATACTCTGATTAAGCTGGGTAATTGTGCCTCATAAAACATAAAATATTCACGCCTAAAAGTGGTCCATATAATCAATAAAAATCCTTAATTTTATGGTTTTGTTTGCTTGAGTCTTGACTCCTTGGAGTGTTTTCTCAGCCGGTACCCTAAGACCGTCCGATTTGGGGGTCATCACCTAAGGCTCATTATACGGGTGAATAAGAAAGCCTAATAGAACTAATCGATATTACCACCATAATATGTATCAAATAAGATATAAGAGTTATTGTTGAAGAATCTTTAGTCAAAACAGAACTCGATCTTATGGGTTATGAACTGAACGTCTTCGAATCAAGGTAAACCGTTGCCAACAATACAAGGTAAGTAATCAGCCAAAAGAGATAAATATACTTCTGTTTTCTTTCTTTCTTCTAATCTCTTAGTTTAAAAATATTTTAAAAACCAACACCTTTTTCTTTTTATTTCTTTTGATTCTTCCTTTAATAACATGACTTTGTATTCTTTTATTTTTTTATTTCAAAACTAAGAAGAATTATTTAACCAGTTCTAATAACTTAAAAAGAATACAAAACGCTTTCATCGCAGTCTCTTCTTGTGGATCATGACCGCATAGCTACTTGCTATAGCGGTAGTATTGAGGAATCTTAGTACTTCTTAATCTTAATTCTAAACATTTTTTTTTTCTGTGCAGGTTTTGTCTCGATCAATATCTCTGATAGTCTTGGGCTATTCTTTTTATTGTTCTAACCTTTCTGGATCCACTGAGACTCCATTAGAAGAGACCATAAATCCTAAAAAATAGACCTCTGTGTTAAGAAAGGTGCACTTATAGGGATTGGCGTATAGCTTTTCTTTTCTGAGCACTGCGCATAGCTGACGAACGTGGTCCAATGTTGCTCTTGTGATTTACTGTAGATGAGGATGTCTATTGCACTCTTAAATGCGGACATGTATCCATATTATTCCTCATGATTTCACCTTTGTTTTACTCTTTTATACAGGTTTTACATTCTTTTTATGATTTTGCAGGATGTCATTGTGGAACCGGAAAATTCAAAGTTTCTTTGTTTGGATGAAAAATTACAACGAATTAAATCTGATTATAGAAGAGGGGAGGATTTTGAGTGAATCTCTCCTTTGTTTAATGTCAGGTTCTTCGTGTAGTGGCGGAGAGTGAATCTTGTTCTTTGTTGACGAGCCGAACCAGAAGGTTAATCTTTGGGTTTTCTTCTTGCTCTCGTTTGAAGCACACTGATAAAGTATGAAACTTTAATCAGTAACTAACAGTCTCCAAGTGATTAAAATTCTACTTGAACTCAGCAAGTGTTAGAATTTTCCCTTCTCTCTTCTCAAGCTGAAATTTTGAAGCTTTTAAAAGCCAAGAGTTTTATCAAGCCACGAAGCAAAAGCAAAATGCTTAATTTCCAAAAAACTAAATCCCCTCCCTTAAATCCCTCCATAATGGGGATTCAATCCAGGGGTGTTAATTGACCCAGTTGGTGGCTATCAGTTCCAACAGAAAAGATGGACTTCATTTTGATGCGGGGCTCATAGGCTTGCATCTGTGTTGAAATGAAAAGCTCACATGCTCATGTTTGAGTTGAAACGTGAAGTTACTCGGACTCGTGTTGGTGTTTAAATGTGACCTTGAAGTCTGTGTGTTGAAGAGTAACGTGACCATTATGTTTAGCACAGAACGCGACCTTCGTGTTGCATCATTGATGAAGCCCGACACTCGCGTTTGTATGGAAACGTGACCCTCGCGTTAGTTTGAGACCTGCATTTGAGGCTTTATCTTTAGTAATTTTTAGACAGCCTACAGAACCACTTCCAAAGTTTTTGAAATCCCATGGTTGATTGAGAAGGATTTTGAAATACTTTGCGCTTCATCTTGATTTAGGCCTTCATGATTGGGGTAGCAACCTTTTGAAATATCCTGAGCTTGATCCTGTCTGAATTTTGGTATTCATGAGTATACTGTTGAACTGCTTGAAGCCCCCAGGGAAGATCATCGTAAGTATCTAGATATGCAGTCTAGGACTTATCTGAGCTCGATGTATTGTCGAACCGCTAGACTCATTGATTTTGTTTGCCAGTGTACTGTTGAATTGATTCCAAAAGCAGAAACGTTCTCCTTGTGTTTGATTGAGAGAATACGACTCTCGTAGGTTAAGATGCAGCTGTCACGCTTTATCTTCTTTGGACGCGAACTTCGATGAAGACGCAATTCTTATTTAATGTTGAGACGCGACTTTGGCTGAGTGTTGCATTTGAAACATGACGGTCGCGTTGGAAGCTTCTGGATGGACACGTTATCTGAGATGCAAACTTCATCGCCTGTTGCGCGTTGATTGACTCAGGATCCACAATGCTAATCTCAGCCATTGAGAGGACTATAAAAGACTGGGGTCTTTCAATAGTCCGTTCAATTTTACTTTCATCATCTTTAATGAAATTCGCATCCAAGCTTTCAAAGCTGTTCAAGAACCCAAAAGCCTCAAGCTTTTTTTCAAATTTTTTCTAAGAATTTAACCGTGGAAATGGCTCAAAACCAAAGCAAGTCATTTCTTCAACCAATGCCATCGCTGTTCCAGCCCCAATGGGCGATGCTTCTATATAGGAAGCCTCATTATTTGGTCGAAAAAATAGCGCGAAGTAAAATTTCTTTGAGAGGATGAAAAATTACAATAGAATAATCTTGATTACAAAAGAGGAGAAAATAACTGGTTCTCCTCTTTGTTTAAGGCTAGGTTCTTGATGTGGCGATGAAGAGTGATTCTTGTTCTCCATTAACCGATTGAGCGAACAAGCTTCTCTTCGGGATGCTCTTGAAAGTAATCAGAGAGGAGCTCTGTTTTTAACATACTAAGTGTTTAAAGCCCACTGATTTCTCCTTTTCTCTATCCCTGGACCTTTTAAAAAAAGTAAGAGGAAAACAAGAAGCTTTTAGTTTGAGAATTCTCAGCTCTCAATCTTCAAAAGTCTCTCTTTCTCTTCCCTGTCCTCCAAAAAATCCTCCCCTCCTTCATAGCTCCTCAAGCTTCTATAGGGAGTCAGAGGGTATAATTATCCCCTATAATCCCTCCATAATGGGTATTAACTCCCCATTACGTGGGGAGTTAATTGACCCAATAATGGGAGTCAGTTATAACAGAAACGCGGGTCTCGCACTGGATGCAGACCTTGCGTTGTTTATTGTAGACGCGGATGTCTCAATCAGAACGCGGAGTTGCTCAGACCCGCGTGAGGCATAAGATATAGAGTTGCTCGGACCCACGCTTAAAGTGGGATATGGAGTTACTCAGACTCGCGTGAGACATGAAGTTACTCAGACCCGTGTTGAAAGTAGGATGCGGAGTTACTTCGACCCATGTCTGAAGTCTTTGTTTTCCTTTAGACGTGAGGTCCGCGTCTTAGATGAAACATGACCTTTACGTTAAAGTGAGGTCCGCGTCTTATGACTTGTCCTTAGTGATTTTTAGACAGCCTACAGAACCCCCTCCAAAGTTTTTGACACTCTGCGGTTGACTGGAATGAATTTCAAAATGCTTTGGACTTCAGTTGGTTTGGGGCTTCCATGATTGATTGACAATCTTTCGAGATACCCTGAACTTGATCATATCTAGATTCTGGTCTTCATGAGTGTATTGTTGAACTGCATGAAGCCTCCAGGGAAGATTATCACAAGTGCCTTAGAAATGGAGTGTAGCACTTGTTATAAGCTCTAGTTTGTTTGTCGGTGTACTATTGAACCAGTAGAGTTGTCAGTTACTTTTACCAGTGTATTATTGAACTGATTGCAGAAGCAGATATTGTTGAACTGATTGCAGAAGCAGGTACATACTCCTTGTATGTGAGAGAACGCGACCCTCATAGATGCGATCGCCATGCTGATCAATTGTAAACACGAGCTTCAATGAAGTTGAGACGTGACACTTAGTTGTTGTAGAGATGCGACCCTCAATTGGTGTTGAGATGCTACTCTCAATTGATGTCGAGATGCGACTCTCAGTTTATGTTGAAACGCGGGCTTTGACATGCGACTCTCAGTTTAAAACATGAAGATCATATTAGATGCTTCTAGGCATGAATACGAGTGCCACGCCGGACGTGTGTCTGGCTCATATTGAGCTCGAAATACACGCCGCATATCTTGGCCACTGAAAAGCCTATAAAAGACTCGAGTTTTTCAACAGTCAATTCACTTGACTGTTCATCTCTTTTGATCAGACCCATGTCTGAAGATCAAAAGCTCTCAAGCTTTCTCAGAACCCATAAAGCTTCGAGATTTTTCAAATCTTTTCAAAGATTTTTACCATCGAGATGGCCCCAAAACCTAAGCAAACTGTTGCTTTGTCGAGCGCCGCCGCTGTGCGTACCACCATGGGTAGTTCTCTGATTGGTCGCTAATGTTGCATATTTAGTATCATATTTCCATACTTATTATAGAATAAAATCTGTATTGTCCTAATTAAATGTTTAATTTATTTGCAGGCCCATTCCTTAAGGAGATGAAGAGAAATGAGCCCAAAAGCCCACCAGAATTCTGAATTAAATCAAAATTAATTCGAGCTCAGTAAATCAGGAAAAAATCAAGAGGTTGAAAATTGGTTGAGAAGAATCCTCTCAGAATCGATCGGTTGAAGTAAAAATCAAAGGCCATTTCGTCAAAGTCCCAGACTCAAACGAAGAAACCAACTGAAGATAAAAGCAGAAGGAAAATCCAGCGAGACCCACCAACAGGGTGTGGCCACCTAGCCACACCCTGGCCGCGGAAACTCAGCCAAAGCCGTGTTTCCGCGGCTTGGTTGTGGAGTTAGGGGGAGCGTTTGCTCCCCTGATCTCCCCGGGATCTTGTAGGTTGGGTTTTTGCCTATAAAAAGCCAGTATTTGCACTGAAAAGGGGACGACCATGCAGAGATAGGATTTAGACTAGTTTTTCATTTTTTAGTGTAGGTTTTTGTTTTTCTTTTCATGTAATTTTTCGTTTTAACTTATGTAAATCAAAGGAGATCAGACTTTCATAGAAGAACAAGAATGAAGCTTGAGCTGAGAGTGACACCGGTGTAAGGTTTCTTTCTTTTCTTTTATCGTTATGAAATCAAATCTGTATTCTCTCTTTGTATGTACTTCGTTTTAGTTTTCTTCTTCTTTTTCTTTTCTACTTTACTCTTCTTTTAGTACAAATTGTCTTCCAAGTGAGTCTGAAAGCATCGAAAGAGCCTTGCCTTTGCAAGTGCCACCGATAACTCATGACGATGGATGTGAGTCTCTCTGTATCATTTCATGCTTGAAGTTGTCTTGATGATGTAATGTGGAAGAGACCAATAATCAACTCTTATGGGCTATGCACTGATTGCCTCCACTTCAAGGTAACATCGTCGCTGAAGATTCAAGGTAAGCTTTTGGTGAAAAGAAGGTAAGTAATTTTATTTCTTTTCTTTTATTTCTTTAGTATAGATCACCACATCTTTCAAATATTTCATCACTTCTTTCCCAATTCATTTGTACATAGTCACTTTCTGATTCTCTCCACCTTCTCATTCTACCGTTTTCTTTCTAACTTTAACATAACTCGTTTTCATTTTCATTTCTTAAAACAAAGAAGAACTTTGGTTTTTCTTCATAAAGATTTCAATACAAAACTTTGAACGCTTCTATCGCAAACCCTCACGACCCGCATAGCCACTTGCTATAGCGGTAAGAATTGAGCACTTGCACATGTTTATTCTTAAGTTTTGAAATACTGTATTTTGTGTGCAGGGTAAAGCATCAATCATTCTCCTCCTCAGGAAGCCCTAATTTTTGGTAAGTAGAATGGCTTCAGCCATTAAGAACACGAATAGACACTGTCTCTTAACTTCTTCTTGAAGTTTTTGAAAGTTTTGTTGAAGTTAGACAGTCAACGTGGATCTCGCTGGTTTGTATTTGATTTGTGAACACGGTTCTCGCGTTGATGAGCGGAACGCGGGTCGGTGATCTTGGCATTTTTCAGTTTTATCAACACGACCTTCACATCTGTGAATTAAATACAAGTTCAGGGGACTCCGCATCTTGAAACTTTTGAATGCAGGTCTCATTTGTAAGACTCACTTTGAGTCTCAAGACTTAGAAAAAGTGGAGTCTAGACGCAGGCTTCATGTGTTTTAGTTACAGGACGCGGGCCTCATGTGAAAAGCCCCGTGTTTGAACTCCAACACTTAGTATAATTTTATTGTTTTCAAAGTGTTAACATTGTTCTCTTCTCTTTTACAACAAGATACTCCTCAAATCCCTTGACCAAGAGAAATCACTTTGATCACATTAGTGGTGTTAACTTTAACCTCCTCTTTAGCTTGCGGAAAGCAGTCCCTGCATTTATCGCAACAAATGAAGAGCGCCAAGCCCACTTAATCAAGGGCTCTACCTACAAGAACTCATCTCAGATTGGAGATTTGAGTTTACCAACCATCGTCTGTTCAGGAAGCCAATGTTCCTTTTTGGAGACGCTATTGAAGAAAATGAGGAGGTTTTATTTGACGGGAACTATAAGTGGCTCCGTCAAATTGGGGAGCGTTATTTTTTCCTCCCTAATATGGAACATAAATTTTCCTTATCATATCTGTAGTCCATGTCTCTTCTCGATATATGGACAGGGGTTTGGTCAGGGCACAGATGGGTGTCGCGATTGGGAGAATATCTAATCGTGCTGCTTTTTCTGTCGGTCATAATAAGGAGATTCCTGAACTACTCCCAAGCTCGATGAAACAGGAGTTTCCAACAGGCGAGACTCCTAAGCAAACTTCAACTTTCATCAGCTGATTCATGGAAGTGAAAGGCGAATTTTCTCAGTCTGACTTCTGGACACCTAGATGGGTGTACTTAACAACAACCTCTTAAAACAAAAACAACAACAACTAAGCCATATGTCCCAAGTATTTGGGGTAGGCTACATGAACCTAAAGAGAATTATGCCGGATCGGGCACATGAATCAGCTTTCTCCACTCATTCCTATCGAACATTATGCCTTCGCTAAGACCTTTAGCCTCTATATCTTGTTGTATTAACTCCATCCATGTTTTCTTCGGTCTCCCCTGCGCTCTTTTAACTTGCCTTAAATTGATACGCTCTAGTCCCCGAACTAGCGCATCTGTATGTCTACGTCGCACATGACCAAACTATCGTAGACGATTTTCTCTTATCTTCTCTTTTATAGAGGCTACACCCATCTTAGTATGAATGTCCTCATTTCTCACCTTATCTCTCCACATGTTATCACACATCCAACAAAGCATGCACATCTCTGCTATACTCATCTTATGGGCATGATGTCTCTTTATAGCCCAACATTCTGTGCCATATAACAAAGCTGGCCTAATAGCAGTCCGATAAAACTTTCCCTTCAGCCATAACAGAATGTTACGATCACATAAAACTCCTATTGCACTCCTCTATTTCAACCAGCCAGCTTGGATCTATGGTTGACATCACTATCAATCTCCTCATCCTTTTGGATAATAGAACCCAAGTACTTAAAATGATGGCTCATTGGTATTTCTTATCCATCTAATCACACAGTACCATAATATCGGAGTCTCTGTTTGCTGAATTAAAACTCCATATATTCAGTTTTGGCCCTATTTAATCTAAAACCTCGAGATTCTAGAGTTTGCCTCCATAACTCCAATTTGGCATTTATCCCAGCCTCGTCTCATCGACTAGGATAATATCATCAGCAAATAGCATACACTATCGTAACTCATCTTGAATAGCTCTAGTAAGCTCATCCATCACTATGGCAAATAAGAATGGACTCAATGCAGATCCTTTATGCAATCCAATTGTGATAGAAAATTCACTTGTTATGCCTCCACAAGTTCTGACATTTGCCACTACTCTATGTACATATCCTTGATTATGTCAATATATTTGATGGGGACTCTCTTTTTCATCAATGTCCACCATAATACCTCTCTTGGCACCTTATCATAAGCTTTTTCTAAATCATTAAAGACCATATGTAAATTTCTCTTCCTCTCTCGAAATCGCTCTATATGTTGACGAAGCAAATGAATAGCATCTGTTGTCGATCGCCAACCCAAACTGGTTCTCTGGTATTGTAACATTCTATCTTAACCTGTGTTCAATTGCCCTTTCCCAGAGCTTCATGGTGTGACACATAAGTTTTATTCCACAATAGTTTGAACAACTCTGGATATCACCCTTATTCTTATAGAGAGGTACTAAGGTACTCTTCCTCCACTCATTAGGCATCTTTTTAGTTAGCCAGATCTTGTTAAAGAGGTTTAGCCATCTCACGCTCACCTCTCCTAAGCATCTCCATACCTTAATAGGAATTCCATCTGGGCCAACAGCTTTCCTTGACTTCATCCTCTTTAAGGTCTCTTTAACTTCAGATTCGTTAATTCTACGCATATAACTATGATTCATATCCTAGCACTGAATGGTAAGGTCATCCAAGTCTTGGATAGAATTACCATTGAACAATTTGTCAAAACACTCTCTCCATCTTTCTTTGATTTCTTCATCTCGAAGTAAAACCTTGTGATCCTCATCTTTGACACACCTCATAGTACATAAGTCTCTAGTCTTTCTTTCCTTTATTCGAGCAATTCTATATACATCCTTTTCAACCTCTTTGGTATCCAACTTCTCATATACTTCTTTGTACACTTTAGCTCTTAGAATCTGAACAGTTTTCTTAACCTCCTTCTTGGCTAGCTTATACCTCTCAAAACTCACTCCGTCACAATTTTTCTTCAAATCTCTATAAAAGTCTCATTGGATCTTAATGGAAGCTTTTACCTCTTCATTCCACCATGATATGTCCTTACATGGTGGAATACCACCCCGTGACTCACCAAGTACATCTTAGCTACTCTTTTAATGCAGCTAGCAGTTTTGTTCCATATTGTATTGGGATCTTCTTGGGCTTTTTAATCTGCTTCATGTACTACTCGATTATAAAAGCTCCTTGGTTACCTTCTTTTAGCCACCACCACTTAATCTTAGGATCTAACTTACGTTTAATCTTTCTAAATCTCCTTCTAATCCGGACATCTAAAAATTAAGAGTCTATGTTGGGTTACTATACTCTCATGCGGTACTACCTTACAATCTATACAACAACCTCTATCTACTTTTCTAGTCAAAAAGAAATCAATTTGGCTCGCACTTGATCCACTTCTAAAAGTGATCAAGTGAGACTCTCTCTTTCTAAACTAAGTATTTGCTAAGAACAAATCATATGACAAAATAAAATCTAGAATCGAGTTACCTGGTTCATTTCTTTTCCCAAAACTAAATCCTCCATGTACACTATCAAACCCATAACAACTAGTTTCTACATGTCCATTGAGGTCATCGCCTATAAAAAGCTTTTCTCTAATGGGTATGCCTTGCACAATCTCATCTAAATTCTCCCAAAATTGACGCTTACTGGACTCATCAAGTCTTATTTGTGGTGCATAGACACTAATAATATAAAAAATCTTCCCACCTAAAATAAGTTTAACTAGTAAAATCCTATTACCTTTTCTCCTAACCTCACTACATCCTCAAGTAATTGTTTATTTATGATCATACTCACCCTATTACTATTTCTATCTCTACCAGTATACCAAAGTTTATAACTCCAAGGCTCTATAATTCTAGCTTTTTCACCTACCCACTTAGTTTTTCGCATACATAAAATACTAACATTCCGTCTAACTATAACATCAACTAACTCTGCTAATCTACTTGTAAGAGAATCTAAGTTCCATGATGCTAACCTAATCCTATATTCATAAGCTACTTTTTTACCCTCACTCGCTCATAAAAGTGTGGGAACTCTTGCTTATTTGACACCACATCCAGGCGCCGATGTGGTGCGTCATTTCTGGACGACGACCTAGCAACCCTTGCCCACTTTTCACTACACTCGGGCTCCGTTGTAGCGCGTCGCTCAGTAGGGGACACTCCAATGAAAATTAGTTCTTGATTCATGTTCATAGTATGTGACAATGTTTTACGTTGGCTGTCACAGGTCTACCACAACCCTCCTCCTTTATCCTGACTTGGGACAGGCAGTGAACGGTGCACTGGCGGAGTTAACAACAACCTCTTGGTGGGTAAAAATGGTCTAATTCATCCTCAAAGAATTAGAGGAACCAGTGCAGGTTGTATCCCGCGGTCAGGGTTGTGTGCTATGGAACTGCCCTGAGCCATTATAACTTCTTTGCAATCCTCGAGAAGTATAACTCAGACACTTGCACATTTTTTTACTCTGCATGAGTTGTTTGAAGTTTCAGGACTGTTTATAGGGGAGTTGTCGTATGAGGAGTACATCCCCAACACTGAAGAATTACATTTATTGAAAAGGGATGCTCCTCAGGTGTATAAGACCTACATAGAGGTCTTATGCCATTTTCACATTTGCGCCCAAGTGACCAGATGGAGGCCTGGAGGAGTTAAACAAATGTCATGGGCTAACTAGCTCTCCTGTGGTTTGGGAGAAAAATCGGGCTTAGTATCTCAATTGACAGCCAGCACCAACGCTGAGATCACAGAAAGAATTTCTAAATCAGTGACCTTGTATACAACAGAGTCGAACGAGGATACCTTCAAGCCCGATACTGTTTTTGACAGTTCCACCATCACGCACAAATTCCCATCTCGGATAGAGCCTTATTGGCAGGATTTCTGATGATATGGCTAAAGCGCTGTGTTGTACCCACTCTACCACATGAGATCATTGTTGCTGACATAGTTTGCCTGACCATTTTTCTTGCTTATGGTCGATCTCTCAGCTTGCTCCCTGCTATCCCCTACTATGGTAGGTTGCCTTCAAAGTGGGCTTTGAGTTTTATGTTGAAGTTTTTATAATGTAGTAGCTGAGAAAGACAGGGAGGGCAACATGGTTGTCGGTCCGGATGGTGAGCCCAGTATGAAGACTGATGGGGAGATTCTGTCTCCTTGTTTTAAATAACCGCAAGTGCACGGTCGTTCGATGTAGCACTTGAGGGTCGGTCCACAGGGAAGGTGTTACTTGAATCCTAGCACGAACGAAGCAAATTGGTGGAGAAAAATGATAAATTGATGTGAACTCAGTTAAAGAGAAGAGTCATGTACCTAGGGTTGAATCCCCTAAACTAGCCTCAAGCGGTCAAGCTCGGTCTATCAACTAGATCGTTACAAATCACCAAATTCCTACTTCTAACAGGCATATTAATTCTGAATACTAGATCTAAGCACAGGGTATTGTTCAATTACATGATCCATCAAAGATAGATAAATTGACAACTCCAATGACATATGAAAAAGAACATTACAACTCTAAGTATGGATCATTAACTCTAAACACATACCCTGTCAAATATCTAGTGGTTTTAGAAATTAGCACCCTAGAAGTCGTAGGTCAATAGATGAGTGTACATCCCTAGATAGGAGAACTAACTTGGTTCACAAGAATTTAGCCTAGGTTCATCTTCCTAGGTACATGATGAAAATTCAGTTACACATGTCCAAGTTAACAATCAACTAAACTAATTAAATCAGTTAAAATTATCTAACTTTTAATTAAATAATTAATTGCAGTACTAATTAATTACACTAATCAATTTAAACTAACTAAAAAAAATTATTTACCTTTGCAGGCTGCGAGACCTGCACCTGCAGGTGGAGGTGACGGCGCCCTCCTCTTCAAAGTGGCGGGTGGTGGCCCGCTCCAATCAAATGGTGCCAAGTGGCCTTGCTATACTCCTTGCTTGAAAAGGCACCTGTGGCCTTTCTCCAATCAAAAGGCGCTTTTGCTTCAATCAAAGGGGCCTGCGGCCCTTGCCTATGGCCTGTGAGCAAAGAGAGAGACTTTGCCTCTCTCTCTTTGCCTTTTCTCTTCTTCTTTTTTTTTTATCAATGCCGCCAATTGCACAGAGAAATAGCGAAGTAGTTTTCCACGAATCCGTCAACCAAAAGTAGGAAACGAAAAATAATACTGTGGACGAAAATTTTATCTAAAGAGAAGAAGAAGAGCAAGCCTCACAATTTTCAGATCTGAAAAATATACGTACGGTGAAAAAAAATCGGCCCAAAAAAAAATTCCTTTATAAAAACCCTAGCTGCCGGCCTCCTCAAACCGCAGCCCTCTTATTCCTTATATAATAAGGAATTTTTTACAAAAAGGTCCTTTGAAATACATCTATTACATAATACTTCATTTTCAATTCAGGCAGATTTTTTAAATGATGAATACAGGCCATCAAATGGAGGAATCAGCGAAAGTTATCAACACAAAAGTTGAAGATCTTCAAATTATCTTTCCGTAGCATCTTAAATGATCTCGTTCGGAGTCCTGTAGCTAAAGTTATGGCCGAAATACCGCAACATATTTGGAAAGCAACCCTCAATCTTTGACAAATTGTGTGAGTTTATTGCTGAATGTAACCAGATTCCTCTTTCTCTTTCTTTACCTGTTTCCTGCAAAAATTCAATCAACATACCCGAGTAGCATTATTTATATACATATAATAGATAATTAGGAGCATAAAAATGATATAAAATCGTGCTGATCAAATACCCCCACACCTATCTTTTGCTAGTCCTCGAGCAAAACTAATAAAAAGAAAAAGAAAAACTAAACGACTCTAACTCACTTTCGTAGGAATCACGGTTGCACTTAGCATGTGCAACAAGCCGTTAAAACCCTAGGTTACCCTGGAGGACGAGTTTTGTCTCGTGAGGGCTTTCAGTGGATTACACTCACAAAATCCAAGAAAGTTAGAGATTAGAAATAAATAAAAGTAAAATAAGGATAACCGAAAATTAAGAAAAAGAAAACAATTTTTTTTTTAATAACTAGTTAGTAAGATCATCAATTTCCAAGAGTTTCATTTTCAAGTAAAATCTCAATTCAAGAAATCATATTGGCTATAAAATAAAGTCTCAAATCTAAAACTTTACACTACCTGTCCTAAGTTTCAGATCCTATATACCCCGTGATCGTGATGTAGTTCTTAAGCTTGGGAATATTTAATTACAACTTTTATACTCTCTTTTTTTTCTATCTTTTTTTTTTCTATCTTTCGCGTAGATACCAAGGCTTCCTGAGGCCAAGGTACCTAGCTAATTGATAATCAAAATTATTATCTTTTTTTTTTCAACTATCTTTCGCGTAGATACCAAGGCTTCCTGAGGCCAAGGTACCTAGCTAATTGATAATCAAAATTATTATCTTTTTTTTTCAACTATCTTTCGCGTAGATACCAAGGCTTCCTGAGGCCAAGATACCTAGCTAATTTATAATCAAAATTATTATATTTTTATAGTGTCTTATCCTATTAGGCTTTCTCAGCTACACATATAGCGAGTTTTGGGTCAATGCGCCCAAACCAGATGGTCTTAGGGCAATAAGTGTAAATACACTCCTACGGACTTAATTACTCAAGCAACTGAGGCCGCAAGACAAGAGTTATTAATATATATATTTTTAATAGTTGCAATCAATATCCCAAGCCTATGAAATAAATAGTGTAAGTGCTATTGGGTACATAATCACTTAGACTAAGTTTAGATGGTATGTCTGTTTTAGATTCTAATCTTTATTTTAAGATTTTATAATTCTTTCATCTTGATCTTACCCTTAAAATCCACTCATGGATACCAAATCACTCACCTACTAGCTACTAATTTGCAGAAAATTCTCAAATTTTTCACAAATTTTTTTATTTTTTAATTTTTTTATTTTTTTTAAGACTCTAATTAAAGAAAGAAAAGAAAATAGAGTGAAAACCCTAAAACTAAAAACTAAAACCAAAAGGACTCCTAGACAAAAGAAATATGAATCTCTCTGGTTCCTATGTTAGTATGTTAGTAAAAAATTCCTTTATAAAAACCCTAGCTGCCGGCCTCCTCAAACCGCAGCCCTCTTATTCCTTATATAATAAGGAATTTTTACAAAAAGGTCCTTTGAAATACATCTATTACATAATACTTTATTTCCAATTCAGGCAGATTTTTAAATGATGAATATAGGCCATCAAATGGAGGAATCAGCGAAAGTTATCAACACAAAAGTTGAAGATCTTCGAATTTCTTTCCGTAGCATCTTGAATGATCTAGTTCGGAGTCCTGTAGCTAAAGTTATGGCCGAAATACCGCAACATATTTGGAAAGCAACCATCAATCTTTGACAAATTACGTGAGTTTATTGCTGAATGTAACCAGATTCCTCTTTCTCTTTCTTTTACCTGTTTCCTGCAAAAATTCAATCAACTATACCTGAGTAGCATTATTTATATACATATAATAGATAATTAGGAGCATAAAAATGATATAAAATCGTGCTGATCAAAGACACCGAATCCTCGTGTAAAGTTGGCTTATATGTGCCTAATGGCATGGTACGTTATGCATTGCCCGTCCCTGATGTCAGCAGTGCAATCATCTCAGGATTTTATGCCATTTGTTCGGTGATTGGAGCGCTCAATTTGGAATGGCCGATACATGCTAATGATTTGACAAGTTCTTCAAAGTAGCATGAACCACCAGTTAGTGAGGTGCTTTCCTGATTTCTTAGGAACCTCGTACGGGGAGCGATTTTTGACCGAACCGATGCTGATGGATTCACCATCCTCTCATCTGGGAGTTTCTTGTGGTTGATCAACATTCGCCTTGGATATTTGGTCTTCCAGTAGGGGAACATTTGCTCAATTGAACTATATTTGCCCAGCCGATTTGCTCGCCAATTCGAGTACGGCCAGCTGTATGTAGGTGACCCGAACTTAGGCCTTCATTTCAGCAACAATCTGTATGGAGGGGAGAGGGTGTGGTATTTCAATGTGGCTGGAGGAACAGAGACAAGATTCAACCTTCCATAGAAGGTACCGAACTTCTACACCAGCCTCGGGTTTTGTGCATGGTATGTAATAGTGGATTCAGTCCGTGACTATAATAAAAAACAACACCTGTATCAAGCAGATCAAGGCTATGTTTCAAGCCAAGAAGGGCTCCAAGAATACCTGCTTGAAAGGGATGGATGAATTTCTGCAGGCTGAGCTTAAGGCTGATCCAATAAGGGCTGCTAGGCATGGAGAAAAGCCTGCTGAAGAATCTCATCAAAAACGCTCACAAGGTGTTGCAAAGTGCACTTGACCTCAGTCTATTGAGCCTGGCTTAAAATACGACGAGAATCTATGGCTGAAGTTCCTTCCAAGGCAACTTCCTCATCGACCATAGACCTTGAGCCTATCCACGCAGGCTCCGAAGGGGATGAAGGCTCTGAGGTTCCTCAACTTCTGAGAAGTCATCATTTAAAGGTCCCACAGTAGTCACAGCCCCTGGAGTCAGTTCTGTGTCAGCCTCGGTGCCTACTAAGACTGTTGCTTCGAGCTCCTTTCCGAGTCAGAGAATGAACGTTGATCCAATAAACATTCAACTGGGCCACTCAATTGAGTTGATGTCTTTAGTGGAGATTCCAGAGCAAAGTGCCACTACTGGGTTTGTTGAGGTTGAACTTCCCACTACCGGACTCCTACCTACTCCCGTATTATCCTGGTCTTCGAGTGAGAAGCTGGATTACTTGGAAGATAATGATGTTGATTGGGATAATGTGCACCCTTCTAATACCAGCAAATATTCTTACTTAACCAAAGAGGAACAGAATTGCCATTTGGAGAAACTTCTACTGCTGAGGGTATTCTTTTCCACCCCAGTCATCGTCTCTTTTTTTAGCAGATGTTGTTTTGACCTTGTTTAATCAACATTTGCAGGGGCTACTGCTACCGCTGAAGGTGACACCTCCTCAAGTATTACTAAAATGACTGGGAAACTGACTCAATCAGAGGGTATAGAAGTCCCCAAGGTCAGCATTAAAGAGACTCCAACGAGTACATCTGGTACGACAGGAGGGTCCTCTCATTTTGAAAATTTGCCATTCTCACTCCTCGAATTGGTAATATCTCAATATGTCTTGATATTTCTGTCTTTCTAGTGCCATTATTAACATTGTTCAGTTAAAACAACTACGGAAGATAATGTACCAATCCAAGCAGAAAAGTCTACCATTAGTACCAGTACAAGAGGGCATTTTACTTAAGTCTCGGCGGATAGGGCTCCTGTGGCGAAGTCTACTCTAGAGGTTGTCACCCAAAAATCTGTTACAATTCTAACTTTTGAAACTCTTGTGGTGACCTCAGAAATGAGAGAACTGATGGTCCAGCTTGCGCCTGTACTCCTAGAAGGGATGAATGCACCATCTTCTTATGAGAGTACCACCTCAAACATTGTGGAAACTAGATCAAAAAGTGCTCTACAATGCTGACACCAGTCACGGATATTATGAAAGAACTCACTCTCCAAATAGTGGGGCAATTCTTTGTGACAATGAAGTATTGCATTGAGCTGGTACTCTTTGGGCGAAGTCCTTTCGAGTTTGTGCGATCCCTTCTTGAGAATCAGATTGAAAACATCAAACAGACTGGAGGTTCTTATTGTGCGATTACATACCTGGCGCTAGTTGAGCAGCTGGGTACATATTCGAAGGGACTTAGGAACCTAGAGAGAGTCAGTCCGATTGCTGATGCTCAACGGATGTCAGAGGACCTCTGTATCAATCAGGAATGGGAGCGGAAGAAGATAGAAGAGCAGATAGCTGAGTGTACCCATTATATTGATGATTCCAGGATCAATTGTCAGAGCTTAATTAACGACATCTATCAATCTGAAATCATTTTCAAAACTGCAGAGTATATCATTACAAGTGCTCACATGGTGATTGCTAAAGGCACAAGCCTTAAATCAAGATCACGAGCTGAAACTTGCCAATAAGAAGAAGAAAGTGGAGGAGCTTGAGACCACCAAGCATCGGGTGTAGACGGAGCTCGCTGACATTCTTCTAAATTGAAAGCTCTCCGGGCAAAACTGGTTTCAAAGACATTTTTGTCAGATAAGGAGCTGAGGGCTCAGGCTCTAGGTGAGGTCGAAAGGCACGCCAAAGGATATTCAACGCCTTTGGGACCAAATAAAGTCTCTCGCTGAGCGAGACTAACTTCTCATCCTTTTTCTCTTTTGTAGCACTCCATCTTGTTAAGTAAGAGAGTGTTTGTTTCACTTTTACAATTTTGACGTGAATAATAGAAGTGATAATTTTGCCTTCATCTTGTCTTTATTTTCTTTTTGTGTTTGAAAATTAGACAAACAAAAGCAATTGAACTTGATTGCTAGATGTGACGATTAAAATTGCAACTTAAAATTGGTATTTCCATTGGGGAATTTGAGAAGGTTACTATCAGAGATGTGATTTTTAACTTGACAGGGATTAAGTTCATGATTTGAATGAATTTTTGTGGACTTGCTATTCTATTGATGAGAATAACAAGTGGAGTTTTGATCCACTGGGGATTTTTGGATATTTATGCCATCGGTAGTATAATGTTAACATGTTGGGTTTTTAGATTTGCAATTGAAAGCAAATTAATTGAATTATCAGAGGTGTTTTAATAACTTCACACGGATATATGTGTTAGAGGTATGATATTAACTTAGCATCAAAGAGATCTCATTATCAATGAAAAAAATGAGAAAATCACTGTTATTGGTTTAATGTTAACTTGACAGCGAGATGAATGTCAGAGGTGCGATATTAACTTATCATTGGACATCTCGATTTCGATGAGAAAGATCGAGGAAGATCATTGTTATACGTGTAGTATTTAACTTAACAATGCAATGAATGCTAGAGGTGTGTAATTTAACTTAGCAACAAACTTCTCATTTTCATTGGAAAAATTGAGAGAATCACTGTCATAGGTATAATATTAACTTAATAGAGATTATATTGCGATATAAATAATTTTGGCTAGAGGTACAATATTTAATGTAACCGAGAGATTTTGTGATTTGAGCAATTTAGTGGACCCGTCAGTCTATTGAAGAGAATTAATAAGTTAAAATTTTATCCGCTGGAAAATTTTAGGAAAAATCACATTTAGAGGTATAACGTAAACCTCGTAGTGATTTCCATTGCGATATGAGCAATCTTGATCAGAGGTGCAATATTTAACTTGACCGAGAAATTTACGATTTAAGCAATTTTAGTAGACTCGTCATTCTATTAAAGAGAATTGATAAGTTGAAATTTTTATCCTTTGGGGACATTGAAGAAAATTGCCGTTAGAGGTATAATATTAACCTAACAGAGAGGTATACCATAGGTATAATGTTAACATGACAGGTTTGCTCTGAGATTATTTCACTGGGGAAACAATTGCAGCTTTTTTATGGTCTTACCATTCTATGGACGAGAATTGGTAAGCGATTTTGGAGAAGAAGGCGGGATCAGGTCCCTCAGAATTTTTAGCAAACTCTAGCTATCAACAGATTTGATATGCCTTTACCAACTATCATTCGAGTTGGGCTAGCCATGCTATTTCCCTCAGCATGATGAGTTATCGAGGATTTTTTGTTCGGCTTAAATGCCAACTGTTTCCTCTATCCTTTAACCGTCAGAGGCGTTGGATGTAGTGTAGTGTGCCTCCTGCAAATAAGCTGGGGGCACAGAGGTAGACATGAATTTTGTGGGGTTTTGTCTGGAGACTGACCTTCCTCATGGAGTCTTCTTTGATCCGTATTTGGCCACCGCACTTTGATATGAATGTGAAAATAATGAAAAGATTTTGTAAAGATGAATCATAAACTTTCTTCAATGAGTTTGGCTTGATAAGCCGTCAGATAAACTCATTCAAGTCCACCATCTGATTGTTCAGATCCTTTGTCGTTGGGTCGAGCTTCGATCGATCGAACAAGAGTAGGGAGGCATGCCACCATTACATATGAAAAAGTTAGGCTAGACAAGCCATCCTTCTGGACTGAGAAGAATGATTAGAAAAAAGAGTACCTAGAACTGTTGCTTAGGCATACTGACTTCAAAATATGGAGAATACTTCTAAATTGAAGGTGGGTGCATGTCTATATACTAGAGAGGAGTGACAAGGCTAAAAACTAATGTTTCTAACTTTATTTCTTTGATATTAACATCATGCATCATGATGTTAACAATGTTCGATCGGCTTGACGTCGATCGACCGTGATGTGATCCTTTGAATAAGAAAGTTCTTCTTTGGTGCTCTTTCAAACATCTTAGATCTCAAACCCTAATCCATCTGATTGATCAGGGTGAATTTTTAATCAGAGGTCTAATATTAACCTGATCATGAGAAGAGTCCCTTTAAGGTTAGTACTTCTTCAAGAATCTGCCGTTAATCGGCATCATTAGCGTATCGCCGTCTGGAGTTATGAGATGGTATGCTCCATTTGAGTAGAATGACTCTATTACAAATGGACCTTCCCATTTAAGTTAAAAAATTTTCTTTTACCTTATATGTCATAACCATGGGTCTTTTGATAGCAAGACAAGTCGCCCTTCTTGAAAATTCATTCTCTAACTTTCTTATTGAAAGCTCTGAAAATTCGAGCTTGATAAAGCTCGATTTGCTATTGGGTTTGAAAACGTTTATTATCTAAAGCTTCTAACTCTTAAAGGCACAAACGATGCTTCTTTTTATCCGTTATCTTGGTTGTCTAGGCAATTCGAAGAGATAGGATTTGGATCTCCAGTGAAAGTATAACTTTACATTCGTACACCAAAAAAAATGGTGTGGCTTTTGTCAGAGTTCTCACCTTCATGCAGTAAGCCAACAAACATTCACCTAATTTGTCATCCCAGTCGTGTTGGATTTTTGAGACAAATTTCTTGAGTAGCTTTTCAATAGGCTTCTTGAAGTCTTCTGCAAGACCATTGGCAGCTGGATAGTATACCGTTGATGACATGCTTTGGATTCTGATATTTATTACAGAACCTCTGAAATGCTTGACTGACGAATTGGGGTCTATTATCGTAGACAATTCGTTGGGGTACTCCAAAATGGTAAAGTACGTGATGCTTGATGAACTTGATCACGTTTGATTTTACTTCCTTCAGGGGAACAACTTCTGCCATTTTGAGAAGTAATAAATTATGGATAAAATGAAGCAATGTCCTTTGGATGTTGAAGGGTTGATGGGTCCGATAACATCCATTCCCCATATCTAAAATAGCCATGAAGAGGATGTTGGATGAAGATGTCCTGGTGCTTGATGGACAAAGTCACCGTGGAGCTGACAGGCATGGCATCGCTTAGCGTAAGCGACGGCGTCAGGGATCATCTTCGGCAAATAGTATCCAAGTCTTCAAAACCAATCTCCGAGCTTAGGTTTGGGTTGGTGAGCTCCATATGTACCATTATGAGCTTCTTTGAACGCCTCCTGTGCCTCTTTGTGTGAAAGGTATTGTAGTAAGATTCCATCATACGACCGGTGATATAATTTTCACGTGATCGCATTATAATAGAACCGAGGAGCTTTCGTTCTGATTGCAGCTGCCTCTTTAGGGTTGCTAGGCAATACGCCATACAAGATGAAGTCAATGTAAGGGAATCACTAATACTTGGATTCAAGACTTGTCAAACCCTCAAAAATCTCTTTAATTTGAAGGTCTCCTCTTAGAGTTTTACTGTCTTCAAGGACAAATTTGCAACAGTACAAGTCATGGCTGAAGATGAGCACTCTCTCCGTGACTCCAGCTAGATAGGCCAATGAAGTAACGAGGGATGCTAGTGTATCTGCATACTCATTTTGCTAACGTGGTTCATGGTCAATGTAGAAGTTTTTAAACTTCTCTGCCATGTCATATGGTTGCATTGTGATAGGATATCAAGTTTTCATGTCGGACTTCATATTCCCCACACACCTGATTGACAATAAGCTTTGAGTCACCGTATGC
Source organism: Agave tequilana (assembly GCA_038442645.1). NCBI lineage: Eukaryota > Viridiplantae > Streptophyta > Magnoliopsida > Asparagales > Asparagaceae > Agave > Agave tequilana. The sequence continues at coordinate 286,075 of JAVJIF010001425.1, read as the reverse complement.
TTTGAGATTTTTGACTCCAATCTTTATAGCAAGTTGCATCCCAATCAAGAGAGTATTGTATTTTAAAATATTGTTGGAATAAGTTAATGAGAATGCACAAGGGATCACGTAATTATATGAAAAAAATAAGTACTACCCCGACACCTGCGATGATATTTCTCTCGGGACTTGTCCTTGATGCTCCGTCGAAGAATAGTCACCATACTTTTGAGGAGACGTTGATCATGTTAACTTCTACAATCTCGTCTGCGAGATCATCATAAAGTTTTGAAGTTCCTGGAACTTGATGATTGGCCAGAAAATAGACCATAGATTGACCTTTGATCGCCTTTTATTGCATGAATTGCATCTGGTATCATGAGAGCAATATAGCTCATTTCGCTAATCTGCAATTCAGCGACGATGATCTTGTCATAAGTAATCGTAAGGGATTAACTCTGGAGATGACATGAATGTGTTGCCGTACAAGATAGTGTCACATCTTTTGAATGGCAAAGACTAAGGATAAGCATTCTTTCTTGATCAGATTGTAACAATGCTCTGCCCCGATCATTATTCTACTCAAGTAGTAGATTGCCTGTTCATGGTTTTGATCATTATTTTGAGCTAGTAAAGTTCCCAACGAATGATTCATAGCTCGAATATATAATAAGAAAGGTTTTATTGATACTAGAGCTACTAGAATGGGTGGGTGTGTGAGATACTCCTTTATCTTTTCAAATGATTTTTGGCATGCACTGTCCCAAACAAATGAAACTTCCTTTTTCATTAGTTTGGTGAAGGATTGGCAGCGTCCTGAACGATTCAATATAAATCCCCAGATATATGCCAATCGTCTTTGTAAGACTCTCAGTTCTTTAAGATTTCTTAGATGTTGCATCTGTTGGATAGCACAGATTTTCTCTGAGATGAATTCCTTTGGATGTAACAACAAATCCAAAGAATTTGCCACTGGTTAGCCCTAGGAAGGACTTGGTTGATTTCATCTTCAACTGGTGAGCCTGCATGATGTCGAACACTCTTTTCAGGGCTGTGAGATGATCGCTTTTGTAATGACTTTTCACAGCAATATCATCGACGTAGCATTCTACGGTCTTACGTATATGCTCATGGAAGATTGCATTCATAGCGCGCTGATAAGTTGCACCAGTGTTCTTCAAATCGAAGAGTATTACTGTGTAGCAGTATACTCCCAAAGGTGTCTTGAAAGATGTGCATTTTTTATCTTCAGGGTACATCTTTATTTGATTATACCTTGAGAAGCCATTCATGAAAGACATCCTCTTAAAACTATATGATTGTCAATCATAACATTCATGATCGGGAGAGGAAATTCGTCTTTTGGACAACCGGCATTTAGATCGCAGTAGTCAATGTAAATTTGGATCTTTTCAGTCTTCTTGGGAATAGGAACTATGTTGGCCACCTAATCAGGATGTTGCTCTTTTCTGACGAAACCAGAGTCTATGAGCTTCTTGACTTCTGATTCAATTTCTTCCATGAAATCAGGCCAGAACTGTCATTGTTATTATTTGACTGGCTTGCTGTCCAGGTTAATGTTGAGATGATGCATAACAATCTGGGGATCGAGCCCGGGCATGTCCTCATAATTTCAAACGAAGACATTTTATACTCTTGTATGAGATGTATTACGTTTTCTTTCTCGACAGGTAACAAGTTCTTGCTTATGAAACTGGGCTTAGAGTTAGCCTCATCTCTAATATTTATCTAAGTCACTTTATCTTCAGCGGGTGATCGCGTTGTTCAAAGTGTATATCCCAAAGAGTATGTAAGTATTTAATCCATGGATCAGAGCCCGATTGAATCAATTCTTCAGATTTAAAAGTGTCTTCTCTGTCATCTTCTAAATGGCTGGTTGATACCATATTCACTGAGAGACTTCCAAAGATATTACCGACAGTGACATCTGAGTCCCACGACGATGTTACTGATGAGATGTCATGATAGACCACTTTTTCAGATTCAGAATCTGATGAGACTAGCGTAGATACATAACCGAGCCCCTTTCGGGTCTTGTGATAGTAATCGGGGTCTTTTACTTTTGGTACAAATGAACGAAGCAATGCTTACTTTCCTTTGCCGAAATTAAGGCCTGATTCCTTGGTAAAATCATATCCCATTCTTTCCATCATATGACGTGACTTTTGTCCATAATGAAAGAATTACGGAGACTCAGAATTTACCCCTGAGCTTTCATAAACTATGGGCTCAGACTCAATTCTTTCAAATAGAATTGGCTTTTGACCTTCCCACTTGGCTGATACTTCAAAGAGAGCATTTTGTGCATCTCTAATCTTTTCGCTTACCATAAGGGATGACTTTATTGGTGCACGTAATGATGTCAGAGCATTCATTGCTGATCAAGGGTCACTGTCTACATCAGTACTAGTGTCTGACAGTATAGAATAAGAAGTAAACGCAGAAAAGTAAGCCAAATCTAAATTTTCATTAATAAACCACTCACCTTCGACATTAGTTGGTGGTATTGAAATCGAGCTTATCAATGCTTGTTACAAGGAGATTTATTTCCCATAGACACTTTTATTCTTCTGACTCTGTATCAGCTTTAGTTCCAGAGTCAGGTTCTTCTAGATGTGGATTCTCTTCAGTCTCAAGAGAATCCTGATAGAGGAGAGAATCAGTGAAGTAATTCTCGACTCCTTTGAATGGATGCCTTTCGGCAATCAACATTCTCACTTTTCTATCTTCATCAACGTACTTCATTACTTGGTGAAGAGTGAATGGGACGATGAAGTTGCGGTGAATTCAAGGTCATCCCAGCAACAAGTTGTATAAGGTGTCGGCGTTAATAACATAACATGTCACCTCGGATCTCTGGTCCTCGATTTGACATCTGAGCTTGATTTTCCCCATCAGGCGCGTACCAATCACGTTGAAGCCATAGATGGTTGTCTGAGTGGCGCTTAGGTGGGTGGGGATCCCCAAATGCTACATGACCCTACGGGGCATAATTCTCAATGCGGATCTCGAATCAACCTGAATATGGCTCACTTCAGATGATCCAATATACCCTATATAATATAGGGTCCTATCATGTTTCCTTTAACTTGCATGTCTTCTGGGGTGAAGGTGATGCAAAAAAACTATTTGGAGATGTAGTGGCAATGATTATTGTCTTCCTCTCGGTATATAGCAGGAATCTGGGTCATGAAAACTTCTATATCTGCTAATGCTTCTTTTAAGGCATCCCTTGTAAACTTGGAAAGCCTCAGGAGCTTGTAAAGAGTGATTCGTGTAGGTAAGTTGGCTAGATGAGCCATGATATCAAAATGGAAGGGAGTTGATGGTCCCATATCTCATTTTTGGAGAGCTTTAACATAACGAAGCTCTTTCTATTTTTCCATAGATGGTTTCATGGACTGATCAATTGCCCCTCCACTGGTTGGGGGGAATCTACCATCGGTTTGTCGTACTGTTTCAAATATTGCTTGCCAGATCATGTCTTCGACGTGGAAGGTGCGCCTGTGTCAGCAGCAAAGACTGACTCCTCTTCTCTTGAACTAGTGAGGGAGGTGACATTTTCTTCGGTCTCTCTTGTAGAGATACCCACCACATTGCTAGAGGATGCTTTGACCTTCCCATTGGACTTCTTATTTATGACAGTCGTCCACTGCTGGCTTTCAATAATGTTAGGATGGACCCACATTGTCTCTTCTCGAGGAGTAGGAACAGGGATAAGACCTTTCTCCTTCTGGTTATAAGGATCCATATTGATCACTTTTAGTTCCCCTTTCAGGATGGGAACCACTCCAATTGGCGCTGGCAGGAGATCCCGGCCAAATTGAATAGGTGATGTAGCTATCATGTTAGCAGTCACCTTCTTCTGCTCCAGATGGAGCTTAAGTACCTCCGCATCGATCAGAGCCTGAAGAACATCCTTGATGATGTAACAATTCTTGATAGGGTGTCCCAGCATCCTATGATGTAAGTAGTAGGTAGGATCATCAGTTTCTCCACCTCTTCAGGATGTCTGACCTCCTGCAATTTGATTTTGTTACTCTTTTAGAGTAACTTAAACAAGGAGACCACATGCTCATGTTTGAAGGAATATGTTTATTGGCACGTGCTTGCCCGAGAGCCACACTACCTTTGACTGACTGGGTCTTTGAAGGTGTTGACCTCCGTCGCCAGAGATCTCTTCTCCTTGGTTGAGAAGATGACTCTAGGGTATGTTGTGTTATTTTGTCAAGTCTTGGTTTGCTGTCTTTTTCTTCAGCTCTGACTCTGGCGACAATTTCTTCTGTCTGTTCGCCTTGTAGCACTAACTGCTTCCAAGTGCGGTATTTCGCCACTCCCATTTGAGCGAGAAGGGCAGTTTGCAAATTGTGGGGATATGTCTCAACCAGTGTAGACTGGGTCATTCCATTGGGACAATAGAGTGCCATGCTCTGAAATCTTTCAACAAAGATTTTAATAGAATCTCCTTTCTTTTGCTTGGTTGCAAGGAGAGTTGGCACAAAAATTTCTATATCATCTTCAAAGAAATGAGCTATTCTTGAGGTCGGCCTATGTTTTGATCATGCCGGCGGGAAGTTTCATGAACCATTCAAAAGCGACCCCTTTAAGAGTGTCGTTGAATAAACGAGCCATAATAGCATCGTTCGTTATTACATTCACAGTTTGAGACTTGAAGTAGTATATATGTTGGTTCAATGACCCTTTACCATCGAAACTATGGAGGGTCGGTGCCTTGAACTTAAGAGGATAAGAAGCTATATCCCATTCTGCTGGGTAGAGCCAGATTATCCTCACGTCTTGAAGACCGCCTCGGTTTGCTATGACTTCGAGACGTTGCTTGATTGCTAAAAGAAAGAACAATCAAAGAGTTTAAGAATTTACCGTGTAGCTCGTGGCTAACGGGTCGTGTCCACGAGGAGGAATGCGATGTAAGCTTTTCGGTGAATTGTTTAAAAACAAAGAATTGTGTTCGTTTTTTAATGGAAAAGAGGATGGAAAGAAAGAGATGATTAAAAGAGAAATTGCAACTTTTAGAAAAGGTTTTAGAGAAGGTGATTTAGAAAGCTCGAAAATTGTTTTGTTGTTTATAATAAGGAAGAAAATCTGGGCTCGCTATCTCACTACTCAATTGTTCATTCTTCTATTGAAATCCTAAATGCTTCAAATTGATCATAGGCAAAACTTAAAGTTGATTTTTAAAAAGTTTGAAGTAAAGCACATAAGATGGTTGGAAGAGTTCAATCTTTTCTTTGAAAAATCGTTTTGAATCGAATATTAAATCATCAAGCGCGAAGAAGCAAGAATGAAGTAAAAATAGTTCAAGAAACGTTTATGAAAGAAGTGAGAGTTTAACAATCCAATCCCATTGCCTTCAAGAACACTTTCAAAAAGAAAGGCTTTTAAGTAAGGCATGCATATGATTCATTGGGTCTTTTTCTTTAAAACTAGAAGAGAAGAAGAACTAGAGAGAGTTACAATAGCGAGCCCAGAAAACCGTTTAGTTACTCATGAAAAACAACGAAGAAAGCAAATAAACAATGCAAGCTATATCGTAATACGAGTGGAAGAAAAAGCGGCTTGATTCTTGTATTGATGTCACTTCAATCTTCAAGTACAAGCACTCAATTCCTCTCTCTCACAAGTTTTGATACTGGACTACAAATTAAAAAAATAAGATTACAACTTTTGTGCTAGCTAACAAAGAGCCTAAATCCTTAGAAAATAAACACAAATTCTAATCCTAGTCTTCGCTCCTTTTTGCTTTTCTGAAACCAGTATTTATAGGGAAAAACCAAAAGGGGAGGATCCCGGGAAGATTAAGGGAGCAAACGCTCCCCCAACTGACTCTACTTGGCTGCGAAAACGCGGCTTGGTCTGCGTTTCCGTGGCCCTAGTGTGGCCAGGTGGCCACACCCAATTAGTGGGGGCTTCTGGTTTAGTGAATTTCTCGTATCTTCTTCTGGTTTTCTTATTTCTGCTCCAAACATTGACGAAAAAGCCTTTGATTGAGTGGCTTCAACCGCTTGATTCAGAGAGGATTCTTCTCAACCTCTTGATATGCCAAGATTTTGCCCTAATTCCTTTATTTCGAATTTATTCTGAATTAAATCAGAATTTGGTGGGCTTTTGGGCTTGTTTCTCTTTTCTTTCTTTTAGCACTTGGGCCTACATTTAACAAAGAAAAAGATGACTTATTAATAGGATTTATTAGCTAAAAAGTATGGTAAGGTGACAATATAAATGCAATATATGTGACTAATCACACCCCCACACTTATCTTTTGCTCGCCCTCGAGTAAAACATCAGACTAATTCTAATCAATTATTAGACCACTTTCGCAGGTCACTCGATTGCAATGAGCATGTGCAACAAGCCGTTAAACCTCTAGGTTACCCCTAGAGGACGAGTTTTATCTCATGAGGGTTTTCAGTAGATTGCACCCACAAAATCCATAAAGAAAAAGAAAAAGTTAGTATTTTCGAAAAGCAATTTTTTTTAAAGGAGAAAATATTTGAAGTATATTTGTAAGGCTTTAAGTAATCTATAAGTTATAGGAATATCAAATTTTTCATTCTGAACTCAGTCTTTATTCAAAAACATGTCATCAATTAAAGTAAGGAGTCAAATTGTACTTCTCATCTAGTCTATTAATTTATCCTGAGTCGTATGTACCATCGTGACTATGAAGTTGACTAAGGGTTCTTTAACATTAACTCCTATGCCTTATATTTATTTTTGGTGGATTTTATTCCTCAATTTTATTAGGCTTTCTAATCTGCCCATGTAACGAGCCTTCAGTCGGTGACACCCAAACTGGACAGTTTTAGGGCACCAGGTGAGAAAACATCCCTTAGGACTTAAACACTCGAGCAGACAAGGCCACAAAACTAAGGTTTTTTATTTATAAGACGTACCCCTTTTAGGCGTGAATACTTATGCTTCATGAGGCATAAATACCCAGTTTAATCAGAGGATTTATACTTTTTTTCCTCAAACTTATCTAATTATCTTTTGCATAAATACTAAGGTTTGCTTAGGCCAAAACACCTAGCTAATCAATAATTAGATTTGTTTATATATATATATATATATATTTTTTCATAATATTTTTTTTATAAGGCATAAGAGTCTCTATTTTTAAACCCTAAGTGTGTAAGTGTATTTAGTGTGCATATGTCATCAAGGTAAATATCAAGACTAAATTACTTTCACAAATTTTCTTCCTAACCCTAAAAATCAAACAAGTTATCTTATTTTGACCAAGTGTAAGAAATCTTAATTATGATTCTCCTATTCCTTAAAATTGACTTAATTTCTTACAAAAAATATATCAAAATATTGTTCTAACCTTTCAAAAAGTGTTATATATATATATATATATATATATATATATATATATATATATATATATTTCAAGTTATAGTAGTCATCATGTTAGATCTAGTCATCATGTTAGATCCCTCCCCCACACTTATCTTATGCATTGTCCCCAATGTATGAAATAAATGTATACATGCATGAAATGAAATGTAAAAGAGGTGCAAATATTATACAGGAATATGTACAACATTAAGTTTCTCCCACACCTAGGTCTTTTTCGGTCTTATCCCTCTAGCTCTCTTCCCATCATTCCAATGGGTCCTCTTTATAAGGCACAGTGGGGAGGCCAATTATTTTGTCATTTTAGCTTTCTGCCTCCCCAGTCTCACCTTCTTTAGGTGTTTCTTCCTCATATTGCTACAATCATTATTCAAAAATTTGTCACCACCACCCTTCTCATTTGGAACTTCTTCATTATGAATGCCTAGGAATTTTAACTCAGTTCCATATATCTCCTCAAAGTTTAGGTCAACACTTTCCCGTAGAGATGTGTAATTAACCAAAAGATCCCTAGTTGGTTTATCCAAACACATGAGTTCTTCTTCGAAGAGGTTTTCAAAGAGTATGTCAATCGGAGGTTCTTGAATTATATCCTCATGTGATACATTATTGGTTGGCTCATCGAAAGTGAAGATATTCAAATCAATTTTCCCCTTTTTAAAGGGTATTCTAACATTAGGATCTTCGACCTCAAGATAATTGCATTCATTTTTAAATAATTTATAAAGAAACAGCGATTCATCTTCTAAATCTTCACTCTCTTCATTACAATTGTCTTCAACAAAGTTTACCTCAAATGTTTGATCTCTTATCTTACGAGGTTGTTTGTCCAAGTTGAAGACATTGACTTCTCTAGTCATGTCTCCAAAAGTTAACCTCATGAATCCATTTCTACAATTGATGATGGCATTGGCAGTAGCAAGGAATGGTCGCCCTAGGATAACAGGAGTTTGAGCCCTATGATTGGAGTTAGACACAGGTTGTGTTTCAAGAACTATGAAATCAACAGGGTAAATAAACTCCCCAACCTGGATAAGGACATCATTAATCTCCCCTTTTGGAACTTTCACTAAACGGTCAGCCAGTTGGATAGTGAGTCGAGTTGGACTAAGATCGCCCAACCCGAGTTGTTGATAAACTGAGAATGGAAGCAAGTTGATACTTGCCCCCAAGTCAAGAAGTGCACGACTAATCTCGGCTTGTCCTATTGTGCAGGCAATGGTTGGACTACCTGGACCTTGTACTTGACAGGGATCGGACCCGATAGTAGCTCACTAATGTTAGTGGCTAAGAAGACTTTTTTAGGTACATTAGTCTTTCTCTTGTTGGTGCACATGTCCTTAAGAAACTTAGCATAAGATGGGACTTGTTGGATGGCATCAAGAAGTGGCACATTTATCTTCACTTGATTAAAGATCTCAATTATCTTATCCATGTGCAGATTTTGCTTGTTTTTCAGCCTATTAGGAAATGGTGTTATAGGCTGGTGCACATGACTGGTTGACTTATCTTTTTCAGATTCATCAACTTTAGGAGGGGTGGGATTAGATGAGGTGGATGCTGAAGTGTGATTGTGCTGACTAGGATTAGGTGGTGTTGACACTTTGTTATCAACTTTCTTTCCTGACCTCAATGTATGAACAACATTACATTGATTCAGTGATTGATCCTCAACCAAATGAGCTTGTTGTGAATTCCTAGGATTCATAATTGGTTGACTGGGCAAGGTACCCTTTTGCCTCTCATGTTGTGGATTGGCTAACTGACTCATTTGACCCTCTAACCTCTGTATTGTTTGCATAAGAGAATCCTGGTTCTTCATGTACCTTTCCATGTTTCTCTCAAAATCAGTTATTCTCCTTTCAAGTTGAGGATTCTGGAAGGACGATATTGGAGCTTGATTGGGAAAATTTTGTTGATAATTTGCAAAATTGTTGGGAGAATTGTGCGGATGATTGGAAAGTTGGGTTGATGATTGAAAGAATTATGATGGAAGTGGTTTGCATGGTTTCACCGTGGGTGGTCATTATTTTGATGGCTCCATGAGAAATTGGGGTGATTTCTCCAGCCAGGATTGTACATTGGAGCGTAAAGATCATTGTTCAGCCTTGAGAAGGTCGCATTCATCGGTTCAGGAAAATGTTGGTGAGCTTGAAATACAGGACACTCCTCAAATACATGATTCATGGCCTGACAGTAAGTACAACCCGGAGTTGAAACTTGGTTCGGGCTAACTTGATTGACTGGACTTGGTTTCTTAGTTTCTAGAGCTTCCAGTCTTCTCGCTAGGTTAGCTAACTTAGCCTCGTTAGCTATGGATGATTCAATCGAACGGAGACCTCCTTTTGAAGAGATAGAGTTAGGATTTCTAGAGCTTTCGCTAGTAGGTTCCCATTGGATAGTCTTTTCAGCTAGATTCTCATATAGATCCCATCTTTCATGCTCATCCTTCTGCAAGAATCCCCCTTGGCACATGCTTTCTAAGAGGGTCTTGGTTGAGTGGTCTAAACCGTCATAAAAATTTGGCATTGTCGCCATTTCTCTATTCCATAATAAGGACATTAGACAAGGAGGTCTTTGAAGCGTTCAAAGTACCTCCAAAACGGTTCACTAGGTTCTTGCTTGAACTGCATGATGTTTTTCCTAACGAGAGCGGTCTTGTGGATTGGATAGAATTTCTTCAAGAAGATCTTGATGAAACCATCTCAAGATGTGATGGAGCCGGCCGCTAAGCTGTAGAGCCATTTCTTGGCTAAGTCCATAAGAGCAAATGGGACAAATCTCAACCTAATAGCATCATCTGCAAGGTGTGAGATTTTCATCATTAAGCATACTTCCTCAAATTCTCTTATGAAGAAATAAGCATCTTCGGACTCTAAGCCATGGAACTTAGGGAGTGTATTGATGAACTGTGGCTTAAGCTCAAAGTTGTGTTCACCAACAACCAATGGAAGTTGGATGCAGGATGGAAGTGATGCTCTAATGGGATAAAACCTATCCTGCAAAGATGTTGGTCGATCCATAACCGAATCTGGTCTTGTTTCGAACTTGGGTGATGATGTGTTTCTAGTTAACCTAGATGAATTAGGGTCTCTTGACCACACTTGCATACACAAACACAATCACAAACAAGTTCACCAATAGTCAAGAAAAGAAAACAACCAAGCCTAGTCTAAGGTAACCTTGACCTAGACAACTCCTAACTGGTTGATTGTCCACTGGAGGTATAACGTATACTTTGACCACAAGCTAATCAGCCAGGTCAGGGCAAGATTGGTGGGAGGTTATCCGTCAAAGACGTTCCTTAATTAAGTAACCACCAACCTTCAGGCTTTCGACCCTTAATCCCTTTCCTAGACACTGATTTGGCTGGAGTCAAATTCCAACACTTTTCCCCTTAGGATAATCTCCTAATGATTTTGAGATGTCCCTAAGGCCAACGTCTATCAGATTTTACTTAGGCTTAGGTTGTGCGTGCTTAGAGCTGGTTTGTGGGCTAAGGAAGGGTAATGACTTCCCCACCTTATCTTGACTTGGATTTTGCCCTTAGAATTGATTTGTGCAAAGTGTGCAAGATATAGAAAAAGTAGCATTCAAAAGCAAATATCACCCAAGAATGTTTTCTAAACTATATGCTATGCATACATACCTTCTCTCCAGCTATCTTCAACAGTAATTGTAAAGTAAACGTAATTAGACAAATGCCTAAAATGCAAGTCTAAACATTTTTTAAGTAATTATTAATCACTCAAATTACTGTTGGATTAAAACAGGGATGGTGGATAACATAAATAGCACAAATATAACATACAAAAACTTAAATTTTTGCAAGCAATATGTCCTGCAAAAAAAAGTTTTTAGTAGTCCAATGAATTTTTCAATTTTTTTTTTGCAACGCAATTTCTTGAAATTCTGTTTCCTACTTTCGAGAGTAGGGGCACAGAATTTGCAAGTCTTCTCTTGCAAATCTTGAATGCTAGATCTGAATCTTTAAGTCCTTGAAACTACACACAAAACTTATTTAAAAAACAAATACACTGTTCCCTCCCTAGCAACGGCGCCAAAAATTTGATTGCTAAAAGAAAGAACAATCAAAGAGTTTAAGAATTTACCGTGTAGCTTGTGGCTAACGGGTCGTGTCCACGAGGAGGAATGCGATGGAAGCTTTTCGGTGAATCGTTTAAAAAGAAAGAATTGTGTTCGTTTTTTAATGAAAAAGAGGATGAAAAGAAAGAGATGATTAAAAGAGAAATTGCAACTTTTAGAAAAGGTTTTGGAGAAGGTGATTTAGAAAGCTCAAAATTATTTTGTTGTTTATAATAAGGAAGAAAATCTGGGCTCGCTATCTCACTACTCAATTGTTCATTCTTCTATTGAGATCCTAAGTGCCTCAAATTGATCATAGGCAAAACTTAAAGTTGATTTTTAGAAAGTTTGAAGTAAAGAATATAAGATGGTTAGAAGAGTTTAATCTTTTCTTTGAAAAATCGTTTTGAATCGAATATTAAATCATCAAGCGCGAAGAAGCAAGAATGAAGTAAAAATAGTTCAAGAAACGTTTATGAAAGAAGTGAGAGTTTAACAATCCAATCCCATCCTCATGTGCCTTCAAGAACACTTTCAAAAAGAAAGGCTTTTAAGTAAGGCATGCATATGATTCATTGGGTCTTTTTCTTTAAAACTAGAAAAGAAGAAGAACTAGAGAGAGTTACAATAGCAAGCCCAGAAAACCATTTAGTTACTCATGAAAAACAACGAAGAAAGCAATAAACAATGCAATCCATACCGTAATACGAGTGGAAGAAAAAGCGGCTCGATTCTTGTATTGATGTCACTTCAATCTTCAAGTACAAGCACTCAATTCCTCTCTCTCACAAGTTTTGATACTGGACTACAAATTAAAAAAACATGATTATAATTTTTGTGCTAGCTAACAAAGAGTCTAAATCCTTAGAAAATAAACACAAATTCTAATCCTAGTCTTCGCTCCCTTTTACTTTGCTGAAACCAGTATTTATAGGGAAAAACTAAAAGGGGAGGATCCCGGGAAGATTGGGGGAGCAAAGGCTCCCCCAACTGACTCTACTTGGCCATGGAAACGCGGCCTGGGCCGCGTTTCCGCGGCCCTGGTGTGGCCAGGTGGCCACACCTAATTAGTGGGGGGCTCCTGGTTTGGTGAATTCCCCATATCTTCTTCTGATTTTCTTGTTTCTGCTCCAAACGTTGACGAAACAGCCTTTGATTGAGTGGCTTCAACCGCTTGATTCAGGGAAGATTCTTCTCAACCTCTTAATATGCCAAGATTTTTGTCCTAATTTCTTCATTTCGAATTTATTCTGAATTAAATCAGAATTTGGTGGGCTTTTAGGCTTGTTTCTCTTTTCTTTCTTTTAGCACTTGGGCCTACATTTAACAAAGAAAAAGAAGACTTATTAATAGGATTTATTAGCTAAAAAGTATGGTAAGGTGACAATATAAATGCAATATATGTGACTAATCATTGCTCCAATTTACTCATCCTCTTGGAATGATTGCTTTTATTTTCTAAGTTATCCTCCACTTCAGATGAAAATTTGGGTGACTCAGAGTTGAAATACTCTTCATTCTCAGTGTTTGCAGAAGATGAGCTCTTCCCTTCCTTCCTTTTGCCCTTGGACTTCTTGGAAGGAGTTTTGCCCTCGGTTTCTTTTTCTCTTTAAGCAATATTGACAACATCTACTTAAGGACATTGATAGATTCTTGCTGAGCTAAAATCATATCGAGTTGTTCCCTTTGGACCCGGGGCTGATCTTAAAATTGCCTGGCCACCTCCTCAGGAGTTACCGCTACGTAAGCAAGTGTAGTCATCTTTGAACTAGAATTCGAAGACTGGGATTTAATGATGGCAGAGTGCTCATCATTCATCTCAATTCCCTGGCCAACAGACTGTAGTTGACTGGGGCAATTATTCCCATGCGGGTCCGAGTGTGTCGGTATACCCCTTCAAGTTCGATAAGAATATCCTTCAAACTTGAAGATCAATTAACATTAGACTCCTTTGAACTGATAGCCAGTTACTTCCCTTTGGACTTTCTTGGTGTGAAACTCAGCCCCACCATGTTTGCAGTCACTTCTGAGTATTCAACATCGGAGAACGATTTCTTCTTCTGGGATCGTCATCTCTTGGCTGAGTTTGAGCTGCTGACAACCGGCTAA